>WBND01001099.1:95894-133891 GCA_013398595.1 Tychaedon coryphoeus | reverse complement strand
TGTGCGGTTAGATATATTAGTAAAGAGCTGTTATTTCTACCCTTATCTCTGCCTTAGAGTACTTGATTTCAAATTCTCTACTTCAAGAAAGGAGTTTCTGCCTTTTTTGGCAGGCACCTGTCCCAGAAACCACGACAGTGACTTAAACAATGTTGATAACATGCCAGTGTTTTGGCTGTTTCTGAGCAGCATTAGCTCAGTGTCAAGGTTTCTCTGTTTCTCACACAGCCTCCCCAGCAAGTAGGCTGCAGTCATTAAGAAGCTAGGAGGTGACATAGACAGGAGAGGTGATCTGAATTGACCAAAGGGATATTCCATTACATATATCATGCCCAGCAATAAAAACTCAGTGGAGTTTTTAGGGAACTTTGGCCATTTCTTGCAGACTCACTGGGTGTCAATCTTCTTGTGGAGGGTTTTGAGTGATTGCCCTTGCATCACTTGGGCCTCCTTTTTTTGTTTTTCTTTCTCTTAATTTATGAGACTATCCTCATAACTCATGAGTTTTCTCTACTTTGCTCTTCTTATTGTCTTCCCCATCCTGGTGGCGTGAAGGAGTAAGCCAGCAGTGTGGAGCTTACCTTCTGGCCAGCTTCCACTCACTACTTGTGGTCTTCAACTATACTGCAGAATTATTTTAGTTTTGTTGGTTTCCCTTGAGTGTTTGAGACTTTGACTTTTCTGTTTGTTTTTACTAGTTGTTATCAATTTCCCTTTTATATTACATCAGTCTATTATAAACATATTTTTTCATGTCAGTGTGGATATAATTATAATATACCAATGCTTAACTATTCCAATTATTTTAATTTTGGTTTCAAATTGTAGTTCGGCTGAACTGATGTCTATAAAGAGTCTTTGTTTAATTATTCTTGCTTAACACTTTAGGTTAACAAATAGTTAAATAATTTATTCTATAACATGTCCTAATTAATTTTGGTATCCTGATTTTGTGTCAACAGTAAATTCTTTTACTTTTGTTTTCACTTCTCTTTGGTCAGCCCATCTACCATGATGATTTGCTGTGCTTTTATCAGGAGTCCACCTGGAGTGGGCCATTCTTCTGGAAAAGATGGAGTGCCCAGGGAGAAAGGGGGAAAATCAACCCAACCAAATAAATGCATATGAAAGCCAAACATATACACTACCACCCTTTTTTATCTCTCTTATCCAACTCAAACAATTAGTCATGATAACATGAAAAAAGAAAACAATAACAAAGCAGGCACAGGCTCTGTTGTAATCTAGAAACAAAATGCTTTCTAAAAATTTCAGTTACATTACTTCTGTGATTATGGGACTTTAAGACTTATTGCATACATAAAATTCTAAAAAAAACTCATACTGACAGCACTGTAGATGTCTTAAATCTTACAATTTACTGAATGCCAATAGCTACCTGAGAATATTAAGGCACTAGGAAATCCAATTTTTTTAAAAAAAACATAATGTAATGCAATGAAAACTCAAACTGTGTACAGGGTTTTTTTGCCTAACAGAAGAAATATATTTTTAATATTTATCAAAGTCCATGTTTTTGTATACATATTTTAAGCTCTTGTAAAATTTGTCTTACATTGTGTCAATGATGGATATGTTTTGGATTGGTCTCATGAACCTAAATTAATATTTCAGTGATCATAATCAAAAGCTTGTTGAATTCCTGGGGAAATGGTGAATTGATTTAATGCTTCATAAAATATGCCTGTAATAGGCACGGAGGACTGTCCCTCATGTTTAAAAAAAACCCACAAACTGCCTAACTGATTGAAAAGTCAGTATTTCTTTATCTGTTGCTCACTGGTAGTTGACAGTAAAAGCTACGTCACTGTTCCAATAAGATTGTCTGCAGTCCTCAGAATATGCTTTAAAAATCAATTGTACACTTCTACCATGACCTTTTTTTCTTGTGCTGGTGTATGTTCTCAGTCTAAAAGAGATTCCAGTCTTTGGTTTTAAACAATTTCAAGGGTCAGAATTTTATTAGCTCTTTTTAGTTTGTTTGCTTGTCTGTTCTCAAAAAAACCTCCATAATAACTTCAATCCTTGTTTAAAAAAGAAACAAAAACAAAAATAACAAAAACCCACGGAGGGGGGGTTGAAATTTTTGAACTGTTTTACAGCACAGCTATTATTTAGAACAGGTTATTGTGCTACTTCCAGCTGGGACAGAATACTCAGTCTTGTTCTACCTAGTGGAAATAAAACAATACATAAATATTTCCCCAGTGTAATGCTGAACTGTGACTAACCTGTATGGACAGTATCACATCCTCAGAAAACTTCTCAATGATTCCCTCCACAGCCAGACTGGAAGCCTAAGTTTCTGTAATATTACAGTTTCATTATTCTTATTTTCTATAATTTAACAACTTTTCTTATTATACTTAATGGAAAAGTCATGCAATATTGAGCAGTAACTGCTGTTAATTTCCTGCTGTATATAATTTGCATTTTTTGTTGCTAGTGTAGAGTAATTAACATGCTCTAATTATCATACTGATTGTCTTCTTTAGCTTATGAGAATATAGTCATCTCAAACCTCGTTGATCTTACAATAGTACATTTTATTGCCCTCAGTAATTGTATACAGGGCTTAGTTTTTACTGAAAAAATGATGTGATCTAGCTGTAACAAGTTCTCTAAATGTTTCAATTTGGAAGAGAGTAATGTAAGTTTTTAGAGTGCCCATTAAGAAAATAGAGCCCTGCTTCTACAGTAGTGCAATGCCACCTTTTTAATAATGGAATTGTGGTTGTATTACCATTATCACACCAAAAATATTTTCTTGTGTTCTATTCAGATTATGTTTTACTCTTTCTGTGAACAGTTAACACAGAAAACACATTCAATTCGGAATATGCTTACAAGCAATAGTGAGTGGTTTTTCTTCTCTCACGGGTGCTTTTTTAGGCAAATAGACATTTATCTGTAGGAAAAATGTTTTCCTTAATCTAAAATTTCTACCTAATTAAACTCCTTAGTAAACTTTATGTCTGTCTACAACTACCTTATAAAATAATACTGCAGATAGGAACATGTAAGTGAAATCAAGTCTTCTGTTGGAATGCTGTCTACAAGAACACTGAGGCTTTTGGACTCTAAAAAGAGAAGAAACATCAAGTACAATAAATTACGGCTGTATATGCAAATAGATTGCATTGTTTTCACAAGATCAAGTCAAACAAGTGGTGAAATTCAAATGGGAGGTTTTGTATGAGCCTATTCTGCATTTACCTAAGCATAACCATTTAGTCTAGGAGACAGAGAATTCAGCAGTCTGCATTGTGTCTTATGACTTCCTGGGAATCAGAATTTCATTTGCAATAGATTTTTCCAGAGGATCAATAACTGTGAAAATTTATGACTACTTTATAAACATTGCCCATTAATTCTAAAATTAATATTTTTTCTCTGAAAGCAAGTGCTATATTTGGATTTTTTTCTTCTTCTCAAAACTATCTACAGCATTCACAACTTTCAGAATGCCTGTATGAATCTGCAGGTGTATATGAACAAGGAATGCTAGTGTAGAAGGGAGACAAGCTGTGTGCTTTTTTTATTTTTGTGTGGTTAGCCTGTTTTGTATTATGGATCACTTTTTCTGTGCAGTCTCAGGTTAGCTGTACTCAGAAGTAACTAAAATACTGTTTGTGAATGATACTGAAAACCAATAGCTGTTAACAGAGAAACAAAGTAATGCAATTTCAAACTTCCAAAGCAGAAAGTTTCTGTGAGTTTTCTATACTCAAGGTATGAAATAATACAGATCAGAGAAAAGCCCTAGAGTGCTCTTATCAGCACAAGAAGCTGAAGCAATTTGCAGCAAAATCAGAGAAGACATATACCATGTTGCATCAGTGACAGAAGTTGGATTGACAACACACACATTTAGAAAATATCTGATCACGATCATGTAAATAGTTATCCTTTTTCTGTTATTTTAATTTATTGTAGCATTACATATAAGGGTCAAATATTACTCTACCATATTGCACTGGATTCTATTAAAGTATGTAAAAGGACATGGTACCTGCTGATTGATCAAATGCATAATGAAGGACTAGACTAACTAATTTACTGATAACCTAATCACTTCAATGAGCGGAAAATTCAGGATCAGAGAATCAGTAGAAAAAAGTAGTGCTCATTAACACTTAAAATTCTAGAAGAAAGGCACAGTGTTTTCTTGATTTATTTTCTTTCAATTTTAAAACTATTTTTCTTTTTTATTTCTTTCCTCATCTCCTTATAGTCCTGCTTTCTCCCGCAATATTATAATTGGGGTTAAGGAAGAAACAGTGATTCACTCAATTTAGGCAGGACTCTGTCAAAGGGCTCAATATAGTCTTTCAAGGCTTGATGACGCATAGAAGTATTTACTTTTTCTATATTTTCCTTTTGGATTCTAAATACCCATTAGTAAAGCACAAAGTAGGTGAAATGTTCTTTGGATAAATAAGAAAGAGGAGACATCCAAAAATAACCCCAGATATTAATTCTGAAAAAGATATGATTTTTTAAATTTTAAGCTGAAAGCAATATATTTGGGGTTTATTCTGAATCTAAATATTTAGCTAATAGCTGGATTATCAAAGCAGGAAATCACTCACTCCAAACAGTTTTATTAGTGTGTGTACTACATTATGACTCATTGCATTGAGATTAACAATTTAAATTATATTACAAAATAAGAATATACTTGTTAAATAATAAAATGTGCTATTTATTCCTATATTTTGCAAAATGTTAGTTTAGTAGAGAGAAGTAGTTTTTAATTGAGTTAAATTAGGATTGGTGGGTATGTTGCAAAGAGTTTATTCTCAAGAATTGTATGTTTTGTTCTTTAATCTTGACTAAGTCAGTTAAAAAACAGCTGGATGTCCAGGCCCAGAGGGTGGTGATGAATGGAGTTAAATCCAGGGGAGGCCAGCCAAACTGGTTTTCTTTAGGGCTCAGTATTGAAAACATGCATGTTTATTTTTTTCATTGAGAATGGGATTGATTGCACACTCAGTCAGTTTGCTGATGGCACTAAGTTGGGCAGGAGTGTTGACCTGCTGGAAAGCAGGAAGGCTCTACAAAAGCATCTGGACAGGCTGGATTGATGGGCCAAGATCCATTGCATGTGATTTAACATCACTGAGTGCTGGGTCAAGCACTTGGGTCACAGCAAACCCAGACAGTGCTACAGGCTGCAGCAGGGGCTGGAAGGGGACCCAGCAGGAGAGGACCTGGGGGTGGTGGCAACTGGAGCTGAGCATGAGCCAGTGAGCCCAGGTGGCCAAGAAGACAAATGGCATCCTGGCTTGGATCAGCAATAGTGTGGCCAGCAGGAGCAGGGCAGGGATTGTCCCTCTGTGCTGGGCACTGGTGAGGCCACAGATCGAGTGCTGTGTCCAGTTCTGGGCCCTTCACCAAGAGGGACATTGAGGGGCTGGAGTGAGTCCAGAGAAGGGCAACGGAGCTGATGAAGGGTCTGGAGCACAAGTTCTGTGAGGAGCAGCTGAGGGAGCTGGGGGTGTTTCACCTGGAGAAAAGGAGGCTCAGGAGTAACATTATCACTCCCTAAAACTCCTGGAAAGAAGAGTGCAGCAAGGCGGGGATCAGCCTCTTCTACCAGGCAACCAGTGAGAGGTGAGAGGACATCACCTCAAGCTGTGCTAGGGAAGGTTCAGGCTGGACATCAGGAGGAATTACATCATAGAAAGGGTTGTTAAATGTTGGAATGGACTGCCCATGGAGGTTGTGGAGTGGAACATATCCCTGGAAGAGTTCAAGAGATTACTGGATGTGGCACGTAGTGCCATGGTCTAGTTGACAAGGTGGTGAGCAGACTTGATGTTCCCAGAGGTCTTTTCCAACCTAAATGATTCTTTGACTCTGTAAAACAGCTATAATTTTAGACCTTCTGGGCCCTCACTAAAAAGAGGACATCTGGGACTCATATGTAACTATTTGTTCCCCCTTCATCTTAAACAAGCAAAACCAGACAAATGCTTCCCCCCCAACTTATATTTTACCTTAAAATTAGAGTTGAAGATGTTATGGCAATGCAGATTCTTCCTGAATGTCTTTAATATTAATTGTAAGGTTTACCTCCCTTGAATTTACATGTTTTAAATCTTATCATTTAAGGTGATTTAGTTTAAATTAATTGTACTGTTAATACCGACAGTTGTCTCAGAAGTTTGAGTAGAAATTGACCTGATCTCTTACCTTGTAACTGGTTTGGGGTTTTTTTTAGAAGGTAATTAATGACATTTCCAGTTACTTCATAATTTATTTTTAAGTCATTGCTCATCATGCTTTATTCACTAGATAACCTTAGTAACTTTGTGTCTCAGTGCTTCCACCTCTGAATTCCATCACTATCCTGGCAAATTAATTACTGAATATTGAATAGCTAATGACCAGCATAGACAACGCTAGCTATAGGAACTGAGGTAGAAGGCCTGAACTAACTTCCTGCATGCTCATCCTGTTTCCAGGGGAGGCTAGAACTTCTCCATAGGTCTCAAGAATTATAGCTGCATATAATTATTTCTCATGTGAATAGAGAAAGGCACTGATTTCTCTTTTATTATCTGTCAGGGTCCAGGGAGAGCAACATGGAGCAGAAGTTCCTGTGTTAGTAGGTCAGAGGCCCTGAATTAGCTGCATAGGTTGTCCTTCATCCTCTACTGCCTTGTGACCTACTTAGCGACTTGTCAAGGACTAATTTAATTACATAAACTTAGGCAGCTATCAGTTGTGTCCAATATCTCTAATTTCTATTGCCCTCCAAATGTTTTTCCAATAATACTATAATTGCTATTTCTAGCCCATAAAGAAAATCGAAATATAGTGGATTTTCTATAAAAAAATCTGTCTCAATAGCATAGGATGTTCTACAGTTAATATCTTTTAAGATTATGAAACAGGTCCCTGTTATAGACTATGGGCCAAATTAATTTCCTAGAGGACTACAGATTAAACATAAATCATGGTTTCGAATGTGAAAGGTCATGTTATTCAACCACAAAGCTACAGTTCAAAATGTGACTTTATGACTTCTACCACTTCTTTCCACTCTGAATTATTCATCAAGTTAATATTTTGCTATCATAAGTTTTCAAACCCTTTAAATTTAGAAAAAGAAGTTTGTGGGCTTATGGTAATAAAAGTAATTTCAAAGAATAATAGAATAAACCTAGCATACCCAGTGCACAAAAGATAATAAAATACTATTTTTTAAGTTGCATATGAATTCTCTCAATCCAAATATTTTTGAAAGTTAACAAAGCTTTGGAATTATTTGCACAGATTACACAGAATCACAGAATTAATGATGTTCTAGGAACCTAGGGAGATGTCCAACTACCTGCTGAAGCGAGGTCAGCTGGAGCAAGTTGCTCAGGGCTGAGTACAGTCAAGTTCAACATTTCTTTAGGGATGCAAATTCCACGACCACTCTGGACAGCACAAACTGTTTCAGAACCTTCAGTCTTCAAAAAAGAAACAACAGAACAACAACAACAAACGTATTTCCTATGCAGGAAATACATTTAAGAGACATCTGGATCTGGCTCTGGGTGATGTGGTTTAGTGCCTATGTGGTTACAGAGGCAGTGTCAGGTTGACAGTTGAACTGAATGATGTTGATCTTAAGGGTCTTTCCCAGCTGTGATGATTCTATGAAATTAATTTCCCATGGGAAATCCTGTTTATAGCCTGGAGATAAAGGCACCCAAGGGGCACTTTATTGCTCTGTACATATGAAATGAGGCTGCAGCAAGATGGGAGTCAATCTCTTCTCCCAGGCAACTAGTGACAAGATAAGAGGAAATGGCCAAAACTGTGCCAGGAAAAGTTCAGTTTGAACATCAGGAACACTTTCTTCATTGAAAGAGTGGTTAAACATGGACTGCCTAGGGAAGTGGTAGAGTTGCCATCCCTGAAAATGTTCAAGAAATCACCGGATGGGGCCCTGAGTGCCATTGTCTAGTTGACAAGGTGGTGTTTGGTCAAAGGTTGGATTTGATGATCTCGGAGGTCTTTTCTGACTTTAATGCATGTGTGATTCTATATTTCAGATTTTGCCCATTTCTTCTTACTGAACACTTCTGTGAAGAGTCTGGCTTCACGTTGTATACTTCTCACTCATGTCAAGTATTTATATATATTGATTTCACTACACACACACACACACACACACACACACACACACACACACACACACATACACACACACACATATACACACACACCATGGTACACATTTTTATAATATTAACAAACAAGATAATTTGGTTTTTGCCTGTGGACTGTTTTAAAATTCTATATTCTACAAGTTACTGGAGAAAGTTTGAGTATTTCTAACATTAATTAACTTTATAGAATAGAAAGACAGAAAATACAGTAGAGATGTACAGATTAAGGAGACTAGTTTGGAGCTTTTTTATTGCTTGCTGGAATTGATCATCCTAAAGGTCTTTTCTATTCCAAATGGTTCTATGATTTTATGATTATTCTTCCTAAAGAATATGTTTCCTTTAGAAGCTGAGGGGAAAAATAATTATTATTTCAAAATTACTACTATAGATTAAACAGAACAAATAGAAATGTTTGCTTTGAATATAAAACTACTTCTTCCAAGTAAGAACTCAATGATGCAATCATTAATGATTTAAACATCTATTAAGCTGAAAGAAGATAATTTTAATAGGCCTTACAACAGAATTTTACCAATGTAGGTCAGTAAGAAAGAAATTATTGGAAAAAATGAAAACACAGGTAAGTAAACTCAAATTAGTATGTCTAACATAAGATATTCCCAGAGTTTTTGAAAGCATTAGGTAATTTACTCACTTAAAAATGTCCAACATTAAAAAAAAAAATTAACATATATATCCAGTGCTATTAATGCTGCTGTAGAAGTTTCTAAGTGACCTTCCAACAGTGACGAAACCAATGTCCAATTACTACTGATGACCATAGGATGAAATTTCACCTCTAACTCTAACTATTAGATGAGTTATAAATAGTATTCCTATTAAGTGAGCAACCCAATATTCAATTAACAGTTAATGATGCATAGGGAAATGGTTTCAAACATTCTAAAATGGACTTGAGATGATTTTCAAATTTAACATATGACTTCTGGACACTGAATTGTGACTAATGCCTAGTGGTAATACTTCTATACTTTTTCATAATGTACTTTATTATATACAAAATGAACTCTGGAAAGAATAAGTTAAGTTACTTTTAGATAAACCCAGAATCCCCTGATATATTAAAATAAATAAGTGGTCCAAATGTTTTTATTTCTTATGGAGTTTACTATCTTAGAATCACAAGTCTCTTAACACTTTTTATTACAATTTTTCCTAATTAAATCCATTACTGAAACCTACTCTGATTATTCAAAAAACAATTTTTGCGATGACTATTTGAATGTAACTTAATGGAGTGTTGTTTTTAGGTGGAAAACCAGAGAGAAATCTTAAAATTAGAAGAAAAGAGGTTCAAAGATCATTTGTTCCCATCCTAATCCATGTCTTAATCTAATAAAGCTAATTCCTGAGAGGTATTCTCTAGGATTTTGCAAAGTGATCAGTGACAGACACATCACAACTTCTTTCAACCATTTAAATGTTTTAATATTATGATATTATGATTATATAAATAAATATTATGATATTTATGATTTTATAATATTTCAATGTTTCACACTTACAAAATCCATAGAGAGTTTTTTATAAACCTTTTTTTTTTCTAATTTCTTACTGAGGTGAAATCTGATAAAAATCAAACCCATTATTCTTGATCTGCCTTACTACAAGTATAACTTTTTTAATAGGACATTTTGCATATTTGAATGCTTGAGTGTGTCTCCTTCCAGTCTTCTCTTTCATAACCTTTTGAAAGGTTAATCTTTTCTTGTGGATCTTTTATTATTCTTGATGCTCTTAGGCTGTTATCTGATTAGTTTGATCTTCCTTAATATTTATGCCCAGTTTTTCCACAAGAGGATTCAGTTAAGACGTTGCTAGTACTAGCAAGAGTGGAAAACTGAATTCAACTAATATGGAATATATATTCTTGCTCATTCATACTGATGTTGTGACTGTCTTTTTTCAGAATGTGACAATATTGTTCATCTTATGATCTGAAGTAATAACCCTAAGAATCTTCTTGACAGAACTTTTGTCTAGTTGTTTCCCTTTTCTCATAAATGCTGTAAAGAATTTTTTTGGGCACTATTTTAATTTTTAATCCTACTACTTTTTGGTATATTTAGGAATAATATTTTCTATATGATCATAAAAATATTTTAAAACGGTATAAATATTCAGTAGTCTTACACACCTTAAAAGGAGGACACACCTTAAAAGAAGATTTCCCGTGAGATACTATGAAAAGTTGACTTTCATCTTTCTGTTTCTTCTTCTGCATGTATACTTCAGTATCATGCATCTCTTACATGACTTTTCCCCTTACATTATGGCTGTATCACTCAGCAAGACTGCAAATAACACAAAGCTGACCAGTTCAGTTGATGCAATGGAAGGAAGCAATACCATTCAGAGAGACATGGACAAAATTTAGAAGTGGTCACAAGAGCATGTCATGAAGATTTTCTAAGGGCAACGTGCTGCCCTGGGCCCAGCCAATCCCAATACATGAGTGGGAGATGAGCTTATTGAGAGCCACTTGCTGGTTTTGGTGAATGGAAAGCTCAACATGAGTAACAGAAGTGCTTGAAGCACAAGTAAGATGTAGACATATCAGAATGTTTCCAGAGGAGTTCACAAAGGTGATCTGAGAACTGAACACCTCCCTTCTGAAGACCACAAAGGTGATCTGAGAACTGAACACCTCCCTTCTGAAGACAGGCTGAGAGAATTTAAATTATTCAGCATGGAGAGGACTCAACTCTTTGGAAGTCTTATTGCATCTTTTCAGTATTTAAAGGCGGCTTATAAAAAAAGAGAAGCTTTTCACATGGGCAGATAGTGATAGGACAAGAGGGAATGGTTTTAAACTAAAAGAGGAGAGCTGTATCTTAGATGTTAGGAAGCAATTCTTTACTGTGAGGATGGGGAGGCACTGGAACAGGTTATCCAGAGAAGTGGGTGTCACATCCCTGGAAGAGTTCAAGGCCAGGCTGGAGGAGGCTCTGAGCAACATGATCTAGGGGAAGTTGTCCCTGCCTATGGCAGGGTGATTGGAACTAGATGATCCTATGATCTCAGCTCTGAAGCATGTTATCCTTTTATCTACCATTTCTCCGTCTGCTGTAACATATGAATTTTATGTCTAATTTTAGATTGCAAATGGCTCAACAGTATATGTGTTTCTGCAGGTAGTAAAAATGATAGAATAATTTCAGCCACAGTACAAACAATTAGTACAAATTAATACAAACTAATATACTGTTTTAACAAGTATTAATGCTTTTTGAGTTGAATAGAAAGTCATCTATATTAGAAAATAGACCTATCCCTGAGCATAATTTATAGTTGTCCAATTAGGCTATAGATTAAGGATAATTGCTATAGAAAATCTTTAAGATTCTGAATCCATTAATCTAATGTTTCATATTTAATGAAATTGTCAGCAATTTTTGGTTAAAATGTAAGATCATTTAAGAGCATGTGAGTCATCACCTCCCTGCTACTGGTTTGGTGTATAAATATTCCTTTCCCTTCCTCAGAAAGCCTGTAATCTTCTTTTTAAATTTAAACCCACTATATTGTAATGAAATTCTTATTTAGGAAAAAAACCAACTTAAAATCATGAAATAAGTATCAGCAGGAAAAAATGCACGGTATTTATTTCTAAAACTTCTGAGTATATTATCAAAGGGTAAACTTTTTTACAACCTTCTTATAATGATTTATTTGGCACAGCACTTTAAATGTTGAATCTAGGACTGGGAATTAATTTTGAAAAACTGTTTTGGGAATATCACTGTATGTAAAAACTTTTCATTTCCTTTAAAAAGTAAATTAATGCATCTGTGCCAAATAACAGGGGGGACTTTGGTTAATATACTCTAAAAAGGGGAAATAGGTAACCTTTGGTATTGCATGGCAAAGAGCTATAAAATTTGCCAATATACACCACTCCCTGTAGCCCTGATTCATGGTCCTTGCTCTGGAGTCAGCAATGAGTTTAGAAGCAGTTACTGGATTACTCTCAGAAATACATTCAAACTATTTGTTTCATGCTAGAATACAATGAGGGCAGGATTCTTTGATTTCCTTTCTCATATCCATTGTGTTCTGACAATATAGCATACAATGTAATATGTCTATGGTTGTTAGATCTAAGGTGCCAATAACCTATATCATCAGGTTTTCCTGTCTCTGTTCTTCAGATATCCCTTAATTTATGCATATCACAGCTTTAATCAGAAAAGCTCTTTGGAGTACAGTTCACACTCAGCTATCATTGGCCTTCTATGCATGGCAATTGCTGTTGGGAAATATTTAATGTGAAATTATTGTGGTGCTGCTTCCTCTCAAAACATTGCCCAGAGCCACGTTTCCTACATTGCAGAGCAGAGCAGTGAAGCTGTACAATATCTGAAGCTGGACATAAAAAAATACCTTGATCTAAAAGGCAGAAGATAGTAATCAGCTCACATTAATTGGAAGTTTAAAGAAACTTCTTTTTCCAGAATATCAAAACATACAAATAGTTGCCTAGCTAAAGTATTCTAAATACTAGACCTGAGGTTTTCATCTTAAGTCTCAGAGTACAGGGCAGATGACCTAAAAATGAAACAAATAGACCACTCTTTGTAGAGGCAGCTAGTGAAGGGTTAACAAAATTTCAGATGTAAGTGACAGAGATGTTCTATTAATTGCTGTACTCTAGGCCTTGCAAATAGCAAAAGTTCTCCATGCTCTGTCTTTGCAGAGACCCAGGAAAAAATTATCCATTCAGCTTTGTAAAGTGTGTGCATGCCTCACTGCTCAATGGAATTCTGTGATTCTGAGTGCACAATGATCTCCCCTGGGCAGCTGGGAGGAAAGTGAAAGCATGGAAAGCAAGCCATGTTCTTGACATCTCCTGTAGCTTTGCATGCCATGTGGCTATGTGTTGCATTTTACTCTAGCAAGTTGAAGAAAACAACCCATTTGCAGGGCTAGGGAGTTCACCTGGTCTCTGTTTTCTGAGCTGTTAAGAGAGGGTAGCACATGGGGAGAACAGCATTTAGCCACCAAAGGATGAAGATAATAGAAATTAATTCAGCAAATCTGTGCTTCCCTGTCTTATGAGAGGCTTTGAGTTAGCCTTTTTTCAAGTTGGTAGATGACTACAGTTGTTACTGAAAAGTCAGATTTGCAGAAAATAATTTCTTAATTTCCCCTAAAATGCCACTGACTTAAATAGGTAACTTGTCTTTTACAAACCTGGGAGCACTGAGAGATTTGGCTAGAATCAAATTATAAGCTTACTAGAGTAAACTGTTTTGAAAATCTTGGCTTAAAGTTCTGTACAATGCAGATCTTTTTCTTAATGTGATTTAACTGAGGATTGATATCGCAGCACTACAGTTGCAGAAGTTTTAACCATGGAAATTTGTGGAATGTAGCTCATTTTATAGCAGTCAGCGACAGACAGCAAAATAGGTCAGATAGGTCTGTCTAATGATTGCCATCTGCATAATCAGCAATCTATTAAGATTAATGAGACTCTCATATGATATTCTGTACTTCATCTAGCCCACATTAAAATCATATTAATCAGAAAGGTCTATATATCTTCTTTCATATTTTAAAATATGAAGTTCAATCCATACCTACTAAATTAATAAGTTAAATAATTACAATGCTATGCAGATCAGGGGGGCTTGTTTTGATCATAGATTATGGGCTGAAAAAGAATCACATTAAGAGAAATTCAAATCTGAAAAAGTAATCCTAATTCACATTACATATGCCAAAATTCCCTGTCCAGTGTTTCTGAATAAGACCTTACACATTATACATTCCCTTTTACTATATAAAATGGTTACGTTGTCTGTCTGTGGATTGTATCCACTGAAAGAAACCTTTTGTTTTACATGAAACATAATACCTTCTTACTCTATTAGTTTTATTTTTGTGTGATTTCCAAAGAAAGCTTTGAACTGTAAGTGTAAAGTACTAGCTTCCCTGCCATCACAGATGTTTTTCTCCACTTTGCTTCTGACATTTTTCTGTCTTAGTAAGCCTTCAAGCAGGGGCTTTGTAAGACAGGAACATCTCTTTCATGGTGTTGCTCACTCTCCAAATCTTCTCCTAGAATGCCTTCTGTGCATGTCCTAAAGAAGTGCTCATCCTCTCCCAAATCCTCATCCTGCCCAGAACTTTCCTACTCTCCTGGCTCAAAAAGGCATTTTTCCAAATTAGAAGTTTGCCCCTTGAATCATAGAATAATGTAATTATTTAGCTTGAAAAAGATTTTTAAGATCACGAAGTCCAAACATAAATGAGTATTCCTGGACTCTGAGCCAGTAAAATATTGGCAGGTCTTTGTAATTTTATTTCAATGGGCATCTTTACTAACTCTAAGCTTCTATTATGGGTAATAATTTGTTAGGCCAGAGCTCTGCATAAGTATTATCTTCAGGATTGTTTGAGATAAGAAAATAGAGAAAAATTATTTATTTTCATTCCTTGGACTACTTTATCCTTTTTTCTTTTTTTTTTTTCACCTTACTGATCTGTTACTGTGAAATGTATTTCAGGAAGCTACACCATAATTTTCTTTTTTATGTGTGCAGGGTCTGTGATCTTGGAGGTTCAGTTTCTTTAAGATAAGATTCAGTACAGGAATTGCAGAGCTTGCACATTTTATATTTTACACTCATACCTTTCGCTGACACAAGCCATAATTCAAATGCATAGTCAAGTCCATCCATAAACAATAAATAAAGGATATTAAAAATAAAGCCACTACGGTGACCACATACCTTTTTGCCTAATGAAAAGAAAAAAAAAAAAACACCATAAAAAAGGCAGAAAACCTGATAAGGATATCTAGTGAGGTAGTGAGCTCATTCTGTACTTACAGAAAAGCAAGTGACACAGTTTGTTTAGTGATATTTTATATTCAACAAAGCTATCTTCAAAAGCTTAACCCAGGTCCCTAAAATACCCTCTGCTATTTTTAGCTTTTATTCATCATGGTGATAAGCTTTAAGCTTCTCTAGCATAAATTAAGCTCTTCTTTACTTTGTAGGTCACCTGACTCTGAATGGCACAATATGCTTCCAGTCCAACTCTTCGGTTATGCTAGATAAAGAAAATACTCAGTATTACAGTTTCAGGGAATCTGTAGGCCGTATATAAAGAGGGAAATTCTATCCTGACATGTTTCCAGGACAAGTTGCATAACTGGAACAAAGGCAACAAACACTGAGCTCAAAGGTGATCTTTAATACACTTCTCTCTCCTAATCTCCAGCACTGATTTAACTTCAGCAACCTGGGAAATGGCTCTCAGATACATTTTTCTAATATATCTGTATATTCTATATGTTCTTGAGTGTAAAAGCCAAACTATCTGCAGCATTCTATATATCTCTTTGACATACTTCTTTTGCTGTTTAGTCACTGCCATTGTCTCTATGCCAAGTTTAGCAGAACATTAATGTAATAATGCAACAGTCTGCATAGCCAATCCCAGAGTAATTATCTTCTATTTTTCAGCCCATTTGTGCCAGTATATGTCATGGTGGTGATGGACCACTAACAATATTATTCTGATGTTGCTTTTCCAGTCAATGTGAGTGTGTGAAACATAATGAAACATCTGCTGGAGTTGAAAATACCATTCCAAAGGTTGGAATGGTACGCCAGCATGTGTAAGATGGCAGTGAACAATGTTACAAGCAAAACACCTAATAGATTTCTCTTTCTTTATCTTCAATTGATCGGTGAATCCCAGATTTGAATTACTAAGAGAATTCTATATGCCAGATATCTTTAGTACCTGAATTTCCTTTGTGGTCAGATTAAAAATGGATGTAAGAGATCTTTAAAGTCATCCAGCAAGTGAATGATATCAAACTCTAAGAATTGCACTATACTCTCTTTAAAAATAAATCTATATGAGTTGAAATAAAAATAACATCTATTAAACTATTTAAAATTTATCTAAATTTATTTTTTTCTCACAGAATGTATTTTATTATTTAGAGGGAGATGGGGTGAACTGCATTCTTATTATTTTGTATTTTAGAATTCCAAAGAAGAGTTTAAGCTTTGCTGAAGTTATTGTAGTTCAATGGTAGAAAATAAACAAAAAGTCTTAACTTCTTCAACACCTTCCAAAAATGGTCTTGCTCAAAAACTTAGCAGATTTACCATGTGACTTTGCTTTCACTTAACTGGGGAGATTTGTTCTTGACCTCCTCTGTTGAATACCTCTTTTGGGCTGCTCAACAACAGAAAAATTACCAATAAACTGAAGGAAGTCTCTTGAAGGGCAACCAGAACGTACAGGATCAGGAGCACTTGCATTTTTGGGAGAGCCTGTGGAAGAGACTCCTCTAGGAGGACCTGACAGGAGCTCCTGATGCTGACAGGCAGGGTATTGAAGAGATGGACCAAGGTGTTCACGGCAGGGCATGCAAATTTCTAACATGCCATGAACCTGAGTGCTGTTATTTAGTACAACACAGTGTGTCAGGCTGGCATGCACAGCAAAGTCAATATGTGTAGAGGGGCTTTTAATGATAATATCAGGAAAATAATAATAGCTTCTGAAACACCTATTTGAAAACCTGTTATTAAATTTCTTGGCCAAGTCCAAGTTGCAGTTACTACTGGAAACACATGGTAATACCTATATATATGCATAAATATGATTATATGATGCACATTCCAAAAGAATTCTACTGTTTTTATGTCTGTTCATGTTGATCAGAGATATGTAATTTCTGTCCAAGGACTAGTTACAGTTTAGCTTCCTGTATTATTTTCTTCCTTGTTTTGCTTTTTTTAAATTTTATTTTCTTTTTCCCCAATTTATTTTATTTTCACTAATGTCATCGATTTAATACTCATCATTCTTAAGTAAATGAATTAAAGTTTAATAGGTTTATGTTTCTTGTCTACTATAAAAATTGTTTAGACAGAACCAGCTACTAGCTTATTCAAACTCAGAAGTTACTAGTCTGGAAAAATAAGTAAGATACAAAATTTCTCCAGTGATTTTTCATTACATGGGAATATTATCTACATAAGGTAAAAGAGAGGATGAAATACATGCCAGTTAAAACCTCTGTGACACAAAGTCTAGCAAGCAGTCAAATAATCAAACAGGTAGCATGAAAGGATTGACAATTTTAAGTGCAAGCTTTATGACCTTGACAAAAGAAAAACCAAGAAAAACTAAAATCAACATCACAACTTTATGCTTTTCCTTTTCCATTAAGAAAGAAATGAAGAAATATAATCTGAGAAATTCAGTCCTTTCAACTTTTTTGTTTACTGTGGACTGCGTCCTACAGAAGCTTCTGAAGAGACATTTTATCACCGCATTATTGTATATTGTATGGGGAAAATTATAATTAGCTACTTAACATCTTTGGCAGATGTGTATGAGTACATTTTAAATGACTATATAAAATTTTCAGCATTAGAACCATATCCTGTCTCCAATATAATTTGTTTCATTTTTCTGTTTAATGAAGTGTAAAACTGATAAATTGTGGAATTCTTTGTAAAGAGTATTCATATTATTTGTAAAATACAGTTGGTGAACTAATTGTATTTCTAAAAGCAGATGAGTTGCTGGGATGGAAATGTAATTTGCAGCTAAAAGATCAAAAAGCAAAGCAATAACATGGCACTGTTAATACTTAATTAAATTAGAGTGCATTTTACTTTAAGCAGCAGCTTCAGTGTTTCAGCACCAGTAACCCACCTCACAAGCACAGTACAATGGTCATGTATTGAGGCACTTAAAAAATGGAGATGGCAAGCGCATTTCCACAGGGAGTTACAAGTGCATACACAGAGCTCCACTGCCATTAACAGAGCCTAGGACTCAGAAGGAGAAACACAGACAAATGGCAAAGTCAGTTAAAGGATTGTGACTTAGCTGCTTCAAATTGATCACTGTTTTAGTAGAGTACATGTACAGTACATGAGGAAAAAAGCACATCATCTGGACCTTGGGAGACAGATTGTGAGGGTGAAGTATGACTGACATAATAGAAAATAAAAAGTGAACTGGTGAAACTGCATAAATTCTAGCTGATTTTAATGAACAGTTGCCTCCTCATGTACTTTCACATATTATGAAACTTAAGATTGTCTCATGTAAGCGCACAGATTTCATTAGCAACATACAACAGCAATTTAGGTTTTGTTGCTGAAAAGTTCCCACTCACTGCAACAAAATAAATTTAATATAAAGAATAATATTCTTTTCTCCATGTGCTAGAGACAGGATGGGTGCTACAGAAAATCCCTAGCATGAAGTGCAAATAAGTTAGAAATTTGTATTAAAATGGGAATTTCCCATTGATATCAAGCATCCTTGACAGCTGAAACAACAGAAAGATGCTTATTGTAGCATTATTGTAGGGAAGAGAAGAATGAGCGATGAACACAAAAGCAGGAAGACAAAGTGGGTTCCTTGAAAGGAGTTAAGTCACATAGCATGTAGAAGAGCAAAGTCAGTATATAACTAGTTTGTGTTTATTTTTATTTTTTAACAACACCAACAAAATTCTTCCAGTTATGCTAGATATCTAATTTTATAAATAAGCTATTTTGAACAAAAGAAATTATGTTGTTCTCTAAGCATTATGGAAGTTATATAAGTAAGAATTTTCTAAAACTGACTAATCATTCCAGCAAGATGATAACAACCTGACTCTTTTATGAAAAGACTGATAGCTTTCTACATAAACATTTTTGCTGCAACTCCACTTCCATGACTTTTATTGCCTTTTTTTGAGTTTTTGGAAAAACAAAGCTCCTGATCCCATGTGTAGGCCTTCATGTTACAGTGCTTTTACAAGCTAAAAGTTTAACTGCTTTGAGTGGTTATAATGCTAATTCTTTGCAGTAATGTTTCAGCCCGCCTGCTTTGGAGGATAACTTTAATGCATGGGATAACATTTCCAGTGATGGCCTGCAGACTGTGTCTGTGATGCAGTGTCCAAGATGCAGTTTGTAAGCCTTTGAGAGTGGCTGCTGAAAAGCATGCAGTCTCTCAAGCATGTAACTAAATATGAAGAGACTATTTCCTTTTAAAGCTCTTCCTTCCCCAGAAATTATTATGGCAACATAGACTGTGTTAATGCTACTTAGCCACCACATATCCACTATCTGCACTCCCAAGGGTAAATTAGAATCAAATGTATTTAAATTAAAGACAGAAGCATTGTCAATTTAAAAATGCATTTTCTCCCAGGCTTTATTAGAGAAAGATGCAATGATACTCCTTATGCCTTTAAAAATGCTGCTAGTATTAACAACATGACTAGATAAAAGTGTCATAAAAATGTAATGACAGTCTCATTTCCAATATATAGAACAAACAAGCTTAGTTACTAAGGGCAAAATATATGGCCCAGAGGAAAGCTGTTTGGAAATGGTACAGTAATTTAATAATTGTAAAAATGCTGAACATTGATTCCTTGAGAGTTCATGCTTTGTGTGTTGCTGCACAGATGATAGCGACAGATTCCTTCATTCACAGCCAGTAAATGAAAAGGCCCATCTATCAGCTCATGTTCATTTAACTCTGAGCTTTATCCCAGTTTGTCCTTTTCTCTCTGTCGCTGTCAAGTTAAGACTGATCCTTCATAACAGAGGAAGATACTGCTGTGGCTTCAGGGCAAATGGTTACAGAATGCCTTTTTACCTCTGTACTTTGATCAAAATTTATAAAATAACATGAATAAAACTGAAACAGCTCTAATGCAGCCTATCATTATTTTCTTCTGTGAGTCAAAGTATTCACTCAAAGGCTACTTTGGAGTCATATTGTCTGTTCAAAGACACTCCCTATACTTACTGGAAGCCATTCTCTGCTCTATGCCAGAGCATTGCCATGCGAATAAGGAGATAATGTGTCCATTTTTATTAGTATAAAATCTTTAACTTGAGCAAGAAATATTTGGATTAATATTTTTGTCATTTTTTAAAAAATATTTTGCCTTCCATCTATTTTAAAACTTTATCTTCTATAGTTTTAATGACATGGAGAATATGTATTATATTTAATTTAGTCTTTAATCTCCATGGTGAAAACCGCTTGTTTTTGTGAGTGATGAAGCATATTATTTATCCCTGAACGTTCATAAACAAAATAGTAGTAACAATATTCAAATACCGTCTGAATACTGTTGGTATTCAAATACCAAGTCTGAATATTTATACTAAATAAGACAAAAAATTGTATTTTTATTTCTCTTTTTTTTTTAATTTGGTGAAGAAAAGGAAGACCATCTGCTGAAGAAGTGATGGCAAAGTGACATTAGGAACTTCCTGAAATATAGCAATGTTAGAACATCAGTCTGCTTCATGCTAATTTGCAGGACACGTTTCACATTAGCTTACCTTAATTTTGTCTTAAAGTGCATTCACTTTATACTCAGTTCCTGCTGTCTTTTAGCCATTCCTGTATCCTTCTTTTCTTCTTAGAATTACAAGCACCTGTAGTAACAGGGCTGGAAGGAGACACATTAAATAGGAATAAGAAGTAAATGGACATCTGCAGTGTTTTAAGAAAGCAAGTCCTAACTTATAAAAGTAGTGTTATAATTATGGAATTATTTGAATAAACATAACTCACCTAAGTGTCTATTTACGCCTAGCTTTTTTCAGAGAATTTGCATTTTATTCTGAGTACCAGCGTCTGCAGTGTATTTCCAATTTCTGTGACTGCTTTTGTTTAACAAAAAACATTCATAAGCTTAGAATTATATAAATGAGATCACTAATATGATGAAAGTAATTTGCATACTAATAAATCTTTTTGATTAGGAGACTAAGTGAAGAATGAAAATTACTTATCTACATGAAAGATGATACCTATTTCTCCTTTTCCTTTAACAGATTAAAAATATTCATCTGATTTCAAAAGCTCTATCTCTTCATAAGACTGCTTCCAGGAACTGCTAATGGTCTATAGAGCTTCTTTTGCAGAACATTAGCACTATCCATTGACCTCTTCATTTGCAGACATGAAGTTATTTGGAATTGCAGTTCCTGCTGGGAAATTGTCCACATTAAAATGTTCATGTCTGTGGCAGTCTTATTAGCCAGATCAGATACCAAATGGGCCATAAAATATACTAACATATCTGAACTGATTCTTTTGCAGAAAAGGAGAAATGAAAAGAAGTAGCCAAGGTACTTTCAAGATTAGTAAATATGAAGATATGACGATTTTCCCATCCTGCCCCACAGCCCATGGGGAAGGTGCCCATGCCAGAGCAGGTGGATGCCTGGAGGCAGCTGTAAGTCCATGGGACACCCGTGGAGAGACAAGCCCTGCTCCCAGGCTGGAGCAGTCTCTCCTTGAAGGACATCTCCCCATGGAAGAGTGACCCATGCCACAGTGGTTTGAGAGGTACTGTTTCCCATGGGGTGGACTCACGCTGCAGCATGACTGGGGACTGTTGCCCATGAGACGGAACATGCTGGAGAAGTCCATGGACAACTGTCTGCCATGGAAGGAACCCCACAGTGCAGTATGGAAAGGACTCCTCTGCTTGAGTGGGAGAAGCCTTGGGTGGTGAGCTGACCAAAACCCCCATGCCCTGCCTCCTTATGCCGCTGGGACAGAGTGAGTGGTGGGGGGAAGGTGTTTTTAAGGGCTTATTTGTCCTTAACCTGCTCTGATTTTGTGAGCAATAAATTCACATTATATCTCTAAGTTGAGCCCATTTTGCCCTTGATAGTATTTAGTGAATTATCTCTCACAGTCCTTTTCTCAACTCATGTACCCTTTGTTAAATTTTTTCTCCTCTGTCCAGCTGCAGAGGGCAGTGAGTGAGTGGTGCCTGACATGGGTGCTTGACATCTGGCCAGCATCACCCCATAACAGTGTTTTATAAAAGTCTGATTTTGGACTGAAACATCTTGACATACTAAGAGTCTAATCAAATGCTGTGGTCAGTGTACTTAAGAAATACTTTTATCCCTTAATTTTTACTTTATCTATTACTTATACACTTAGGTGTATTTTTATGTAGATTTGTTTTTTGTTGAGGTCAGCATTACCTATTTCTGGAGCTTTTTGGTCTTATTTTTTACAAAATATTTTTCAGATACCATTTTAGAAAATAGTATTGATATTCACTCTTATAATTTATAAAAATGCATCAGAATTTCATAACATGACAGAGATATAACCATTAAAACCAAAAAGGGAAGTTAAGAATTTTTTATGAGTTTAATTACTTCGTACAGGGCTAATTACTTCCCCATAAGGAAAAATTTGCATAACACTTCATGATTAATGAAGCACACAGAGTTGTAGTTATCATTTAAAGCATTCATCACATGTTGGAAGAAGAGAAACAGTAGTAATAACATTCAATTTTTGAAGTTCAACAAGAAAAATACCCTTCAATTTATTCTCTGAATGCCTACATGAGACCCAGCTGATGCTCAAAATGACAACAAAGAAGCCCTCTGGCCTAGAATGCTAGTAGTTAATGAAATATTTTTGACATAACCTCAAAGATAAGTAGAGCTGTGAAGTTGTAAAATTTTTTAAATGAACACATCTGAATGGCAGCTTTCCTTATCATTCCTTGCAAGGTCTCCAATCTTGGTTTCAGAAAAATAGATACACTGAAACAATTCCTGCCAGTATCTGAATATAGAAAGGTGTTTTAGGCTTCCAAGACTTTCAAGGATATCAGTTTTCACTTTCTAGGGTGTGAAAGTTGTGATAAAAGGCTATGAATGGCTCACAATTCTTGAAAAAAATGCCTTTATTTCCTCGGAGTCTGAAATGACAGATGTACAAATGGGGCTACAGCCACCTTATACATATTTTACAAATGTCCATCTTTCACTAGCACTTAACTCAGAAGAAATGAGCTGTGATTCATTAACTGTAATAGAAGTTTTACTATTGGAGGTAGGCCAAAAGAATGGCTTATAATCAAAATGTTAAAATTTTAAAGAGGCAACAAGTTTGTCCCAAAAAATTAGCAACATTTGTTACTAATTTTCATTAGTCTTTATCTATAAGTAGCTAACATCACCTTATGCTTTATGAAAAACTTTAAAACCAGGTAAGAAAATAAACCTTTTTTTTTAATCATTCAGATGTCTCTTAGATTGCCAGTTTTCCTAGAGTGTCTCCTGATATTGCTGTAGAACTTAGCAAAATATAGCATGGCATAGCTTGGTTCTCTTACATAATGTCATGATAATGGAAATCTGCCTGTAGACTTAGAAACTAAGTGTTTAATGTGTTCTCCAAAGCCTAAAATCTCTTTATTTTTCTCTTCTTTTTTTTTTAATGATTGTTTTGCAGTATATTATATATATTAATTGACATATCAAAAGTGCATAGTCCTAATATTAAATCTGAGAATTAATTTGTTGGAGAAACAAAACTGCTGAAATGCATGAGAATGTTTAATTTAGATAAAGCTTCCAGAGCATTCATTCGAGAGGAATACAACAGTTAAAGGAAATGAAAATTTACTTAGAGCTATCAGTAGCATAAGGTGTTAAAAATACACTTTTCCTATGGTAGTTGCTGCAAAAGTCATACAGTTTTCCCCACAGATAATGCTTCTAAAAGTGACAACAAAAAAAGTAATAAAAGTGAAAACAAATGGTGCACATTGGATCACATGATGGCAAAATTGATCTTCACAGATGTGGAGAAGGGTCAATGTCTCAAAGTAACCTGGCAAAGTCAGTCTCATTTGTGCTTGCCTAATGTACATGTTTGATTCAGACATCCTCAAGTGCCTGGGTTAAGCTGCACAGTGGACCATAGATTGTTGTTGCTTCATTCACATACCATACACATAAATGATCTCCTACAGTGACATGCTGTTATGATCCACTTATTAGGGGATGCCTCTGTCTGAATTAAGGTGCAAACAAGACCATAGGCCAAAGTCAACACTACAGATTTTATTTAACAGTAAATGTAAGGTAGAGACAAATAGGAAGAAATAGGAGAGAGAGTGGGAGGGAGAGAAAGAGAGTGAGGAAGGACAGATTAAGTAGAATTCTATCACTACCCCATAGATCCAGAGGGTGTCCTAATTGTCCTTTTTTCGGTCTTGTCAATGGTGGGGATCCCCAAGTTGTTCTTCTTGGGTATCAGCTTTATAAAGTTCAGCTTCTGAGAATACACAGGACACAGATGCTTTTCTCACAGCTTGGGATGGCATGTGCATAAATTGTTGCTTTCTTTTCCATGGTCAGCCACAGTGGGAATTTTTGTGTGGATGCATTAACCAGGATGCTACCCACATCTGCCTTACCACACCTGGAACTAAGGTCTTCCTGTTGCAAATTCCTCCTTTCTGTTCTTATCTCAAGTTCCCACTGTGGTGGTTCATCTTACAAATTCCTTCTGTGGCTTTGACAGTGTATTATGTAATTGTGATGTTTGAGTCTCTTACACATGTGCAGTGGGGTTGGACAGATCTGCTTGGCTTTGGATGCCAATCTTAGCAAGAGCACAGAGAGAAGGTATTACAGCCTCTCCATCATTTACCATCATTCTTTAAAAAAGAACAGATTGTTTTGAGAGAGGCAAATTAAAGACACAAGAGAAAAAAAGTTGCAATTTGCTAAAAGCTCATATGCATTCTGCTCATTCTGAGCTCAGCTCTAATGCTGCCCTGGGTAAAGAATGTCCCTGTTGTGAGCAGGAGGTAAGCTTAAACATTACAGTCCCTCTAGTCTGAAAATTTAGGAGTGCAAGAATTACATTGATTTGGAGACCAATCAAATCTTAAATAGTGAATTGCAAATAATATACCAGTAACTGAATATTCTACTAAAGTTCGTAAAAAATCCCAAAGCTCAAATATATTTGCAGTAACTAGTGGAGCAGTCCTGAGAAACAAAAGTATACAAACTTCCATCTGTTCAGAGAGACAGAATAAAGGGCTACAGTCAGCAAATACAAGACTTGTGATGAATACTTCAATCAGCTAAGAATAATAATGTAGCTTCAAATGTCTCATAATCTTTCCTGCAGGCTTCTCTCAACAAGCTGTGGGCTCTCACATGATCTAAGATTCCTGAGATGAGGCTGGCTTTATTTGTGTACATGCATCTGAATGTAACTTAGTAATTACTCAGCTGTAGGCACAAAAGACAGTACAAATTACTCAAAGAAGTTTTTAAAATACATGGAGGTATTTAAGGAAGTGTAGTAGAAAAATGGTAATCCATTGCAAATCAAATTTACCTGACTTCTATTTGACACCAGAGTCACTATTATGAAGAATTTGTGTACAGGGTCTTTGAGGGAAGATTAAATAATTCAAAAATAAAGATATCCAAACTGCTGCTCATAATATTGCCTTTGGAGATTGAACATATGTGCAAAGCACGTTTAAATCCATCCAAAATTCTAATGGATTATGAACAAACAAAAATATAGATAGATAGATAGATATATAATTATACAAAGTAGTCCATTTAAAAAAGATTTTTCTGACTGACTCATCAGTGTAGATTGGTACAGAGTAACATCTCATCACTTTCATCCCTTAGGCAAAATAGAAATAGTGTAATAATAATTAACATTCTTTTGAAGTAGCTTTGGTGACTCCTGTTTTCAGTCCCTTATATAACTTCCTGGTGGCAGTCAGAATGTGTGAAGCTATTATTCCTTCATTACGTTACTGGCTTGACATGTGCTGTAAAACTTAACAGACACAAGGCAGAAAGGAAGGAGCAAGATTCACTTGTAATCGTATTTCATGGGGAGAATCGCTATACCTCTACATGATAACACCAAGCTGCTTTGAAACTTTTCAAAACAATGGCTCTTGCTCTGTTTTGAGTTAAGCAAGTGTAGAGAATCTTGCACTGAAAACCACAAGTATTCACTTTCAGATTCACATGCAGCTGTGTTAAAGAGTGCGTAGAGATATATATAAAAAGATAGATTTATTGAATCTTCCTTCAAAAGTAGACTTGACCCCAGAACTTTTTCTCTATGATAATATTTTTATGTTTTGGATTTCTATTTAAAAAAATATTAGTAGGATTGGGAAATCTCAGGCTTCTTTTTCAAATATTTTTTTAACTCACCAGTAAATAGTGATAATTTAGGGTGAAAATAATCTTATTTTCTTTGGTTAAATTAGACATCCAATCTGATTTAGATCTCTGGGATTGCAGAACTGGTTAGTGCTCTGATAAGCCTTCAGAGTCTCTCCCTATGAAATGGTTACAAAAAAGCACCTGCAGAGAGATTTACTCTCAGTGTCCCAGGCCCTGGTGCAGATAGAGTGAATCATCACTGCAGGCATCCTTTCTCTTGAGACTGGGGAGAAAATGAGAGAAATTACTGTGGCATGACATTTATCTGTTAGATGGCCAGAGATACATGAAGTAAGTACCACCCTGCTTGGGGATCCCTTTGATGATGCCACTGCTGAGGTGCTTTCCTCCACATGACTGCACTCTGATTGGAGGCTTTTTTTTTTTCCCCCCTTTTTTTTTTCTTTTTCACATGAAATAAATATTCAGATGCAGCTGTGTTAAAAACAAAGGATAACAGTGTTCTGGAAATCTATTCTTTCCACCTACATAAAAATCTACATTAAAGCCAATGGTAAAAGACAGGATATTTTATGAAATTGTCTTCTCTGACTTTTTCCCCTTCATTACTGCTTTGTTGAGGTGATATTTTCCAGGAATGAAATAGGAAACACCTGTCTACATAGATACTGTAGGAACAATTTTTTTCACGTTGCTTTAAATAATAGCTATTCAAAGGGACAATTTTATTTGCTAGCAAAGAATTATGTGTGTGTCACAGACCTTATGCCCATTACAAAAATTATATTTGACAACACCATGAAACGTGACCACTTCCAGGAGAGGCTTCATGTGATTTCTTCATACAAATTTTTTTCTCTAATTTGTTATTAAATTGATATTACATTACGTTTAGAATGTAAATGGTCATTTAGATATATGAGTTTAAATATAAGTAAATGCATTTTCTTGCTTTAATGATATATTATTTTTTCCTAGACTTACTGCATTTATTTCACTTACTATAAAATCAAATTCTAAGTAAAATACTTAGAAGATATTAATAATAAATTGCTCCTAATTGAAAGCGACAATAATTTATGTCCACAGTGGATATATAAAGTTTTAGGATGTTTATGTCAAGTTAACTCAATGTCAGGAGTGTATTTTCACATATTCAGAATTTCTAGTACCTTCATTTCAGTCTACATTCTAAATGAACTGAGAGTGGATAGCAAAGAATCACAAACATTGAAATTATAATATTATTTGAAACTAAAATGTGCAGAAAAGAATCCATGAGTAAAACTAATAAAATATTGATCATGAGACTACAATTTTAATTCTGCTCTTTTTTTGTAGTTATAGTTTAAAACAAAATAAGGTGAACCTGAACTGCTTCCAGGGTTTAAGAAAGAAGGAAAAATATAAGAAATCAAATATATATATATGGCAGCTCAAATAAACTGCATAGATAAAATGTTTAAGTCTGAATGATTAATTAGAGACAAGAATACAATGAAATGACTAGTGGAATTTATACTCATCAAGATAGGGACATTACATCTTACCTGCTGAAAAAGAAATATTATTTCAGAATAATTTGTATTTATATTTGAGAAACCTGTATGTAAGGACAGTAAAGCCCCTAAAGAAGAAACAACATTCAACAGAGGTAGCACCAGCTCATTTCAAGGTCACAGCTGGATAATGATATATATATGGCTGTTTTTCACTCAACTGGAATCTGGAGCATGTGGTTGCAATAATCATTTATATCTAGAAGATTTTTGTTTAAAAATTGTCTTTTTTTTTTCCCTAAGATTTTTTTTAACGCTTTAACCTGACTTTTTGCAGGTTTTCAGAAAGATTAACGTCTCATTTACTGTATCCTCAAATTCTGTTTAAATCAAATATACAGACCCTCTCCACAGGAAAATAAAGCAAAACAAAACAAAACTAACCAAACAAACAAACAAAAAGCCCCCAAAAAAACAACAACAAAAAAACTCCAAATTAAAACAGGAAACCAAACCAAATCAAAACAAAAACCCCCAAACAACCAAAGAAAAGAATCTTCACATATTTGGCTGAGATTGTAGATAATATTTAGAAAATGGCCTAATATACTTTTACACAATGAATGTTGAAGCCTATATTCACTGTGGTAGCTCAAGGTCCTTAGCTTCCTTACCACCAGAGGCAGAGAAGAATAACTTCTGAGCAAGATTTTAAATTATTTGGATAACTTTCTGGAGATAAAATAGAGCCACCTGCTCTTACCTCCTCTCAGCTTGTTCTTTTCCAACTTCTCATAGTTATCACTACAGTACTGGAAAGTGAATTACTCCCTTTATTTCAGAGTTTTGAAATGATTTCTGATTAGACAAAACTCTTACCTTAAGGAAGAACTAAGTATGATGAATCTGTCTCATACATTCCAATTAATCTGATAATTATATTTGTAATACGTGTCCTCTAAACCTTTACCTGTTTTTTTTGTACTCACTGCCCGTGAATTGTGATTTAAGCAATTCAGAACCTCATATATATATTTTTCTTGCACATATTCTGAAAATCAGATTAAAATATTTGTACTATTAAATAAGTTATCATTACAAAAATGTGTTTTTATTTGTGTACAGTGAAAAATGAAATTACAAGTAATAGGATATTGAATATATATAATTCTATAGCCACTTCTACAGGTGAATTGTGGAATATTTATAATCTCACAAAATTAAATGGTCATCACTAGCTAGAACACTCAAAATATTAAAAAACAGATAATATATCCTGAAGCTAAACTCTGAACAAGAAATACACACCAATATACCATTATTTTTTTGTATCATTTTGCTATAACTTTGAAATAATTAGAATCTAATTCTTTGCAGCATTATTTTTCCGTTAAAGCAGCAGCCAGTAAATTTTGTTTTGTGTTAGATCCTTTAGTAAGATGAAGACTCTTACTACAGCAGCTGGATTGCAGTCTCCAAAGGCCAATTTCCACATTTCTTGTCACTGTGGATTTATTATCTGCAGAAGTGCTTGGAGGGCCCATAATTATGCCAATCCCCACTTGACATTTTAGACCCTTCTGCCACTATCTCAAGCCATCCTAAGTTTCAGCATCACACTGCATCATGAAAATACTGTTAGACAGCTATCAAGTAGCATCATGAGGATTAGAGATGTGCAATACCCAGCTATAAATGACTATTACAGCTCTTACATCTTGTGCTTTGGACCATAGACCTGAAAGAAGATCTACTGAATCTGGGTGATAAAAACTCAAATTCAGAGCTCACATTTTTCCTTCTTTTTAGTTTTCTTTCTGTTCATAAACCAAGCTATAATTTTCCTGCTTATTAACAGATAAACATTCATTATACCAATTAATTTGTTTTGCATATTTAGTGGAATGCTTCACTTAAGTGTTCAACAAAAACAGTCCAACATATGCAATTTAAATTCCATATGGAGAAACAGTATTTTTGTATTTTTCAGAGACTAATTACTACTGCATGTGATATAAGAGCTATAATAAATATAAGCAAGTACCTATAGGCATAAATTCTGATCTTTATGCATGCACTTTTTTGGTGGCAAGCTTGAGACAGACATGGTAAAGGTACTAAGAAGGTTGGGTTCAGTATATCTATATACAGGTGAGTCATTTCCCTAGAAGTCACTTGTGTGGATATAAAAATCCCAAACACTCAAATTCTTTGCAGGTGTCAAGTTCCAGCAGGAAAACCTGATGAGAATGGAATTATTGTTATATTCTAATCCTGAAACTGTCAGTTAAGAAAAGCTGGTTTTGTTAGACATGAGCAATTGAAAAAGCTTAGCTTTCCAATTTCCCTTTTTACTTCCCCGTACAATGAAAACATAAATGCTGATCAAAAATATTTTTAGACATTTTTAGGCTAGAAAATATTTTTTAAAAACCTAAGCAGTATTTAAATTGAAACTACTGAACTTTTTGCATAATTCGTTCTGGTAAATGAAATAATTTAATAATTCCTGCTATGTATTTTCACTAATAATTAGGGAAAACCATGCCCAACTGCTAAGACAAATGGAAAATATTGACAACTTCAATATTAAAAAAAAAAAGAAAAAATCTTAACATATTTCTGCTGAATGCATTCCAACAAGATGCAATACGTTTTTTTTTTCCCCTGAACAGGATGGACCATATTCTCCAAGTTGTCCAGCTCAGAAGTGAATCAATAGCAGTCTTCCCACCTTCAATGGGAGATGGATGAGACCCAATGGGAAGAGCTATTTAGGAAGTTCTAGAACTCTTACAATCCATTAGAACACAAACTAATGCAGGAATATGACTCAACACAAGAAAGATGTTAAGTTCAGCCATATCCTTTGTGTTTTCTGCCCTATGACCTAGCAGTGGTTCTTGGTGCACTGTTAGCTTCACAGCATGTCAAATTAGGTAAAGTCAAGGTCTCAGCTTTACCGCCTTTTTTTTTCACTTTTCCTCTCTGTAAGTGGAGTGAAGGTGAAGTTTCTGGGACCTTTGGGATAATGCACTTGAAATAGCTTCATTTTTTTTCTGCCTTTCTCTAACATAAATAACAAGTATCAGATACACTTTGTAATGAACATAAAGAAACGTTGGAGGGAAGAACCAGAAAACTTGTCTTTTATATGTTAGTTCAGCGTAGTTTTCCTGCCTTGTCACTGTCTTTAATTTCCCCTCTAGCTCTATAAAAACTTCTAGCTGTCTCTTAAATTCATTTATAGTATGTGCTTCAGTGGGCTTACCTGACAACTTATTCCTCACGTTTATTACTTTTAGAATTAAATAGTTGTGCTTGAATACTGCTGCTGTTTCCACTTAAAGGGATATTGTCCACTTATCAGGTTTTGTTTTGGTTTAAATTGACTAATTTTTAAAACAGACTTTTTAACTGACATATCCCTCTTTAAACCTTGCACCCAGATCTCGGTATCTGTAATTGTATCTCTGCTCCACCAGTGATGTATAGTACAGTCAGGTTAGTGAGATTCAGATACCTCTGCTGAGTCAGTGCAGCAGGTGCTCCTGCAGTAGTGCGGTCTCGTGGGCTCTCCTGTAACTGAGCCTCACCTTCCAAAGAGAAAGTCAAAGAGACAACTGCACTTTTGCTGTGGTACTCTCGGTGTGCCTACGTATCAGTGGAACAGCAGTGCTGTCCCGTCACTCAGCTAAGAGAAACTGACATACTGACCCCATAAATCTTGAAGCACTGGAAATATTTGTGGGTATTTGCAACACTCATTGAATCTTTTTCCTGCCACCTTTTTTTCTAAAGTAATAACAGCAATAGTAGGGGTTTTTTTTTTTAATAAAAATAATCAACATGTAGTGTTTAAAATGTCAAAAACGGTAGCAAAATAGCCTTAGAAATTAAGCTCTGTAAAAGCTGCTAGTTATATTTTTCTCTAAGCATCTTTGGGAAAAGAGGAAGTTATTTGTTAGTTTATTTATTCATGCTGAAAACACCAATGAGAAAAGCCTTCTTGACTGAATGAGAGATGGGAACATTTATGCTGTCCAAAAAAAAGATTCTCAATTAGTCAGGTGCATTTTGAAAATATGAAATGTCATGTATATATTTTCACAGTGCTTACAGGAAACTGGGATGCACACAGGAAAACTATTTTTTTAATATTTTGAATTATTTGTAACTTATTGAAAATAAATGGAAAATCTCCAGTATATCTTCGTCAAAATCTATGATTTAGAATAGCCAACTGCGTGACATACAACTAGCTGACATAAGAGAAAGGTGTAAAAAGGGATCATTACTGGATTAATAATTTCATCAAAAAGTATTCCTTCCAGGTTCTTCCTTCTTCTAAGGATGGCTGATATGGCCAAATACAGTAATAATTTTAAGGTTTTTAAGAGGTCTACAACATAAATGGATGTCTGCTCTTAGTAGAGGGCTTCATACTGATTATTTTTAATGTTATCTGGTTCTTGAGCAGCAGATGTGGTGATAGCCTCTCACTTACAGAGTTGCTATTCCATGTTTTCATGTACAGCAGGTAAGGTAATGATATGGAAATAGCCTTATTAAAATAAACTGGTTTCTCATGTAAGAAGTGGTTTATATCTGGCATTCTAGAGAAGTGCATGAGATTAACTTTCTGGTACATATTTAAAATCCTCTTTTTTTTTGGAACTAATACTTTACAGTCAGACTCAGTTCATCACATAAAAGAGGAACCAGGCTGGTGGGCAGATGTACTGATGCTGATACATACAGGTACACTAAAAGACTCCAAAGGGCAGAAGGAGGCATTAAATTCTTCTTAATATGCCCCTTCATTTTTTATCTTTTCAAGCCAGAGCTGGTATGCATGGTTAATAATCTATTAATAATAAAAGATAAGAGAAGAGAACAACATCTGTTGCATAACTGTTGAAAATATGTCAGAAATATTCTTCATAACCTACATGGTTCACAGAAAGAGAGAGAAGCTCTTCCAAAAATACACTTTATTTACATGTTCTGCATTTCCCTGAAGGAGCTATTTCTTTTCATTGACTTCATCTCCTCTCTTAGTCTGAAGTAGCTGGGATGAACAGAGTGAATATGCTCACCAGAGCTCCTGCACAAAATTCTTGGTTGCTACAGAGAACTAACAGCTTCCAACAGGAACTAGCTTTGAAGTTTATTCTGTGATATTTAAATTCAAGAGGTAAATATTTTAACAGAAAAAAAAAAGAAAAAAAAGCAATTTTTAAAAATGTTAGTATTAATTTTTCAAGACAACAGTTTTGTCAATTCTCAACATACTATTGCAAAATTCTAGGGCTCCTTTTTCTCATATATCATTATATGATTTCAATCTTTTTGAAAGATGAGAAAACACTTACTTTTTATGCTCAGACAGCTGTAAGGAGAACAGTCTTTCTCCATTGGGAAATGCATCTTTTAAAACTCTGCTTTCTGCGTAAAGTGTGAAGAAGTAAATTTCTCAAATTATTAAATGAGGTTTAGCCATTCATCCCAGCTAATGAGCTCTGGGCTAGATCCTAAATTTGGCTGACATTATACTGCACAAGGAGCCATGTTTCCCTCTACTGATGAGGGTTAAGCATGTTATAATCTTAAAATGGATGTCCTCAGGCACCATCTCTGCAGTGTGAGTTTCATCATCTTTTAGATATTGTTGCCATGGAAAACTTTTATATTCCTCTAAGGACTCCTTCAAATATTCTTATGCTGTGTGTCATTCTGTCCTCGAACATATGGAGGGAAAACAACACTCTCTTGGCTAATTATGAAATTTATCCAAATTTTAGTGTCTAGTATGAATCTCAAATGAACATTTGTCACACAATAATGGGATATTTAGTTTTGGAATGAATGCTTTTTGTAAAGAAACAAATATTACTACTGGATCTCAGGGCTGAATGTTTTCAGTTTGACCATTCCATATATGTTATTGCCTGATAAAATATGTTATGCTTGTTTGATTTATTTTACATATCTGTGTGTTAGCCATATATATCTCAAATAGCTCATGAATTCGCAATGTCATACAAATAAGGAATTCTGTTAGGCTGTAACAAAAAATTAACCCTGATTTTTTTCTTCTTCTGCTACCTTTTTTCTGATGCAAAAGAGAATTAATGGCTTATTTAAGTCTGTTATGTTGGCTTTTTACTATTTACACAGTTTTATGAGGCAATTGTAATCTAAAAATAATTATATGAAGAACTGTGAATTCCCTTTTTTATTTAACTGTCAATACAAAAGAGCATTTTGCCCCAGAATTAACAACATTAAATCCAGTAAATACAATCTTTCCTCATTGAGTTTTCCTCAATGTTTGAAGGACCCATAAAAGAAAAATACAGCATCATTTTATTTTGGCTTATGAATCTACCAAGAGAACTTAGCTGTGATGAGCAACATACTTTTGATCATAAATACTCTGTGATTCTTGTTTTTAATCATCTTTATTCTCGATTGTTGCATCAGCCTCAGTGCTGACATTACTGATTTGCTGGGCTGTTAGGATTCAATTCAGCAAAGTGCTTGAGAAGTGCTCATTTTAAGCAGGGGAATGGATCAATCAAGTTACTTATATCTTTAGAATTTAAGTACAATAAAGTGCTTTTATGAATTCCCATTCAAAAAGTAGAGTTAGGATCAAAGGTCTCTTCACATACTTCATAATTCACCTGCATAAATGGTGTGTTTGTAACCGATTGTCAAACTCTTACTATTTTTTCTCCCCACTGAAGGGGCTGAATATAGAAAAGAAATACAGTTTGAAAAGCAGAAATTTTTTTTTAAATGCTGTATTCTTTTAGAAGATGTCTATTTTGGCAACCAAACATGCAAGAATATATCACCAGAAATATCAATTCAGAAGAAAATTCAGAAGGCTTCCTTGAATATTTAAATAAATATGACTTAATTGTATTCTCTACAATAATATCTTCTAATAGTAATATAGACAGTGAAGAAGAAACTGGTAAACTGAGGCAACAGAAAAAAAAAGTGTTGCATTTTGTTTATTTGTTATCCTTTCAGGTTGATTCCTTATCAACATTTGCATAGTAATATGTTTTCCATATAAATAAATGAGCATTCAAAAAAGGCTAAGAAGCTTTTACAAGATTACTTTTGATCCTGACAGTTTTTAACAATGCAGCCACATCTCATTCAGGAAGTTGCAGCTACCACAGGTATTGAGCATCCAATCATTCTGAGAATTATATTTGAGATAAATAGGGAAACATTTTGATGCGGCAATACTATGATCCTTACAACCACAACCAAATTGGTCATATTTGAAGAATAATGGAATGAAGTTAATTTCCAAACACAATGCAGGTAAAATTAAAAGAGATAAAACCAAAATTAATTTTACCACTACCATGGTTTCTAATGTTTCTAAAATTTCAAATCTGAACTTGCTATAGCAAAATAGATCACTACAGTTCTGTCCATCATTTAAAGGGAGGATGGGAGACACCTTGAACATTGACTGCATTTACCAGTCCACTCATCAACCTACAGGTTGAAACAACATGACGAGGGATATTGTGCCATAAAGTTGTTAGCTTCTGATATTACTCAGTTTTTGGGGTTTTTTTTTTTGGTTTTTTTTTTTGGGGGGGTGGTTTTTGGTTTTGTTTTGGTTTTGGTTTTGGTTTTTGATTTTTTGGGGTTTTTTTGTTATTTAGCCATGCTGCAGTGAATCTCTGGAGCAAGTGTGAAATATTATTTTTAACCCTGCTGTTTGCATCATATCTTTCAAAAAATCCAAACAAACAACCCCATGCTATTGTATTGTTAGATGGAACGCTTTGGAAGTCAATTGATCGTCTGAATCCTAAAGCCATTCCAAAATGATACAATACTGCTATATTATTTATAATAATGAGTTGTAAACATTTAAAATAAAGTACTTGTACCAGGTTTACTTATTAATCTGTTAATCTGTAAATCAACAAGAAATACACAGTTCAATGGGGGAAAACACTACTCTTAAACTTCCGGTAAAAGGGAAATCATTGAATCAATTATAACTGGAGGGACAATTTTTATTTTTGCAATTGTGACTTATGCTGTTCCAAAGAAGTGAGGAAATTCTTAATTTGGTTATATGATTACAGATCATCTAACTTGAAATCATGTGAGGGAAATACAGTTTTACCTTTTATTATTATTACTTTTTTTTGTTTATTATTTTCACGAGGAAAGAGAGAAAAAGTTCAATTTGCAAGGATTTCCTAGAGAAATATAGAAACAAACATAATTTTTCCAAAAGAACCATTTATCTTTAGATAATTAAACTTGAAATTCAACACAGGCAGAAACACAGTTGGATGAGATCATCACCGTCATTAGTTTCCAACTGGATCAATTCTCTTCTAGTAAGATAAAGTTCTCAAAAAGTCCATGTCAAGAAAATATTTACAGTAACTTCAGTGTTTCTCAAAGAAGATTTTCAGGCTGATTTCTGTTATGAAAAATTTAAAAATTGTTTCATTTCTTCTTGAGTGTGAATAACAGCTTGGATTTGCAGTTTTCCTAATTTTCCATAAATTTTAATAAATCATTTTTCAACTCTAGGTAAAAGAGTACAATGAAGAACTCGGCCTCTTCATTGCGGGAATGTATCCAAATAGAAGAATTGCATGCTGGAGAAAATATTGAACAAGCTATCTTGATAGACAGTATGAAGGAGAATAAAGAGTATTTTGCCATGGATGTGGTTAAATAAAAAATGTCTGCAGCATGCAGCAAGACAGAGAGGAGCATGTGTGCATTTGAGGGTTCTCAGAACATTTGTTATAGGGCTAAGATACACACATAGAAAAAACTCAACCTCATGTGCATTTTTTCCCTTACTATAAACTACAGTTTTCAAATTGACCAAATGAAAAACTTTCATCATTTAGTCAACCATACAATGCACAAGAACTTTGTTAAAGATGAATGCCCATGCAACTAAATTTGCTCCTGTAGGTTGAATATTTCCTGGAGGAAATAATATTTCAATAAATTATGCTTACACATAACCTATGATACTATAAAGTAAATTAATATATTAATATCTTGATAGCTAGTGTATTCAATCCACTGTAGTTCCCACATTAATCTTTCCACACAACTATTGTGCAATTCTTTCTCCTGACATGAGAAGACTGAATAAAAGACTACAGTATGTTTGCTCTGAATTGAGCAATGATTTCATTCAGATACTCTCTCACCTGCTTGTTTTCTATTCTATACTGATCACAAAAAAGTCCTAATATTATATTTCCACAGCTTCTTTTTTGTTTGTTTGTTTTTTTCAGCAAAGAGCAAGAGAATTTGCATTTGTTTAGGTCTACTCAGGTGGTTTTATGAAAATTTTAAATGTCATCAAATTCATTTTCATTGGAGTTTAACTTAGAATGGTTTCATTTTATAGGTTACTGATATTTAGACTTTTCCTTATACCATTTATTTAATCCAAAAATCACAGAATGGTCTGAACTGGAAGGGACTTAGAAAGATCATCTAGTTCTAAACACTTCTGCTGCAGACAAAGACACTTTTCACCAGACCAGTTTGCTCCATCCAACCTGGACTTAAGCACTTCCAGGGATGAAGCATCCACAACTTCTCTGGAAAACCTGTTCCAGTGCCTCACTACTTCCACAGCAAAGATTTTTTTTTCCTAATATCTAATCTAAATCTATTCTCTTTCCCTTAGAATCCATTCCTCCTTGTTCTGACACTACATGTTCTTGTAAAAAGTCCCTCTCCATCTTCCTTGTTGGCTCCCTTCAAGGACTGGAAGGCTGCAATTGAGTGACCCCAAAGCCTTCTCCTCTTTAGGCTTGATAAACTTGAATAAGTAAGGAAGTGTAGGAAATCTCTGACAGGGGTAACTCCATGAGTTAATGGCCATGTGAAGGATCTACGATCTGATAGCTCTTCTTGTGCTCTACTGAGTTTCTTCTCTTCCCTTTTCTCTGTCTCCTATCAACTGCCCCAAAGAAAGTATCTTCTCGCTAATAGCCACATGGGAAAGAGGAGAGCATGGCTGGAGTTTCTTCACTAACATAACCAGTGCAGTAACTCTGAGCAGGCACTCTCCTCCAGACCTGCTCGTGCTTATGACCCAAGATACTGCTCTGCACATGTATACAAGTTATTTCTGGTCCTGGAGAAAATGGCAGTACTGTACTTGGTTTGATATGTTGAAGTTAATTCTGACATGCCTTTATGAGGCTGGATTACATTGTATAAAAACA
>WBND01001099.1:43462-95151 GCA_013398595.1 Tychaedon coryphoeus | reverse complement strand
AAAATTAAATGGAAATTCAGGACACAGCTGTCTATCCTTGTAAAGGTCTTGATGAAGATCCCTATATTTGAAAGTATTTCAGTAGGTTTTCAGTAGTATTCAGTATTTCACTAAACAGAAAAGAATAAAATGTTATTAGATCTGTTCTCATTTGCCAGCATTAATGGAGCACCAATAAACCCTCTTTTCAAAATCTACAGATCAGTGTATCTGATCAACTTATACTTGACTTTGAGATACTTCCACTTTTTATAGTCAACAGTACCTTTCAGAACTGAGCTAAAATTAGAGAGCAGAGGAGGACAGGAGCAGGCACGATTTCCTGATGCAAGGTGTCCCTGATTCCAGTTACTGTTTATTTAGGGAAAATGAAGGTAGACAGTGTACAGAGTGAAGATGCCCTGATGCTGACCTCAGCGAGGGCTGCGAGGAGTGTCTGTGAGGAGAGGCTGGAGCTACCCCAGGCAGGACACAAATGGGTCCAGCTGGCTCCAATCCACCCACCACAGGGCACAGCTGAAGGGGGGAACACCTCAGAGGAAATGTATTTAAGGAAGGGAAAAAAATGAACACCAAAAAACTGGAGTGGTGAGAGGCAGGAGTGAGAATCTGACAGCAGCAACTCTACAGATACCAAGGTCATTAAAGAAGGAGGGGGTTGAGGTGTTTTGGCAGCTGGAGCAGAGATTGCCCTGCAACCTCTGGAAAACACCATGGGGGAGCAGTCTATCCCCCAATAGCTCATGGAGGTCTCTGGAGCAGATATCCACCCACAGCCATGGATTACCTCTCGTTGAAGCAGGTGGATGTGGCCTGAAGGAAGCAGATGACCATGAAGAGGAGCACACCTTAGAATAGGGAAAGGTGTGAGAGGAGCAGTGGCAGAGAGCAGCTGTCATGGACTGATAACAGCACCCCCTTCCATCTCCCTGCACAGCTCAGGGCAGGGAAAGTAGAGGAGTCAAGTGCAAAGGAGTGAAGTTGAGGCTGGGATGTTTCTCACCATCCCACTGTGCTTTTAATTGGTAACAAATTAAAACAATCTTCCATAGTCAAGTCTGTTTTGCTTATGATGGCAATTGGTGAGTGATTTTCCTGTCATTATTTTGAGCCATAAAGATTTTCTATCTTTACACCCCCAGCCCCATTCAGCTGAGAAGGGAGAGTGAGAGAGTGGCTATGTGACAATCACGTAACCATCTCAAGTCACCTTGAGAAATGGCTTAGCATATCTGAATTTACAAAAATGTTGTTGGTATTATGTCAGAAGTCTTTATTACATAACTATACAATTCCACTCAAAATAGCCAACAACTTTTGGCAATACATTTATTTTTTCTCTAGGAAAAAAAGGTAATTTTAAAGAACCTCTGTTTATTTCATTTAAATAAAAAGTATTTATTTCTGATATATTATCCTAGCTAGTAATTATTCCTGCACTCTCCTCTTTTGTGTAATATTGAATGTAAATTTTGGAAGGGACTTCAACAAAGGCTTCTTTAATAATGTGAATGCTGGCAAGAGTAACTCCTATTTTTTTAGTCTCATCTTTTAGAGTCTTCTACCTTTAATTGTCTTATGAAATTTTAATCAGACCAATAGGACAATATGAACTGACTTTGTAGATTAGCAAGACTGTAGTGCTTGCTAAAGACATTACAGGTAAGGGCCCAGTATCCTCTCCCCTTTATCTGTTATTACTTCATACAGAGGACTGAAAAAAAATCCTAACTATAGTATCATGAGAGAAATGATGATGTCTTAGCATATTTTGGCTGAAGTGCTGCTGCTTGTGTGAATCAAACAGTGAGGAGAATTAATTGTGATACTTTCACATGTTAAGCTCACACAGTGTTGCTGGGTATACAGGTGGCTGTTATTGAAATAACTCCATCTGTGTCCTGAATTTTGTGTGTGAAGGTGAAATTTCTGAACAGTCAGCCTGATAAGAACTGAAAGAAAAATATGTCATGAAATACTGATGGGAAATACAAAGAAGAAATGAACTTAATTTCAGAAGATAGTTAGCTATTTAAGGATGCAGACAAGCAGCCAGTGACATTTTACTATGCCACTGGCCTTTCATCAGCCTTGCTGTTCTTGAAAGAAAGACTATGAGTTGCTGAAAATCATACTAATGTGCTCATTTAGGTAACAAAGTATTTAAGTCTGGGTCAGATGCTGTAATTGTAAAAACAGCATGATCTCTGGTTGCACATCATAAGTAAATAGCTTGCACAGTAGTAAATTAAATCAGAGTTAGGTGTCTAGACTTGCGTTTGTGTGCAAATCACAAAAGCTACAATGCATATGGGAAGAGTACTGCGCTTCTCAGTCAGGATTCTTGATGGCAAGTAACATACCAAAAGTACCCAAAGCACTTCCTTCAAACCACACCTCTGTATCATCTCTACAATGTTTAGCAATTCTTGTGGGAGAACAAAAAAGAGGTGAAAAGAAGTGTTAAAAGTGACAATCTGTTCATTAATTAGTGAAAAATATTTTGATTTCCTGTTAAAACACATTTTCCAATGAGTTGAAATGTGTCCAGTTTTGAATCTGGGGATTTGGTATTGTAGTTTTAATCACTCACTAATGGAGCAGATTATAAGACTTAGAAAAATTAATAACTGGGTTTAAAGAAGAAAAAGCAAAAGGTGAAAGTGTTTTGAATGCAGATCTATAATCCATTAAAAATACATATGAATGTTTTAAGTTTTTGAAAATTCACTAATCACAGATTTTGTCTATGCTTATAGGAGAAATAAGAAAAAAAAAAAGAGAGCAAGAAAAAGACAAATAAAACCATCAAAATTTTCAAGTTATTCTGTGTGGAACTCTATCTTAAATAACTATAAGAGCTTATTTTTTTCTTATTTCAAGTTATATAGCAGAGTTTGTTAGTTTATGACACAGGAAAGTTTATAAACTTAAATTATCAGTAAAGGTTTCTTTCTACAAACCGAAACCAAGAACATAGTCATTCAATGAAAGATTTTTATCTCATTATATAACAAAGAACCTTCATAAGTATTAAATGTATTTTGATTATTCAATAATGTGTAGCAACTTCTAGATAGCTGTTGAAAGAGAAGCTATCAAAGAGAGAAAATCAGACATGGTTCATGGCTATAATAACCTCTTACTTAATGCCCTGAAAGTTCAACAGATACTTATCTCATTTTCCTCTTAGTTTATGATTTTTTGTAACAGGTAGTGCCCACAAGAATAAGAATCCCATGCCTTCTATAGAAACTGGTTCTCAGCAGAACTGAGAAAATTAAAACCCTCTTACTACAAATGCTTGATATTTGGAGATTTAAAACTATTATTTATGAATTCTGTTCAACATAGTGTTTAGTTTTTGTGACTCCAGTGCAGAAAAAGATAGTCCAATTTCTCTATTAGAATTTAAAGTTGCCACAAAGAGTGTTCTGTCCACAGTATGCCATCTTTTCTCTGGAGATACTATAATTCTTGTTTTGTTTAAGGGCTGTACGGAGATCAGTATATGTTCACCATCACTGCACTGCTTGTACTTTATGATTTTTTTTTCTAGCCAGTTCATGCTGCAAGGGAATAAAAACTATTAAAGTGGTTTCAATTTTTTTTCCCCAGCAAGAAACCTTAGATTTTCAATGGCATTTTATTTGGTAGCAGAAGATTAAAAAAGTGATGAACAGTAGGTTTTCCATGGCACTCAGTGTCATAGCTGAAATGACTTTGTCAGGCTAGCAGCCTGCATTGGTAGTATTCTTTTTCATGGGCCATGTTTTGACAGATAATATTCCACAATACAGTAAAAAACTGCAACACTGTCAAATTTAGATTTACTTCTTACACTAAGAACTCATGGTTTTTATACAAGTAGAACACATAGGAATTTCTAGCATCAGCTTTTTTATGTGTTACTTTATTTTTTTCATTATATTTGACATTGTGAGACAGATGATTGCTATTGATGGCCAGCCACATTCTTAGGAGAGTAAAACTTCAGTGAAAAATAAAATATGCAACAAGTTCCTAGAAACTTGAAATGAACTTGCCTATGTTGGTAAATTATCCCAGAGATAATTTACTATCTCTAACCAAGTGCAGAATATACACAATATGTCTGCAGAAAACTTTCAGAACAATGTAAATTCTTCTTCAGTATAACAGACTTTAACTGAAAAAAAAACTCACATAATATAAAACATTTGAGATTACTTGTTCAAGATGATTTCATGACTCAAATATTGCAGCATAGTTTGAATAAAATTTTGCTTTATGCCTACATGTATATTTCTTACTCTTTTTCTCTGTGATGAACTAACAATTTTAATGTAACTTAGAATTAGGATGTAAAATTAAGTATAGATTTGTACTCACTATGTGTATGACCTTTAATTGTAAATATCATTTGTTTCCTATGAAGGCAGCAAAGTGCTTTATTTATTCAAGAAAAAGCAAACAGTATTCTGAAGGAAAGCTATTCAAAGAGTACTCAACAAATTAGAGAAGTGTATGGAAAGAAAAAACATGAAGTTCAGGAGAAGGAAATGGTCAATCTTGCACTTGAGATAGAATAAGGCAGCAAAAAGAGAAGGTGGTAATTGAAAAGAGCAGAAAGATTTGCTGTAAGTGGCTCAGTTTCCTGGAGAGCATCCTGTTGATCATGAACCACCAGTGCAGCCATGCAGGGATGAAGATAAAATGTGTGGTCTGCATAAATGAAAACTAAGCTGACAGATAGAATGACAGGGTTGCTCAAATCTGTCCAGTATGTTTGAGGCCTAATCTACAGTTCTGTGTCTAGTTTGGGGCTTTGCAGTGCCAGAAATATATTGAAAGACTGGAGAAGGTTCCAAGGATTGCTGCCAAGATGAGTGACAGGCTAGAGCTCAGAGGGATGCAGTGAGGTGGTGAGGCTACAGAACATTTGTTCAGCCTGAAGAAGTGATCAGGAAGGAAGAAATTTCCATGTTCAATTACCTAATAATAGAATAATTGAATATCTAAGATGGAAGAGACCTTAAAGAACATTTACTTCCAATGCCCCTGCTTTGGGTAGGCACATCTTTCATTAGACCAGGTAGCTCAGAACTCCATCCAGCCTAAATGTAAATACTTTCAGGGTTGGAGTATCCACAACTTCTCTGGGCAACCTATTCAATTGTCTCACTGCCTCCCTAGTAATTTTTTTTTTTTTTTCATAATCTCTAACCTAAACCTGCTCTCTCTGAGTTTGAATCTATTCTCCCTAGTCCTGTCATTACACGCTCCTTTACAAAGTCCCTCTCCATTTTCCTTTTAGGCCCCCTTCGGGTACTGGAAAGCTGCAACTAGGTGTCCCCAAAGTCTTCTCTTCTTCAGGCTGAAAAATCCCAATTCTTCCAGGCTTTCCTCATAGCAGGGGTGCTCCATCCCTCTAATCATCTTTGTGGCCCTCCTGTGGACTCATTCCAACAGGTCTGTGCCCTCCTTGTATTGGGATCCCCAGAGCTGGATGTAGTATTCAAGGTGAGGGCTGACCAGAGGATGGCTGGGTGTAGAGAAAAGAGGCTCAGGCTTTTTTTGAGGTCAACAGTGTGAGGAATAGAGACAGTGGAGAGGAGTTTAAGTAAGAAAAAATTCTAATTAGAGTTGAAGGAAAACATTTTCAGCATGGATGGAAGCAAGCATGGCAGCAGTTTTCAGAGAGAAGCAGTGAATTATCTGTCTCTAGAGTTGTATGAAATTAAACTGGCCTTGGACAAAATGGTATTACTTCAAATTTAATCTTGCTTTATACAAGACATTGCACTAGGTAAATTCCAACTTCTAACTTGCTTCCTTCTATGTGTCTGCAGTATCTAGACAGGGCTATCAAGGTTTGGTTAAGGAAATGGTATTTGCTGAAATATTTATTCATTGGTATCTGACATAGGCTCTTCTAGCATCTTTAAAATGGAGTTGGAGGTCTTCGTACAACTATATGTAGATGCAAACACAGGTGATGTATTTTATGGACAATATGTATACTGAAACAACATGGAACTGAAACTGGAATAAATATTGCAATCATAAATTGGAAAATATGTTTATTTTGCCTTTTGATTTGTGCTCAGTGTTCTATTCAATTCAGACTGCATTCAAGCATCTTGCCTCAATCTGTCTTTAAACACTTAGAGAAGAAAAATTTACAGTAGGTGTTTTACCTGTTAAAGCATCAGAGGTGGACACAAATTCCTGGAGTTCAGGGCTCCCTAATGCACAAGGCAGTGGACACTGCTACAGTAACCAGGAATGTTTTGGATGTTCTGTTTGTCATGTACCTAACAACAGCATGAAGAACTGCATGTAAAAAAATAACTCAATTTTTTTAGTGATACTACTGAAAATGATCCAGAAAAAGATCTTCAGTTTTGAAATGTTATTCTTGCTTGATTTAATTTAAATATTTATGATTTGGGGAAGATATGTAGTAGCTGAAATTACCTTAAGACATGTTCTTACACTTGAAGTCATGTTATAGGCCACAGTCTCATTAATAATGCAGTTAAATTGTGGGGCTTGTGTTTTTAAAGTCTTCCTAGTATCTGTGCATTTTCTCTGATGTTATGATTATCTTTGCAATGTCCCTCTGGGTCCTAAGGTTGATGCTCCAGCCCTTCTCAAGAAGTATGTGAGACAGGGGGTCACAGTTACTTGTCAGCATATGCAGGTGTCTGCCAAGAGAAGTGTGACATTGATGTTTTCTTTCTCCTCAGGCTTGGGCTCTGGCTGGTGCTATATTTATAGGTTTCCCTGTCACTTTCCACTTACTTCTCCTGCACTGCTGGCTGCAGCCTGGCAGTGGCCCCTCTCATCCCAAAGGGACCCCAGGCACAAAGAGCTATGGTTTTTCAGACAGCAGTCACTGCAGTGGAGAGGGGTGTCACCTCTGGTAACCTCAGAGCTGAAGCTGGAACAGGGGTAGCAGAATCTGGTGCGGGCTTTAAAACAATGACACCTAGCTCAGTTTGGGCAATTTTCAACTTCTGTGCTTGCTGAGAGGATGTATTAATTTGATGTGCATTGGATAACGTGAGAATTGCATGCTTGGCTTTAATACCATGCAAAAATACGACCTGAAAGATGAAATAAAAAATTTCTTATATCAGTGAGCTAGGTAAATTAGTAAGAAGCCAGGAATACAGGATTACAAATACACAGTGCTGTTGACAAGTTAAATAAATAGTTTGAAATAAAGTACCAAAGAGGGAAGTACAAAATATTTCATCTGGGTAAGAACACTAATCAGTATATATATTCAAAATGATAAATAGTGGGCTAAATCAAATTTCACTGCAGAATGCGACTAAAGAATTGCAGTGGATCACAAAAGATGTTATTCTAAAAAATAAGGTGTGAAGAGCCTCAAGTGTCTGTTCTCTCTCTGATTCATTACAAAGAATATTCTGTGCCATCCTTGACCAGTGGTTGTCTAGTTTGTCCTCAAGGACTTTGAGTAGTAAAGGCTGCCTAAGGCCTCTGGAGAATCTACTCTTATTTATTCTCCTACTTTTTATGGCAGCTTCTCTAATGCTTGAACCTTTTTTTAATGCGCAATATAATCTATTTTCTTCTTTATCTATTGTGTGCATACAGAACATGGTTTTCTTTTTTTATTTTGCCACCTGTTAAGAACATACAGACAAAACATACCTTTCCTTCTTAGGTATGAGGCCTATAGCCCTGAGATATGTGGTGAAGGAATTACTGTGAAAGACAAAGGGGTGTTATAGGCTGCTGATAGGGATAATAGGTTATTAGGTAGAGGATGACCTTTACTGCCACAATCAGCCCTGTGGTGTGGGGAGTGATACTGAGGTGTCAGATGCATGACCCACAGTCTTTGTGATCTCACCCTTGGGTTTCAAAGAGAGATATTAACTCAAAAGTCCTCATTATGAGGCCAGCAACAGGTTATTTGGCTACAGTTTAGCCTCCACTTCTCCCAAAATATAATTTTGTCATTTGTAATACTCCATGGAAGAATACAGGGTAATTACTCTTCGGTAATATTTGCACCTCTGGTTCCATCGAATGATACCCAGGTGGAATTAAGCTTGATTGATGGTAAAGTTAGCCTGACTGAATTACTACATTCATGAATGGCAATTTTGAATTTGTATCTGTAATTTCAACAAACCGTGAATCTGTGATTGAAAAAGTTCTTATTGAATTTGTGCAGTCTTACAATGCTAAAATGGCTACAGTCAGAAGTCAAGCCAAGCTACACCTGATATCTCAAGGGTCAGAGACAGTGAATAATAAGTCCAGGAAGTTACAAGCAAAGTGAAGTGGGTTCTGAAACAGGGTCCTGCCTTATCAGTAAAGTGAAAAACAAGCCTCATAGCCTCAAAGATGGGGAACTATGTACTGTTTTACTTAATTTGTTTAGGCCTACAGTTTTATAGCAGATCATGGGTAGGATGTGCTACTGATAGTCGACTGACCTTAAAGACATTTGGCAGAGATGAGAAACTAACAAAGCCAGCTCAGCAGCTGTGCTGAAATCAGCCTGAACTTGGTAAAAGGTAATTCCAGCAGGAGGAGATAACAATGCACAACCCACCAACTCAAGAAATCATCCAACTCAAAAGAGAAAGACTAGTATGTGGACTAGTTAGCATGGGAAGCAAGAGAATAGTTTAACCAATAGAAAGTAGAATACCAATTAAGATGAGAACTATGTAACTTGTAGCAAATGAATCATGATTCTTTTGTATATTAAAATGCATAAGTAGTGTAAATTTTTGAGAATCGGTGTGCTGGCTTAGTGGATTTACTACCTAGCACCCATCTTCACACAATATGAAATAAACAAAAACCTCTGCTCTGAGATTGGTTTATTGCACACAGGGTTACAAATCCCATTTTTAGGCACAACACACCCAGCCCCTCTAATCTCTGAAGTCCAGCTAGAAAACAAAGGTGGCTATATCCTTCCAAACTTCTATACTCTATACTTTCAAGTCTTTTCTGCAGGATAGCAAATAAGTTTTTTTGGTCTTTCTGAGCTACTAACGATTCTGTATGATGCTGTACAACACTTTGAGCAGCTTCAGATAATCATTACCAAAGCTGTCTTGGTCTTTGAGGTCATTGATTTTCTACAAGGAGGTTTGGGTTAATAAAATTAGCATCATTCAGGTTATGTTACAACTTAACTATTGGAACATCCAAGGCTGGTTTTGCAATGTACTCCTATAGAAATTTTCCAACACCTATCTGCAAGTTCTTATGTTAGAATCCTATCCATGACTTTGCAAGATAAATGGTACATACCTTTGCTGTAGGAAGGTATGATATGTACCTGATCCCAAATTGCTCTGTCAACTGATCAGATCCCAGATATGATCACTGTAACTCAATAATCTCTAATGTTAAATTAATACCACCACCTCTAGCTTTCTTTGAGATGGTTCAACTTGTCTGCATCCAGGAAATTTCCAGCCACAATTTTATGGCTAGCATGGGCCAGGTACTGTTCCCAATAGGCAATCTGGATATAACACCCTTGATATGAAACTTAGGGAATTAAGTAGTGTGGATATTTAGACTCTTTACCTCAGGGTCATGGAATAAGCTCTGATTCTTATTTGACTCTTTATAATGCAGTTCTGCCTTTTTACCCTGTCCACATATGTTGGATTAGTTAGAGCAGAAAATTGTGTTCTAGAAAATGTGTCCTAAACAAAATCTTGAAAGAGCTGGTGTTATATGACAGTAAGTAGGACAGATTTCAGAAGTATACAATAATAGCATTCTATGAAAGATTGTGGCAAAGAAGCAAATAAATAATTATGCTCTATGCTATGAACAAGACAAGAAATAATAGCCGTATTTTGCAGGAAAGATTAAGCCTGAGCAGAAATAAGGCTCCCTGATGGGGAGAGAGCTAAGCACCCAAGTGAGTCACTTAGGCAGTTTATGGAAATAAGCTAAAGATTTTTAGATATACATTAGAAAAAAAACATGTTTAATTTAAGTAGAATTAAAATAGAATGTCCTGGGTTGGAGGAGACTCATTAAAGATCATCAAGTCCAATTGCTGACTGCACATAAGGAAACATTAAAGTTCAACTATATGTGTAAGAACATTGTCACAACACTTGTTGAACATGGAGAGGTCATAACACTTCCCTAGGGAACTTGTTCCAGTGCTTGATCACCCTCTCAGCAAAGAACTTTTCCCTAATATCCAACCTGAACTTCCTCAGGGGCAGCTTTGCACCATTTCTATGTGTTCTGTGATAAGAAACTAGAGAGAAGATAGACCCAAAATCACAGAATATTCTGGGTTGGAAGGGACTCACAAGGATCATTGAGTTCAGCTCTTAAGTGAATGGCCCATAGAGGGCTCAAACCCACAAATTTGGCATTATTAACACCCCCTTCTCTGTCCTGTCTTACAAGAAAGTTGTAGACAGCAATGTGGTCGCTCCTTAGAAACTGATCAAAGAGTATTCTTAGACACTTCTCATAAGTCATGCCTCTAGTACTTCCACCATCTCTGTTGTTCTCCTTTGGATGCATCCTAATGTTTTTTTCTTGTTCTTATACTGTGAAGCTCAAAACTCTTCTCATTAGAGGTGAGACTGCACCAATATCAAGTCTAGTGCTGCAATCGCTTCCTTTGACCAGTTATCTATGTTATGCTTAAAAGGATACTGTCAGTACTTTTAGCAGTCAAGGCACACCATTGCTCTGTTTTGAGCTTATTTGAACTTTATTTGACATAGCAGATGGAGAAGTTCCTCCTTTGTTGCCTCTTCCAGCTCTGCTTTCTATGGTACTACTACTACACCTGTGAGTGATGCCAGGGATGATGCTGTCATGACCCACTGATTAGAGATGTGATACTCATTATAAATTCTCCTCAGGCTGAAAATGATACCAGACCCCACAAATATTTGGGCTTTTATTGTATAGTTGCCTTAACTTTGGCAACTAGCCCACTATTTAGACTCAAAAAGTGTTGGCTAATGCCCTCAAATGTTACTTCTCAAAAGTAGTGGCTGACAAGCTCTTATTTTTTTACAGCTCTTAAATTCTTAGAATATACTTCAATAAACTCTCAGCTCCCAGAATAAACTTCTCAAAGGTTCTGAGTCAAAAGGTGCTGGCTTAAAAGTCACAATACACCTCCTCAGGCTCCCCACTCCCACAACATACCTCAATACAGAGTATGGGGTAGAATATGACAGGCATGATATGCCCAGACAAAGCAAAGCAGGAAAGAAATAAAGGTGGAAAAGAGAGAAAGAGGACAAAGGCCACCAGTCCTTAGTTCCCACATTTGTCCTCTCATATGGATGGTCCAGATTTGGATTAGAAAAACAGAGAAAGAGAGGCAAAAGGGTCAGAGGGGGATTGATCTGCTTCATTTATTAAAGTTAGCCTGGTGCGTGCCTCTTACATAAACAAGACTTTTTGGGCCTTTTCAGTCACATGTGTGCAGCCAGCCCTTTTGGGCTCTCCTCCAGGAAGTGCATCTGAGGTGGGACATGACGGAGCATAAATCTCCAGGTGAAGCAGAAAGTTGGCTCAAAACTCCTGCTCCAATTTTGTGGGACCATCTCTTCTATGTCTGATACAAAACATACTTATTCATGGTTCTCTCCAGACACCAACCTCTGAGCTGAGCCTATGCACTGCATGAGAGATTACTGGTTGGATGGAGTAAAAATGGTGCTGGGAATCATGCTACCAATTCAGTGCTATGCTGTTTCAGTACTCCAGCCAGTGCTCTGGATCTGGCACTATCCCTAATGAAGATTTAAGCCTGCATGGGATGATCAGGTTATATCTGTGTGATAAATTAGTCTTACAGTAGGTTTTAAAACACAAAAAAACATAGGGATTTGTGAGGTAATAGCTAGGAAAATATTTAAGAGATATTTAGAGCCAAGAGAGTAGGTATGGAGGACTGACAAACCTGCAATTAATGTTGCTGAAACTCGAACAGGGAGAGACATGGTAATCCAACATGGTATGCAAGGTTCAAGTCAAGAGAGAACTTGAAAACCTGGAACAGAACCTTAAAGTGAATGTAAGTCAAAGATTAATTTGGGGAAATTTTCAGGTATTTTTGAGAAAAAAAATATTTCTTATATTGCTATGTAGGTGGCAGTCTAGGCTAGTGCTTCTTAAAATTGCATAGAGTAGCTTGTTTTTATGTGGGTCTACATTTAAATAATTTCTCCATTCTTTTTTTTTTTTTTTTCCCCAAATGGAGTACAGCCTGTCACTTTCTGGCACTAAACTGAAAAAAAAAAAAAAAAAAAGAGAAAGTGGATTTTTCCCAGCTTCCTGAAAAACTAAATATACACCCCCATTTTAAGGCAATGACTAATCCTGAGGGAAGCAAGGAAGTCTTAACCTATTTAAGGTTTTCATCTGAAAACTGGGGATTTTAATGAAAATTCTCCAATTAAAAATAAAGTGGAGCTTTAACCTTCAGAACAAATATATAAATCTGACTTTCTTTGTCTAAAAGGTTTTTACTGACTTGGTGAAGTCACTGAAGCTACTTATAAATGATGTATGAAATGAAAGCTCACTGTCCAAAGCACAGAGAGAATACAGACACCACTTTTCAATCACTGCTTCCATAAGCTTTATCATTTACTGTACTGTAGGGGATTTAGGTTTTGTTTGTTTATTTTTTCTCTATTCTGAAAAGGAGCCACAAAGCAACACTGAGAAAAGTCAGAAAAAATATACAAGGAAAGCTATTTTTTAAAGACTGCTTGAATTTGGTTTCGTATGTAATTTCTCCATTATTTTTCTGAAGAGCTAGATCTATTTAAAACAATTTCTTATGTTTCTTTTACTAAGAGAAATTGCACTGAATCATACATGTACTTCTTCCATAGTCTCTAAGAATATGTCTATCAGTTAAATCCCATAAAAATATAGGAAACAGAAGCTCAACAAGACAGTATGAAATAACATTTTAAATTCATTTAAGCAACAAAATACATGATTTTAAATACAGAGGTTTTGCCTTGGTGTTAACAGAAATGCACCCTTTTTGATCAAGAGTAACGTGAAACTCCAATTTTTAATAATATAAAGAACATGGTTAAATTAATTTCTAAGAAACTCATATTGCACAGGTCTTTACACTGGTTGCTGAAGTATATCCATAATCTGGATTCAGTCAACATTATCCACATCACTAAAATATATACAGCAATATCTGAAGGTGACAATACTCGGCACAGTTTTTTTTATGTTTTCTTGTTACTGATTGCACATGTCATGGTTTAACCCCAGCCCAAACCCCATACAACCACTCACTCCCACACCAGCAGGATTGAGGTGAGAATTGGAAGGGAGAAAGCTGGAAAACTCGTGGATTGAGGCAAAGACAGTTTACTGGGAAAAGCAAAACCTGTGTACACAAGCAAAGCAAAACCAGGAATTAGTTCAGTGCTGCCCATGGATGGGCAGGTGTTCAGGCATCCCAGGAGAGCAGGGCCCCATCATAGGTAACAGTGACTTGGGAAGACAAACACCATCACTCCAAACATTTCCCCTTCTTCCTTCTAACTCCCACTTTACATGCTGAGCATGATGACATATCAACTGGAATATCCCTTAGGTCAGTTTGGGTCTCCTGTCCAGGCTGTGCCTCCTCCCAACCTCCCATGTACCCCCAGCTTGGTCACCAGTATGGATCAGCATGGCAGCACGAAAAGCAGAAAAGGCCTTGGCTCTGTGCAAGCCCTGCCCAGCAGTAACAAAAGCCACCTCTTTATTATCAACCCTATGTTCGGCAAAAACCCAAAACAGCCCCATGCCAGCCATTGGCAAGAAAATTAACTCTACCCAGCCTAATCCCAGCACAGTAGACTATTTTGTGTAATTGTACATACTGATGATAAGACTCTGTATTAAGACAATATAATACTGCACTACTCTTACTAAAATTAGTAACATATGCCTTTTGCAAGGTTGAAATGCTTCCACGAAAGTCAGAGGTCTGTTAAGACCTCTATTTTCTTTCTCATCTGAAGATTAATTCCAATATGTTCATCAATATGAAATATTAAAATAATATGTATTTATGAAATTGATACCTTGAAAACATATTATTGTATGAAAATATTTAAGATAAAATTTCAAAATACCTGTGGCATTTATTTTGTGTAGAAGACACATCCTGTTATACTGTATTGTTGAATTTTCTCAGCTAAACAAGAATAAATCCAAAGTAAATTCACTCAACCTGAGTTTATAGCAGGCATTTGCCTATTGCATGCCATTCATTGCAGCTGAATTGAATCCGAGCAAGAGTGAAGTATCTATCCCATATATCTTAAACTACAACTGGATTATTTTAGCATTGGATTATCTTTCCTTTATTTATGCTTCTTTCATAACAAAAGAGTTAAGAATATTCAGAAAGCAGAAATAAGTGCTTCCTTCTGGGTCTCTTTTGAATGCATTACTTAACAACCATGTTATGATTGCTTTGTCACATGCAAGAGATTGGTTCTTATTTACAGAGTCAGTTAGTTTCTCATCTCAGGATAATTACTCTGAATATATAAATAAATAAATAAATAAATAAATAAATAAATAAAAATATAAAATGCTCACATTATCTTTAGTGGTTTAGACATCATGTAAAAATACCAAGAAGGAACTTGAAGAAGAGAATAAAAGACATCTAAAGCTCCTGAATCTGTATCTTGTAGTGCACCAACATAATCAATACTTAACTCCTAAATGTGAAGAGGTGTTTTGAAAAACAAAACCAAAAAATCTAGCTGTAGAAAGCTTTCTAGAAATGTGTATTTCTCTCCACTACACAATGAAAGCTACATATGAATTTCAGAATCTCGGTACGGTGTCTAACTACAGGCAAAATGGATATAGATATTTCTTGAATGTTTGGATGATAGGTGATTTTAAGTACTGTGGTGTCTTTTACAATATATTAAGGTAGGTTCTTTGTGGAAACAAAGCTTTTTGCAGATTTCTTTGTTCTGTGACAAATCTGTATCTTTTTCCTTGTAAATACTAAATTTAGCAGACAGCTCTTTCAAGTAATACAAGTCCTTCTCAACTCATTTACTGTTTATAATGCATCTGGAATAAGAAGAAAACTGATATTGAGCAATGATATGAGTGAAAAAATGGAAAATTACGGTAAGCAGAAATCCAAGTTTTCCATATTTCTCCATCATCAAACTGAAAAGGAATGTATCTTGCTGCTGAAAATGGTGAAAAGACAAGATAATAAAACTTTTGATGTCCATTATTTAAATACCAAATGACAAATATGAACTCGGATAAGAAAATCAATAACATTTGTCACACACATAGAATCAGGAATGTTGGGCCCCTTATTAGCAAGAAAAGAGAGAAATACGAGCTGCAAGAGTAGCCTGTTTCACCAAATTGAATCTGGATTTCAGAAAAGCTAGAGTTTTGAATGGAAATCACTAAAGGATAACAAACAGGCATGTAAGGCAAACTAACAAGAGGATTTTTTTTTCTTTTAAGCCTGGATTTTAACAGGCTTAGTGTTTATCACTGGTGCTCATCATGCATGAGTGGAGAGAAAAAGACAATGAACTACCAGAAAAGGGAGGGACTAACAAAAGGTTTTAAATAAATACGAAGGCCAGAAGGCAACAACCAGCCTACACAGCTGCCTACCTGCCAAAAAAGTGCAAATAATTGGGATGCTCCTATCTAAATTGAGTGCGTGATTCAGTTGTTGAATGTTCCTTTATTAGCTGTTAGGAAATTATATCACTAAACAACCAAAGAATTTGCTACACAACAGCTGAGCATTCTGTAAAAAATGCAAATGTAATTGAGTGTTTTACATAACAAAAACACTTCTGAAAGGGATAAAATGTACTCAGTAATTAATTTTTTGTTTATGATACTTGTGCTGCATTCCAGTGCTTGATTAACACATGCAAAATAAAACACTTCCAGAGCAGCCCTTATGGAGCTAAGAGAAGATACCAAAAGAGGAAAAGAAAAAATAAACAAGGGGTACAGTGTCATATTGGTTATTGTATTTTTATTCTTAAAATATAAGACTTCTAAGAAAGACAGATTTCATTGTTAAACATCAGGAGGGCAATATAAAGTCAAAATACAGCCAGGTTCTTCAAGGTTCAATGTCAAAGATCTTCATTTTTTCCAGGAATTAAATTTGTCAGAGCAGTGAATGATAGCCATTGTCTGGCACATCTCCCTCTTCTATTCCTTCAAACCATTAAATGAAAATCTGACATGAATCAAATCAAGGATCTTCAACATGGAAAGAATCAAAACAAGAGATTCATTTGGCTTTCAGGCTGATTAATTTCACAAGCTCTGTGGATTTGGGTTTGAGGAACTGAGCACTACACTGTTTAATACTGGCAGAGAACGCATTTCTATAAATTCCCAAGACAGGCAATCATAGCTTTACCTAACTTTGATTATGTTTTAGTTTGGATAGACTGTTGGAATGAACACCTACATAATGTTATTTGTGGAATGTACAAAGGCACAGGAGGGACAAGCATGTGGTCAGCCATCCTTTGTGTTACTGGACTCATGGCGATTAAACTATTTGAAGAGTGTTGCTTTTTGTTAGCTGCTCAATCACAGTGATTAATTATTTTAAGAAATGGCAGACTCAGAAACAAACTGTCAACTCAAAAATAGGTATTGCTATGTACTCCTGTCAATGCTCATATGCATGTATATATTTTTGAGATTTGTTTACATATGCTTGAATATAGGTATGCATTCTATAAAAAAAATTAAAGGTCGTAATATTTATTGCAATTTCCCTAGGAAGTATGATACAGATTTTTGTCACTTCAAACTATTTTAGTGATGGGAGAGATAAAATGGAATAATTAACCTCTTTTTCTTCTAACCTCTTTTCTTCTAAGGGTGAGATACAGCTGAGTACCAAAACATTTACTGTCTTGAATAGACTAAAACATTTGCTGTCTTGAATAGACCACTGCTAAGCATAATGTACCCTCTGTTTACTATAATTAATTACATTCTCAATGATCACAATAGATACATTATTTTTCAGATGACTGATCTCCATATATCCGCATTCTGTGCTAATAATACATTGTCAGTAAGTCAGTATCAACTGGGAACATAAGAGCAGTTGAATTGCAACTCCTTTATCATAAACTTACAAATGATTAATTCTTTCTGCTTATTGCCTCTTCTAGTTTCCGTCACTCTACAATAAATTATCTAGTAACTCTTTTACAACTCACAAAGTTTAATAGCAAAATATAAATGGGTTGTTTTGCAGCATTTTTTTCTTCAGATTGATTTTCATGGCTAGAGTCAATATTTTATTAGTCACCTGTACAAAACTGGGAGAAAGACATTTGAGAGAAAAAGATAGAAAACCATGTTAGATTAGTATTTTCGGAAGTGTTCCCTTATAAATCAGGCTGAGGATTTGGGGACTAAATTATTTCTAATGAATAAAGCTCCATTAACTACACAAAGTTGGAAGACCATGGAAGTCCATGCAAAAATAAAGAATAGAATTTATGAAAAAGGAAAAAATAGCACAAAAATCTACTGAATCATAAATGTAGGGCTTTTTCCAATAATATTAATATTAGAAGGATATTTGATATTTCTAAATCTATTTGCAAATTCTTTAGATGAGCTACTTTTGTTTTGCTTGCCTACCATTTTCTGACAGATATTGACTTGATGCTGAGTGAAACTGTAAAATTAGTCTGCTTAAAATAATCAGCCCTACTCCTAGCTAATTTCACTTAAATATTTTATTTTATTTTCCACCTCCTTATATATGTTTAGTAACTATATCATCTAATATACTTCCTGTTAAATTAATATAAAGCTTTGACAATTATTATGCTTCACATTTTTGTGGGAAAATTTTATCTAATTTAAATCAGATTTAAGCTGTAAATATTGTTATTTGGAAGCTCAGAATTGCATCTACAATTTTACATTGCTAATATTCATCACTCCAACTTTTAAAATCAGTGGTTGTCTATACACCCAGTTTTAACCGAGGTGGATCAGGTTCAGAACCAGTGACAAATTCTTGTGCATCAGACTAAAAGAGAGAACATAGAATAGATTTTTCTTCTCTAATCTTTAAGCAGTGAAGGATAATCAGAATAAAAAATGCCAACTACATTTCAACATGTACAGTTTTCAAGTATGAAATTTATTAAGTTTCTTTTTTCAGCTAGAAAGATCAGTAACGAAACCTCTTGGAAGAAAATTGTCAAGTATGAGACGATATACAAAGTTTAAGATCAATAGTTGTTCAGTATGCACTGTATGGGAGAGGAGTGAGTATATAACAATAAAAAAATGTGTATTGCAGGTGATGATTATCATGTTCTTTAATATGGGTCCAATCACATAAGAGATTAATGAGAGTATTTAAGTCCAGGTAACATTTTTGACAGGAATCTATCAGTCAAATTAGTGTTTGGTACATTTGAAGATTGAAAGAAAATCTGCACTATTTTACTTTAATTTCCTTATATGCTCTCAAATACATTTTAATACCCATCAAACAATATTTACATTAGTATACATTGCAGTGGTAAAACTACGTATGTGTCTTGCCATGGTGCACATTCAGTGTATTCATGTACGAAAGTATCCAGTCCATTTCTATTTTCACTGTCCTTTCCACAAAAAGATTGCAGAAATGCAGGGAAGCAGTATGAACAGGACAAACACAAATTCCTTATTGTGCAAAAAATAATAAAATGCCAATTTGAAATGAAAATTTATGAGTTCAAATGTATATTGCAGGCGTTATATAGTCACTTATCTGGTTTCAGAAGAAACAAGCTGAGCAAAACATGCAAAGAATATGTCTCTCCTTGATTCTCTTCTGTTTAAAGGCAATCCGTCAGTCTGCTAGAAGGCTCACTTTTCAGATCTATGTGAGTGATTTTGAATTTGTGAAACCAGTATTTCTTCCATCTGTGAGTGACAGTTTGTAACTTTAAAGATATATGCTTCTTCCATTAAAAGAATATATTTGGTTTCCAGACCTAGAAATATTTTCTCTCATAAACAGTACTTAACTTGATGTGAAAGTGGTCTGCTTCTCTTTCCAATTGGCAGAAATGAGAAGTTAAAACAGAAGATGTGATCAGGTAGAGAAAATACAGAAACTTAAATTTTCAAGTTTTAATTACACAACGGTTCAATGGAAAAAAATCTAATGTTATGAGCTCTGGAAACTGTTATTTTTTTGGTTTTTTTTTTTTTGTTGTTGTTGTTTTTTTTTTTTTTTCCCATGGAGCATGAGGCAGATATATGAAATATTCTTAAATTCACTTTTCATTCTAAAATCTGATGTGGCCACCTAGAGCTAGTCAATGATTATTTGTTCATGAAAGTTATCAATCATAATCCTGAGTCATAATCCTGAGCAGTATGAACTACGGTGTGTAGAGATGTATTTGCAAAGACCTCTGCTTTACAACATGAAATGGTCTCAGGCTTTGCAAGAGACTGGAGGAGGTTGCTGGTTTGAAACCTTTCAGGCACATGTGTGGGGAAAGGGCAGGTCATGCCTTGCTCTGGTGAGGCCATGCCCTGCTCCACACACCCTGCACCCCCAGGGGCTGCATCCCAGCCCTGCAGTGGGGCAAACCCTGGCATGTGGGAGGCAATGCTCCACACCCCAATCCTGGAGCCCCTAACCCAGATCCTGAGTGGCCAAATGACCACAGGACTCAACTGGGGGAAGGGCCCAGGAAGGTCAAAGTGTATGTAAGCCAAAACATCACATGAGTATGTCTTTACCCTACCTTCCCTTGGATTTTACCTAAAACACAATTGGAGCTAGGAGTGGCAACTGTATTTGCTCTTTTTTATCTCTCTTATCTCTTTTTTGTTCTTATAATTCCTTCTTCTTGAAGTTTAGGTAACTTAAATTATATGGGTTGGAATTTTCTAAATTGAATGGGCTTAGAGTTTGCTGAGGTAATGCTTTGTGAAATGCTTGATATTGGTTGAATGTTGTCATAAACGTTTGCCAAAACTTCTGAAGTTTGCCAGTAAAGTTTTTTGTTGTTTTGGCCTTTTGAGAATATCTTGTCAGTATTTCCCTCTTGCATCTAACTCAAGGTAGATTAAAAAAACCTGAAAGCCCCTTTAAGGGACTTTGACCAGTGCCTTCTAGGGCCTTAAAAGCTGCCACAATATAAACTACAATATGGGCTCTTGCTGTCATTTGTTTTCAGTCTAATCTTAGACTGAATCTAAAATTATGTCCCAAAATTGGAAACAGCCCTCAGACCTATATATAATATACCTGTTTCAGCTGATATTATAGGCTCCTTGCAATGCTCTTTTTCTTTTTTTTTTTCCTTTCCGTTTTTTTTTTTTTTTTTTTTTTTTTTTTTTTTTTTTTTTTTTTTTTTTTTTTTTTTTTTTTTTTTTTTTTTTTTTTTTTTTTTGTAAACTTTTTTGAATCTACAGCTTGCTTCCTAATTTTGGGTATCTGAATTTATCTTCAAAAATTCAGTCAGACAGGTTTTGCCTTTATTTTTACCACTAGGAGAAAATCTAATTCTTTACAAACTAATATATGTTCTTTTAGAAACAATGACAATGTTAAGCAACACGCTTTGCCACTGGTTTATTACACAAATGTAATTTTCTATGTTTACATAACAGTCAAGTTTCTATACAATCCTTTTATGGGTGGCTCAGGTACTGGGCAGTTATTATATCATGATGTTTTGCTAGTGAATAATTTAAAACCAAGCCTCCTACATAATCTGAAGGTCACAATGAATCTTAGTTTTTACATGGTCTTGCAGCACACTTCTTTTTTAGTCTCTCCTGCTGTACTATGCACATACCACTAGTAAATAAAGCAAGTTAGTATGCAGAATAGTTTATAGGTTCATCTCTGTGGGCTTAAATTTCATTTTGCTTACACATGAATTAGAAATATTATTCTTCAAAACTTTCAGTAATAGGAATTCATACATACATACAATTCATACACAAATACAAAGATATACATAGAAATATATCTATAAGATGTATGTAGAAATATATATATATAATTTTGATTGTTTTTTAGAAAACTGTTTTTTATAGTACTGTGGTATGCAGAAAAAAAACTTTTTGTCTAGAGACTATGTCTTAGGACTTTTTATAAGAAGTTATCTGGTTCTCTCTATATATCTTAATGCTCTTGCTTTGAAAATCTTATTTTCTTCTTCTACATTTAAAATACCCAGATAGCACAATCTCAAAGAGAGTTCAGTCATTCACTGAAGTTGAGTGAGCAACAGGCAGCTGGGACAGGGATGACACATGAGATAGACATCTCTGAAACACAATATCTGCCTGAATACCTACGTCATTATTGTTATTCAGGAGATCTTGCATCACACATAGAAAAAATACTAGAGTATAATTGACTCAGAGTCAGGCTCTGCAAGGTCATGTTGACTTGTTGCTGATGCATTTAAGTTCTAATTGAGGGAAGAAAAATACAGGTTGGAAAGGTCTGGGAAAGGCAATTGACCCCTGCTCTGAGGTGTGGAGACATAAAAAGAAGGAAGGCTGCAGCATGATACGGTCACATTTTATACCTGTCTCAGAGAACCAGAAGGTATCTGTGAGAAGCCGTCGTTTTGATACATTTCATATGTCTTTTCCAGGTAGTAAAGTCAGTTTGTATGATGACAGCTGCTTTCCCAGCTGATATAGTTGCATTCACCCTCCTTAAATGCTCCGTAAGGAGTTGGGAGGTTTGTCAGTTAAATATATGACATTGTTATGACTCTTGATGACATGTGCAATGACACAACTTACCTAGAGTGCTGAAAGTCATCTCTCTGCCAACAATGTGAAGTGACACAGTGCTCATTCCACTGCCAGTTTTGCCTCTTCTGTAATTGATATATTTGCCACAGTTGTACCGGTGATACCATTTCGCACCTTTTATACGGTTTTCATCCAGGTCATGTGACAGCTCTGAGAGGCTCCATATTTATCCTGTGGGGGAAAAAAAAAAAAAAAGACAAAGTGAAATTACTCCAAATTCACCTTAAAAATGCCAGTCTCATCTGGCCTGTACTTAGTTAAATAGTATTCTCAGATACAGCAAGGGCAGACTTTTACCTTCAAAGCCAATGTTTTAACATTTAAGTCCTAGAAAAAAAACCTCAGCTGAGGTCTGAAAATGTCTGCAAATACTGAGTTTATTGTGGCTTTTCACATCCCAGAGATAGTTCTGAGAATGTAAAAAAATGTACTGTTTTGAAAACAGGACCTTAAAAGCTAAGAGAAAACTTTAAACCAAAGGATGAACATATTGCCACTAAAATAAAAAAAAAATGTGCTTTCAGCCATGAAAAATGAAAAGATAACTTTTTTGTTTAATGTTATCTGATACATACAGCCTTGTTCACTACCACTAAAGTAATTGGAAAAGCTTCAGCTGATTCCCATAGGAGGTGAAGGTAACTTTTGTGCAATAATGGAAAAATGGACATAGGAATTAGCTTCTTAGAAAAAGGAAGGTTGTTTCTGGAATAAAGCTGTATGTTTACTGCTTTAGGAAGTACATTATTTTCTACTTCTAACAGTCTTTTGATGCAAAATTTGATGGTAAATGTCCAAAAATACACATGAGCATTGTGATGCTCAGCACTGAGTTATGCTTTTCTCTGGAATTATATAATTTGTAATCTTTGTTCTCAACTGAAAGGACAGAGGTGTCTAAGCATGGGACTCACTTCTGGCAAAATATTAAGTCGAAGGGAAAGTGCTCCCACAAATCAGACTTCTGGAATTTCACAGAATCGTAGAATATGCTGAGTTGGAAGAGACCCACAAGGATCATTTGAGCCCAATTCCTGGCCCTGCACAGGATCTTTAGCTTCTAATTAGGCATTAAAGGAAAAAATCGCAGAATCTACTTCTGTAGAAGAGGTAGATGGCAAATGAATTCTCAAGGAAAAGTGGACACTCGAGTTCAGTAATTCTTAAAATTTAGGCATGATGAATGAACATCTTTTAAAGAAAATCATCACATCTTTTTGCTGCCTCAGCTGAGCCATTGTGTAAATGCAAGAATCATAGGAACTGAAGCAAGAACCACAGCTTAAATGCACTGGACAGTGCCTTCAGCTGCAAATCAAGATTTTGCTGCCTGAGTTTTTTTAGTTTTCTGTGTTAAGTATGAAATGACATGAAACACATAAATTTTCTTATAGACATTTTGAACCTACACTGGGTACTATTCATTATTACATGTAGTGGTTTATTCTTTGCCTATAATTTGTTAATAACAAATCACTCTTAAAAGTACTATTCAAATTTTGTTAACCTGATTATTGGTCTTTTTAATTTTTTAATTTTTTTTCCAGAGCTTTCAAAACTGACAAGTTCCTTCAAATTGCTAAGAACAGTAAAAAATATCTTGTCTTTAATGGAATACTTTCTGTATAAAATTTGAACTATAGTTTGGGAAGAAAAGTACATATTATAAAGATGACAAAAAGCAAAACATGGCAATTACAGATGAACTATTGTGATGAATGCCATTATACTATATGACCAGCAGAATTAAGAAGCCCTTCAAGAAATTATTGCTTTCTGCTCATTCTGCTTCAATTTCCATTGCTCAGGTTCTGGGGAAGATGGAGATTGTCAAAGACATTAGCAACCTTATTGCTTTCACAGACTGATACTGACTCATGTTTTGCTATTGAGTTTTAATTTCAATTTGCTTTAAAATCACAATGAGAGAAACATCAGAGGCAATTTTAATAGCTACACTGAAGAAAGCATTTATTTAAACAAAATAATTTGAATTTTGATGTTGGAAATGTTTTGAAACATTTGCAATGTAACTTTTTTCTGATACAAAAATTCATCAAATGTAAAAGACCACAATATGCCACACATCTGACACACATTTACATTTTTTAAACTAAAGGGAAAAGTAGATATAAAACACAATGTCTAGTGTAATTTAATTTCTATGGTACCCTTTAACAACACTTGGCAACAGTTACATGGAAGACAGAAAAAATATGGAAACTTGCTTCTGAGTGAGAAAATAGCTTTCCTTTATGAAAATACAACACTGTATTTTGAGCATGGATCAATCTACTTGGAGGCAAAGTGGCTTCTTGAAATATGAAAGGAAAAAAAATCTTGTTTTATTATTGCTCTTTTTGTATTTATGCAAGACAAAGCAAATACAAAAGACAAAATGCAAGGGAGTAATTTTGACAATTAAATAATTTCTGATAATAGTAAGTACCAAGAATGTTGAATTATTATTCAATTATTCAGTATTTATATTATTATAAAAGAACTGTTAGCTTGAAGAAAAGACATGCCACAGATATACCAGAAAAATGTGCACAAGTTACTAGAGCACAGGGACCTTGTACAATTTGAGAAAAACAATTTGGTAGTAGGTGAAAATTGAAAGAATTTTTTTTCCAGAATTATTTTCTGGTAGATACATTTTGTCTCTCAAGATCTACTTAACCAGCAGTTAATTAAACTCTGGATTGCTTTTCTTTATATTTTTCCTCAAATTAGACATATAGAACCAATGTTTCACCTACTGTTTATGTTATTTATCAAATTAAATATTTTTCAGGGTTTTTTTTTTTCTGTATGGACTGTGTCCCTGAATTTGCAAGCTAATCCATGCAAAATGGTCCGAAGCTTATTTACTTTTAAAATTACAAGATAATTGAACAATATATAGTACTTAACATTAGCTTTTACTGTACTTCAAATATACTTCTGGATAGACTGATATAACTGCATTTGCAGGTCTTTGGAAACAACATCAAAAACTTTGATAGATTATGAAAGTGCCTTCCATCTTCAACTTTAATAATACCTACATATTGTATTTGAAAGCAAAACATTCCAGAGTTAGAACAGGTTAGAATGAAGTAATCTGCAGAATCCTGTGTTCTTGTGCCTAAGCATTACAATACAGTTTTTAATTCAATGCTCATGTTCTGTTCTGTCTGTGAGACCCTTGCATAATTCAGCACACATGATTAATAGTATTCAATAAATAGCTAGCTATTCAATATTTTGTTTTCTTGTTATTATTAACTGTGCAGCCATAGGCCACTATTCAGGTGCTGCTAGGGAGACAGAATTATTAATCTCCTCATGTTTTATTTGATGGCAATGATCATTATAGCATCTAATGCTTCACAAATAGTAATTAATTTGCTTTAATAGAACTCCTGTGAAGTGAGAGGGTATTATTCCTGTTTAAAAGGTGGCAAGCTGAGGCAAAGAGATATGAATGACTGAAGCTTATGAACATTTTGAGATTTCTGAGATCTGCTTCCATAGAAGAATGTAAAATTTTGTAAATTTAATTTATTCAAAACATAAATCTAGTTTATTTCAGAAGTAATGTGAGGAGTGCATTTCTGCAAAAGTGAGGTCTTAGGGCTAGGGATCAGCTCACGAAATACAGATGCCTACATTGGAGAAAACATAGTTGATTTAGATACCTTTGACTCCCTTCATAGTCAGTGGAGATACTTATAAAGTTTAGCTCATCTTTAAATAGATATGTCAAATGCTATAAATGCCTATTTTTCACTCTCGTAGTCTCTGCTAGTTACAGAGTCAGTGTAGACTAATCATAACATAGCTCCTTATCTTAGTGCTCATTCTTAATAACACTCTTAGTCTAAGACCTTGTATTATGGTTGTATATCTCAGATTCTCATTTTAAACAACAGTTGTCAATATTTGATACTCATAAGTAGGAAAGTAATTCACAATAATAACTGGGAGCAAAACTTCTGTGGGTGGAATAAGTGATGTAGCTCCCTAGAAGGATTTAGTGTATTTTGCTGCTGAGACTGAAAAGTAAAGATTATGTCTGGGCTAATACATGCTTTCTCATAACACTACCTTGATTGCATGGTTTCCTCATGTGTAAGCTAGATCTGTATAGAAGCTGCAAAAAATGATTCAAAGTAATCTAAAACCAATTCTTTAAATTCAACTTAGATTTTATTTCAACAAAATCTAGAGCTCTGTAAGATCACATATTTTTAGTTGGCCTATTTCTAGGAATTAAATACCTAATTTTGTGTGTTTTATATTTGACTAAGAAGGTTGCAAATTTTAGTTCCCTAAGCCTCTTTTTTCAAGTATCAGATAACTTCAACTGAGAGTGTAGACTTAAAGTCTTAATGTAGACTTCACTTTTTGAAATTCACTGTTACATTTACCTCATGGTTTGTTTTGTGCCTGTCTACCATGACTTGCCAATTGACAGAGTTAATGGAACAATCAAGAATTACCTTTCTTATATTGAACAGCAGTTTTTAGGGCAACTATGAAGGATAGATGTGATTTATTCCAGACCGATGCATTCCATTCCTTCTTTTTTTTACTTTACTGTTGTGAGAAAACATCTTTCATATGACAAAAATTGGAACACATCTGCTGAAGGCTGAGTGATAGAAGTCCCTTGATGTTTAAACATGCTAAGCATATCATCACTTACGCAGAGAACTGAGAGAATATGTGGTCTTACTATGAAGCAAATAGTGTGAACAGTGAATAAGGATATAGTAAATTGAAATGTTTTCCTTTGTTCTGATTGTTTATCCTTAAAACTTTCACAAGACATATATGTCTCTGTTATTGGGTTCCAATTTTTTATTCTAACATAAACACTGTACAATGAAAACTTAAAAACTCATAGAACTTTCATAAATTTGATGGCTTGTATAGATATAGATAAATGACACACATTCAGTCCAACTACTCTTTCAAATATTTTATTGTAATAAATATTTCATTCTTCAAAGCAGACAGAGATTTCAAGATCAGTTACCTTAGAAAATAGATTAATGATGTTATAAATAATATAGGTGCGTTCACCTTTAAAAACGGCAAAAAACAAAAGAAAAAACAAAAAAAAAAGAAAACCAACAAAACCCTCTAAAATATCATATGAAAGTGTAAAAAAATTCACACTAAAGACATTTTTAAAAAATTACCATTCTCATTGAAGTGTTTAGGTTTATCCTCTAAGCTGGTGGCAATAACTAAAACTGCCTCTCCAGAAATATTTTATTTGAATTTATTTCCTTATGCTTCAGTATTTTATTGACCTCAGTTAAGTAGAAGACCAAAAACATGTACACTTAAGAACACAAAGAACACAGAGAAGCAACTCACCTTGCTGTAGCAGAAATTGATATGTACGTGCTGATAAAACGCTGTTGAAAGATTATGAGAAATTCAAAGGGTGTCTCCAACATGAAACAGAATGCTTTTTCTGCTAGAGCTGAAGAACACACAGACTTTAGAGAATGTCAAGCTTGTTTTGCTTTGATGGGTTAGATCCCTATATTCATACATGAATAATAAAATTAATTTAGGAGACTAAGTGGATTTATTGTCCATTTATGCTTGAGCTGGAAGATAACTGACAACAACTTACTTGTATTTAGAACTCCTATGTTGGTTGAAACACAACTGGATATTAATAAAATATTTAAATACTAATATCAATTCTCAAATGTAGAATTTTGTCTACTATGTTTTGATATGATAAAGGCCAATAAAGGCAAACATTATCCTAGTTTTATGTGATGAAAAGAATCTATGATTTTTTTTAAATGATAATTTAAATTCTCTTAACATGTGGTAAAATATTTGATTGTTCAAAGACAAAACATAAAAATTGTCAGATCAATAACACCTAACTGATAAACACATTGGTGGATACTGGAAATAGTGTTCTGATGTGTCTAATCAGTTACTGAAGGGCAAAACAGTAAAGGAGTAATTCTAGTCTGCAAGTGTTCTATCACAGGTCAGAGCACATAATTTTTGGACTATAGTGCTGTACAGCTTTGAATGATCAGAAAAACAGTAGCGAGCATGAGGAAAGTGGAAATTTTAAAGAATCATTTGAAATGCCTTCACATGAATATGACATGTTACATGGCAAAGTCTTACAAACTTAACCCCAAAGCATTGAGAAGCATGAAAGGAATGCTTGCTCTATCTGCATTAGAAAATCAAATTCTCAACTGCAGTTGAGCATGTGTAAGTCATGTCTTCCTGTTGCATCAAAAATATTTGAATCTATTAAGATATGATTATTGAGAGATGCCTCTGCCTGAATTAAGGTGAAAAAAAGACCATGTGCTGAAGTCAATAAAAGGGATTTTATTTAACAATAAAATGTGAGGTAGAGAGATTGAAAGAAGTGGGAAGGGGCAGGGGAAAGAGAGATCAACATATCAAGCAGATGATAGTCACCAGTCATGGATCTAGCAGTATCCCTTTGGTCTTTCTTTACTCTGGGCTTCTTGTTGTTTGAGGTTCTGAGGACATTGAAAATTTTCACTGTTCATACTTTTTAGCAAATTGAGTAAGCAATGCTCATTGGCAACATAGTTCTCTTATTCTATTGGTCAAATTATTCCCTCGCTTCTAAGGCAAATTAGTTCACATGCTTAGTCTTTCTCTTCTTGGGTTGGTGGGACATGAGTTGGTGGTCATGATCTCCCCCGTCCAGAGTTGCCTTTTACCTAGTCAGAGCTGATTTCAGCACAGTTGCTGAGTTAGCTTTGTGGCCCTTAAATTCTGCATTCTTTCGTCCATTATCAGTGATAAAGTCTTCTCCCTCAGCTTCATTAACCTCACACAAGGTCTGAGAGAAGATGACAGCACCGCCTTTGCCTTACTTCAAGTTCCTGCTGTGGTGGCTTAACCACAGCTCCTGGTATCCATGGAGGGATCTTCAAGGGTCCTTCAGTGGCTGCTGGTGGTCACAGGTGCCATCTGTCACAGAACTTGGGGTGATCCCTGTTTGACTGGTGATAGCTGTATAAGCAGTTGCTTCTATACAGGTTGCCATGGTGGGAGTTTTTGTCTGGATGTGTTACCCAGTACATACTAACTGGATCTTTTCACTGCCAGCCCTGGAGTTAGTGCTATTCTGTCTCTCCATTCTGTGCTTCTATCATGGTGAAGTCCTTTTGTGTCCTTTACAGTGCTTGAGACAGGCAATTGTGCTTTTTAAGTCCTTAGAGAACCATATTCTCTTCAGATGACTATCTTGAAATGCCTTTGGAAAAGCTAATTTATAGTACATATAATGGCATCTGTTGATTAGAGATTAAGATAACAGCGAAAACAGAAATTTCTCAATGTAGTGAAAATATTTAACAGCAATTTACGTTACAGTTATTTAGCTAAATCCCTTAAATAATTTTAAATAGATGAATCTTACTAATTCAGGGTATATACTTTACACGTTTCAATATTAATTTGGGTACACCCAGTAGTCATGGCTGGATGGTTTATACACTGGGTGACTTAAATAGGAACCCATGACAGGAACCAGGAATAAAAGGCAAGATAGATGTCATCACACTACTACTCTTATCTTAAAGACAGGATGGTGAAATGAGCAGGCAGAAAATATGGTAATGCCTTAAAGCCCAATCCTTTCCTTTGAAAAATTCAGAAGTTTAAGGTAGCAACTTAATGACTCATTTCTTGTAAACATAAAAAGAAAGGCTCTATAAAACTTCATGATAGACGCTTCTGAGTATAACATAGATTTTGGTGTTGCAATTTTGATACTATATGTATACTGAATCTGAGCACTTAACTTGTCCAGGGCTTGCTGGTTCTGAATCTTAACTGAGAATTTGATGTAGCTTGCACACTGTTGATTTGTAACTTAGATTTTCAATGCTGCTGACTTAACAAAAAAAAAAATACCCTTTAATCTGTTACATTACAATCAAAACAACATAACCCTCTCATTGTGGTAATAATGATACAGCTCGGTCTCATGTGGAGAGATGATATTAAGTACTTTTGCCTGTTTATTAGTACATTCACACCAGATTTTGTACTGATTGTGGCTCATTTGATTTCATCATATTTGTCTATGCATGAATCTCTGGTATTATAATTTAAAATATCCACCAAAGTCCTTGTCTTCATTTGTCTACAATTTGGCTGTCATGCTCTTTTATAGGGCTTGACTTGTTGCCTAAAATCAAAACAGCAAAAACCCTTGCAACAGTGTTAAAATACTAAAGTAAAAAGCAGATCTTTATTTGGAAGCTTCCTGGTGTTCCGGTGGTGATGAACACACACTAATTAGATTTCTGCAATTTTATAAGGTTAATTAAATAGGATATCTAACAGGTACATCAAATAGGAGATCAGTTGCCCCAGTAACCCACCCCTGGGTCAGCCCCTTGGAGCTGTCCAAGGGCTTCTTTGCCCCACTTCTCATCATGTCTTCTTTCCCCTACTTAGAAATAATACTAAACAGTATTTCAGTAATACGTTAGAAGGTTAGCTTATTACTCTAAAATCTAACACATAGGGTAGGAAAAATATAATGCTCTGCATAATTACTATAAAGAGCTATGAATATATGAAAAATACATATGAAGCAAAAATCTTTAGGCATAACACTGAACAGCCCACTGTATCAGAGGGTGCTCTTCTAACTTTTTCAGGGTCACACAGTGACAACATGCACATTCTTGGGATATTTTCCACTGTTGGCTGCCACTGGTGTCATTGAAGGACTCACACTAGCAGTTTATGGAACAACACACTTTCTTAACAAGCACACAGTTAATAGAAAAGATTAGTGACAAAGTTCAGAGATTGTCATTAATAGTAACTGACTTCAGAGATGAATCTGAAGTGCTATACAGACAAACTCTAATCACCAATTAAAACTAGCTCGAGGTCATCGTTTAGAACACATAAAGTATGATTCTTACCCAGTAGGCATCCATATGGAAGAAAAGACAAGTGTAGCCCACTGATCAATCCCAGAAGCTACAATGCAGTCCTCTTTGGCCCACTTAAGCTACATTTATGTTATTTTCTTTGAGGAAGGGAAAATTATGAAGTTACAGTTGGTGTTATTTCATGTCTAGATGGAGTTGAGGTGACTTTAGTCATTAGCATATGTAGAGGCATAAAAAGTAATATGTATTTTCAAGTTAATGAAGCAAAATTTCTGTTATTATCTTATCATTCTTTTGATCTGGTTCCTATTGGCTGTATGGTTCCTGACCACAACATTGTGTTGCTCCACCTTTGTTTCACATCTGCATTGATTTCAACAGAGCACCACTGTAAGCACCTTTGTGCCTCAATCCTTTGTTTCATGACTCCATTAGAGCAGTACACCAAGCTCCCTCAGTGTTCCAGCTCCTATAGCGAGCAGTTTGTCACTGCTATGCTATCGCCAATGTGCACAATCCTTCTTGCTGAACTTTGTTTTTAGGTTCCACACATGCACTAAATACTTGCCAAGACCTTAAACATTTCTGGTTTTCATTTATATGAAGTTATTCATATTGCTAAATTTTATTATTAGTTTTCTCATTGAAGGTAGGGACTTTGACCAAAGAGCTATTGGGCAAGAATGCAGACAAATGTAGTAAATTAGACATTAGTTTAAAACTTCACACCAAGAAGGTGCAGAAGAATTGGTCCTTTCCCTCTTAAAATTCTATTCCTCCACAGGAAGCACTCTAATGATTATTCACTGCCTTTCCTCTCTATTTTTTCCAACCCAATTGAGTTGAAAACCATTATGTAACACTAACAGTTAGAATTCTCTGCATGAAGAAATGACCCTGGATATTTGTTCAGGATTTGGCAGTTTTTCTTGATTTATTTCTTTATCCTACAATCTGTAAATCTCAAGCACATAATTCTTTTTCTAGAAAAGGTCCTTTTTTGTTCAATATTCTTTCAAATGTCTTATTATGAAGCATTTTCCATGCTTTAAAAGGCTGACTACACGAAGGAAATCAACACATTTTCCCACTTCTTGTGCAAAATTTTCTTCAAAAAGCTCATAAAACTGATAGAGGTAGCGTGCAAAATTCATAAGTTGGAAAATATTCATCTGTAGAAATTTTTGTTCTAATATACATGTAGGTATTAATTACTGCTGCAGGGAAATCTTTGCTCTGGCACTTGGAACAGCTTATTCCTCTCACTGACCTTGGAGTCAGCATATTTTTTGTTCTCACATATTATCACTTTGTCTCACGATTTCAGCAATTTTTCCCTTTCTTACAAATGAGATGCCACCAGCATTATGGCGATCACCAAATGGCAGTGACAGGTCCTTGGAGATATTTGGAACTGTGTCCAGCACTGGGGCAGCTCTTGGTGTTTCTTCACAAGCCTGGCCTTCTGCTACCAAAACCTTGCTGTAAACTAAATACATTAAATCTAAAAAAACCATAGCCACAAAAAACAAAACAAAGCCACAAAACCTAAACAAAACACAAAAACACCTCCTACAAACCAAGCCAGTAGAAGCTGGAAAAAAATGAAATGAAAGGAAATTTTGAATCAGATTTATAAGTAGAAAATACTTTGTTCCCTTCTTGCTGAAAAGAGCACTGAACTGTTTTTAATGAGTCAGTCTTGCTTTCTGACTCACAATCTTCTGAATCACCATCAAAGGTTCAGAACTATCAATCAAAAAAAGAAAAAATAAAAAGGTATGGGCCCTTGAGATATTTTGTTGGTCTAAATAAGTTTGCTCACAGATTCAAAGTGGAACCAAATTATCCATGGCTGACTTGCAACAGATGAGGATCTGACAAATACGTTCTGAAGAAGTGTCTAAAGTCAGGTGTTTCATCAGTTCTGCAAACAAAACAAAACAAAACATAAAGCTTTAAGGTTAAATCTGTGGTAAATTGTGCAATTCAAGCTCATTTGGTTTGTATACCTTCATCTGGTTGAGATTCATATCACTGGTCCCTTTTTAAAGGTAATTCCAAACATTCATCAAGACTGAGTCAATTAAACTTTTACCTGACAGATAGCAAACTGCCACTTCTTATCAAGATTCCTTATGAATCCTTAGATGAGTGTAAAACCTTATCCACTATGAAGGAAGGAGTACAAAAGAATACAGCTACTGGTCAGTGTCCTCAGATGACACAAGAATGCTCTGGACTTAAGTAATTTCTTGTGACTAAGTAATCCTTCTGCTGAAGCATGCATTGCTGCATATTCTGTGAAAAGTTACCTTTAGAAGTCTAGACAAACACACCAGTTAATTCAGATTTCCTAAATCCTAAACATGTCCATTAATTCTTTTATAACACAAGATCTTTACAACCTCCTGATTAGATTCTTCAACTTAAAAATAAAATGCTGTACAAAAGCTAGCAACTCTTTTTATTCAGGGGGGCTTATCCTGGTCTGTAGGTAGGACAGTGCTAAGAGCAGCTGACAAACTGTGCCTTTCAGAGGAGCTGGGCTCCCCTGCTATCTGTCTAACTCTGCACCTTTCTTCAGTTCTAGTCAAGGTCTAGCAAAAGCACATGCAGAACATTCAGACCAGATGTTCTGGGTCTGTATCTATTCCAGAAGAGGGGCTGCACACAACGTCTGGCAAAGATATTAAGGGTGGCTGAACAACTGCTGAGGAAGGAGATCTGTCACTGCAGCACTGTTGTTTTCTTCTGATCACATCAAATTTAGGCAACAAGTTTTCAAGAAAGTGTCCTTCTCTTAGTTCTTTGGGTCATGCAAAATTCATAGAATTGCATTGCTTACATATCCAGTGCATTAAGGCTAGTGCAATCATGAACAACAAGCAGTATATGTGGGAGAAGTTCACTCTATTCTATGATAAACCCATTTTGTCTTTTACAGAACCATAGAAAGAATTAGAGAGAGCAAACTAGACATATGGGATTTGGACTGGGGAGATATTTTCTTTTTTTTTTCTTTTTTTTTTTTTTAAATTTTAATATTTGATATAACGTCCAAAGAAATCTTAGACCTTTAGTTCAGATCTAAATAGGCATGAAGTCCCATGGATGAAGATTGACTGAGGCAATGCAGAGAATAATCAGGAACAACATTTCAAGATGAAATGAAGTGTCATATACTGCCCTAGGGGTCAGAATCATCTCTTGTCCTATTAGACATCTTCATTAACAACCTGAAAGGGAGAGTAAAGAGCATATTAATGAAACTTGCAATTGAAAGTGCAGTGAGCATTCGTGAGAAAGAATACAAATGCAACCAGAAAGTACAGAAGTATTTGAAGAAAAAAACTTGAAAAATAGTTTAATTTGAAAAGAAATTAAAACAAGTATTATGTAGGAAGATAACACATGCATGATAATGTTAAAATAGCAATAATTGAAAACAGTCACTATGATTAAAAATAGGACATTTTTACTAAGTTTATTTTTTTAAATGTGTCAAATTTTTTATGCTATGAGTATCCATGGAAAAAGTTATTTTCTCCATTTCATTGCATTCTAAATAATTCAGAATTCTTTAAAATATCCTATTTTGACCTTCAACATTATTCAATTATTACCTTTTTATGAAAAAATGTTAGTTCATGATAGGTGACATCATTTAGAAGGATAAAATTGCAACATTTGGAAAATGTCAAAACTAAATATTCTAACTGAATTTGATAGAGGAAATTATTGGTTTCTTTTTTTTTTTTTTTTTTTAACTATTTACCTCAGTTCTTAAAAAAAAGTAGAACATTTAATTTTTGAAAAATTTCTGGCAGTATTGAAATTTCTCTTCCAGCTCTAAATGTGGTATTTCAGGGTAAAAAAATAATCCAAGGTCAATGGAGATTTTGGTATCATATGCCAAAACATTAAGTAATCAATCATGAAAGTATTAGTCACTGTCTATCAGGTCTGTTAAGACTGTGTCTGGAATACTTTATATATTTCTCAACATCTTGGTACTTAATTGGAAAGGGAAAAGGAACAAGCTGAATGAAGAGAAGAACAGAAAAGATTAGATTGCTTGAGAAATCCATTTAAGAAGAAAGGTCACAAACACCTAAATATTCACTACTTGACTAACAACATGCATAGCTATGCAGCAAATTAAAAAAATGATAAATAGAAACATTTATACAATGCCTAATCAACCTATGGGACATATTGCAATGAGTTGAAATTGATGGTAGATGCCTGAAATGAAAAAGGGCAAGAAAAAAAGTCAAATCTTCCTTGAACAATTTTTACAGCAGCAGCCATAGGAAATATATTGAAAGCAAAATATAAGAAAAACTGCAAAACTTCTGTATATCTTCTCAAAAAAAAAAAAAAAAGGGTTTTCTGTCAGTGTAAAAACGACCAATTTTTGTAGTTTATCTCATAAAGCCTCACTCCAAAGTAGAGAATTTCTCTATTTGGTCAATTGTGTTGGACTAGATGAGTCCTTGATAGGAAGCATTTATTTTTCTTGTACAAAGAGGAGAGACACCACAATAGAGTATTAGTCGACACTGCAATGAATGTAGTGATTGGGTAAGATGTTTCCTGTAAATGCCTAACAGAAAAATACAGGCTGAACATCAATCAACAGGAATTCCTTAGGTTCAGTCTTAAAAGGTCTTAGTGAGGCTTATATGATGTAACAGTGTGGAGGAGTGCAAAAGAGTCTAAACTTGTCTCTATTTACTTCATAACTTTCTTTTAGTTATACAGAGCCACTTTATTCCTCATAGCATTAATAACCAGAAGGCTTCTTTTGAAGGTAAGTCCAAAATCCTGATAAGTCCCTTCCCCAAAACACAGCTAACTTTCAAAGATTAAATCTTACTTACTACTTCATGGCTACACTGACCTAGTGAGCTGGAAAACCTCCCTTCCCATTTCTCTTTTGCCTAATAGTTACTGACAGCTGAATATGTTTGTTTCTTTGTGGGTTTTTGGGTTATGTTGTTTGGTTTTGGGTTTGGGGTTTCTGTGTGCTTGTTTGGGTTTTGGGGGTTTTTTCAATTTTGTTTTGTTTCTTTTCTTGCCCCCTCCTTCCCCCCAGTCACCATCTGGGATTTTGGAAAGTTAATTTCCATCCAGGTCCATTCTTTTATTTCAGTTCAATTAAAGATTTGTCTCCTTGCTCACAGAAAATGTAATAATTGCTCTATGTGTAGTTGCACTGATTCTTAACTATTTAGAAAACAGTCCAGAAGAAAGAAATATTAGACATAAAGTGCTAAAATTAAGCTTATGGTTACAGTTGTTTTTGTTTTTTTTTTATTTTCCCCAGAAAACTGTTCTTTTCTTTAACTTCCTCCTTCTCATACCTCTGTCTGGCATTTTCTAAACAGAAATGTTTTCAGGCATACAGTTATGTATCCAGTGTGAAATGAATTCAAATCTGAGACATGTACCCTGCACAGATGTTTTTCATTTGCAAAATTAATTGGTCACATTGGAAACACATTGGATTCATGCTGAGAGGCATTGGTGGGATTTTGGCCTGAAGGAACTGGAAAATATTAGATCTTCCTATTGGTGCCTGAATGTTGATAAATAAAAAAACAAGGACTGTGTTTAGAATTGTTGGTTCACAAACGTTAAACAATTGTTTACCTTTTCCTGCTACTAGTCACAGAGTATACATAGCACCTATGGAGAAAGGAACACACTTTAATAAACAGTTCCAGCGAAAAGGGAGTAAAGACAAAATCTATTTAGTAGTAGAAGAGGCTAAAGTACATGCCTTCTTGAAAAAAATTATAAAGGAATATTTGCTGTCTTTACAGCTATTTTTGGCCAGATTTCTGGTGCTGTAATGACTACTTCACCTACTTGATTACCTGACTGGTAGTATTCATCTTACTGCAATCTAATTATTTTTTCTCTCTTTCCACCTACAGATTACTCTACTCACAATTTCACATTCCTTTTTCGACTGACTGTCCTGGTTTCAGCTGGGGTAGAGTTAGTTGTCTTCTAAGTAGCTGGTGCAGTGCTGCTTTGGATTTAGTATGAGAATAATGTTGATAAAACACTGATGTTTTAATTCTAAATCTAGTGTGCCACGCTCTGCCAGTGAGCAGGTGTACAAGTAGTTGGGAGGAAGCAGAGCTGGAGCAGCTGACCCAAAGTAGCCAAAGGGATATTCCACACCCCCTAACACCATGCTCAGTATATAAACAGGACAGAGTGAGATGGGAGGAGCCAATTGTTATTTGGGTATGACCTGTGCATCCATCACTGGATGGTGAGCAGTTGCATAATGCATCATTTACAGTACATTCCTTTCACATTGATAGATCTTGAGGGTGCAAGAAATTTATGACTGCCTCTAATGTGATAGAGGTACATGGAAGATATTTTTGGATTGAAGCCCAAAACTTTGCTGTAAGTCTCTCCACCTCTTGAAAATACTATTTTAGTTGATTTCTTCAATCTCTCTTTATCTCTTGCAAAGCCTATTTCAATTAATTTTTTCAGGTCTCCTTTCTCTCTCAGCTTTTATTTATTATGTCATTATGGTCTTAGATTGAGGCATTACATCATGTAATACAAAATAAGTATAATTAAGTTACCTTAGGGATAATAGTAGCAATGCTATAGTTGAATTGGCTGTTATACAATAAATATTTGAAGCGTGATTAATATCTCAGCAATTTCTAGTCTCATTTGGAAAAAAGTTGAAATGTAAGCTGAAAATATAACTATAAATCTACATAAAGGGAAAATACTCTGAATTTATCACCTTTTCTAAAACCTATCTGGGGAAAAATTTTCCCCTCTGTGTAAAAAGAGAAATTTCCAACCAAGTTCTTTTTCAGTTTTTCATTTCCTGAATTCTTTGAAGCTTTGTAACACTCACTTTTTTTCTTGGGTTATGTCTTAGGACAAATAAGACCTCAATCAAATAAATCATGATCTTCTATGACATGAGAAAGATTTTTTATTGAAAAATTGAAAAGTTTACCTCTATAAAAAGGAAAAATTAAGAATTGCTATCCTGTAAACAAGGCAGTAGGCTAAGTAGGCTAAAAAATGACACAGAACGTTTACAAAAAACATTTAGTCTGTTAAGAAAAGGCTGAATTCTCACAAATAAATCTGCCCCTCTACATTGAATGTAAAAGGAGTTCAAAACAACAAAGTTCCAAGTCTTTCTCTCAAAGAAGGTAGATAAATCCAGACCACAATACCACATAAATATCAGACAGATAAAACACCTCAGGAGGAACATGGGCCAAAGAAAACATGACTGAGGCCAACAGCTAATCTAACTTCATCCCAGAAAGACTTTGAATTACTGTGGTGAAGTTTTCTTCCATTTCCTCCTCCCTTCGTATTCCTCCCTTTAAATATTATGTACCTCAATTTAGAAAAGGAAACAGAGTAACTAAAGCTTAAAAAAAATATACATTGTATTTTCTAAGGATGGGATATTAAGGTTGCCTCATGTCTTATCTTGGCATGAAGTTGCTATGAATGTTTATTTAATTCTACATTTCAGATAGATAAACCTTTTTTTGCAAAGATGCTCTATCAGTGTTTAAAAACTTGGTTCCTCATCTCACGAAATTTTATGGAAAGTGTTTCTGGAAAATATCCTTAGTATTTTTATTTTAGTATCAGCTGATATGTTCTAAGTCCATTTTTCACTAAACTTTATCAAAATTCTGCATGTCACTTTCACTAGATCAGGTATCTGTTCCTGCTGACCTACAAGTCATTTCCCCATAACATATATTTCAATACATTTTTCTCCAGTATTTTTGCTTAATATTTTTCTCTGAATAGCTACCTTAAAGAGTTCTTCAAGCTATCACACAAAATCTCACATATCCCACTTCATCTCAGTTTTTTTCTCTCAAAATAATATTTGTTCATAATTAATCTTATTTTATCAGGAAGAGTTTACATCCTCCTCATGCAGCTCAGGATTAGAGACTATAGAAAATAATTTGTAGATAAAAAACAAACAAATTTAAGTGAGATTTGTGCGAGTTGATGTTTAATTTTTCTCCTTTTAAAAGGAGATTTTTAAATAAAATAAAAACATTTTAAACCTTTAAAGTGTGGTTATTTTCCAGACGGCTTTTTAAAAATATGAAACAATTCAAGCCCTTTAGAAACTTTAGTTCTCTATAAATATTTAATCTTGTTTTTATTTTTAAGCATTCTAAGCAAATTCCAGCTTATTTTGGTTTTTCTATACTACCTATATTTAAAAATGTTTTAAAATTATATAAATTACTTGTGTTCACCAAAACTTTTCTTTTTCATTTCAATATTTCATTCTAATCTCAGGGAAAAAGCATTACTAAGACAAGCATGAAAAAAAATGTAGGTCTATAATGATATGTACTTGCTGCATGACTGAGGGACGGAATTCAATAAAGATTTAAGTAAATAATGATTATTATACTTTCTGACTAATGAAATACCTCTGTTAGAAAAGAATCGCTTTTCTATAAGATAATCACTGCACATAAATTTCTGAAAAAGAGGAATATTTACAACTGAAGAAGGCTTTGTAGAATATAATACCTTTGTCTACCTGTGAACATTAAAACATCATCCCTCAAAGTATATATAAACATGAAATTAGAGCCTAGAACAACTGAGATATGGCAGAAACAATTTAGTGTCAGTTATCCAGATTTCTCTTTCAGATGAATAGAGGAATGGGATATTGCTGCTCTGTCACTGAGTCAGATTCACCTTCTTCTAGCTGCAAAAAGAGTAACTATTTGATCACCCAGAGGGTGTGAATACTTGTTTCCTGAAACTGCCCATTTCCACTGGATATGGAAGCTGAGTTCAAAAACACCTCTTATTATTCTTCTATTAAAAAAAAAAAAAAAAAAAAAAAGTAATTTTGTGCTTATCTCATCTTTCTCCCCTTCAGTTTTTTTACTAACAGATGAAAGGTGATTTGAAATAGCCAGCATAAATTCATTGAGATAAATCATGCTTGAATATGCTTGATTGTGTCTGGAATGCTATGCCCAGTTTTGCAACCCAAATAAAAGAAAAATATCCATAAACTGGAATTCAGCCACCTGAAATGGTCAGGAGCTAACTGCAATCTTCCAATACTTTCAGAGAGATCACCAAGATATTAGAGCCTGGCCATTTACCCACATATGTGATAGCTGGATCAGTGTCCAAAACACTAACAGAGTGACAGGGGAAGTTCAGACTCAAGGAGCAAAAATTCTCTATGAGAATCAGTAAGCATTGGAACAAGTTACCAAGCCATTTGTGTAAACTCCATCGTTAGAGGCTTCTGAGAGCTGGGTGGACAAAGCCTGAGTAACCTTCTCTAAGGTCAGTGTTGATGAGGTGCACCAAGAGGATGAAATTGTCCCATTCTCAGCATGTGGAAGGTCACATCCATGTGCTTTGTGACAGCAAATGGTACTATCTATAGAATACAGTACAAACCTCTTCAAAGCCCTTATCAGAGATGGTTGAAAAGCAGGCAAGGGATGGGGTGGGGGTTGATGACAACAGGGGGAATGGAATGATGGAGAGGGCAGCACCTGGGGGTTACAGGGCATGACACTACATGCACCCAAACTGTATTTTGCTGCAATCACAGCAAACCAATAAACATTAAAAATAGCAGTAGAAGATTCATTAATAAAATTATTTATAATAAAATTAGAACTCTCAATTCTCATGCTTGTAAAGAAGGTTCAAATAGAATGGATATTTGGAGATGAAAAAAAGAGACTACTTTGCAGTGATCTTATCTGAATGTAAGAGAAGTCTGAATTCCATAACTTAAAATTATATTCCATCACCACAAGTACATACATAGATACAAGCAAAAAGCAGTCATAATATTCAAGTACAGCAAGGCTTGAAGTATAGAGTTATTATAAAACAAGGATTTTTTTCTTGTTATTAGCTCCCTCATTTTCTAAACAAGAAAACCTTCACCTTGTATATATAAAAAAAGAATTCAGAGGACTACCTAGAAAATTATGGCTGAACAAAATTCTTCCAATGGCAAGTACTGCTTTCAAAAGGTTTTCAATGACAAATACAACCTTGAATATGTACTAAAGCTAAACAATAAAAACCAAACAAATCATGATCCTTGCAGCTATATACACAGTAGCTCATAGCAATTTTCTCATCTTCCTTTAACATTTTCTTCATTGTGGCAGTATAACAAATGATAGCATAAATGCTGTCTCTCCTGGTAAAGTTTCTGTGCTCTTTGCTGTTAGCAACATCTCCAAAATACATTCTGAATGGTCTATCATTTCTAAGTCCTGAAAGACTAATTTCAGTGCTGCCATTCTAGCCATTGAATCACTGTCTAGCTCTCTTGTACTTTTTCTTTTCTAGTTTTTGGAGTAGTGATAAGATGGCTTCATGACAGATTTTTTTGTTTGCCCTGAAAACATCCAAGGCTGTCCAAGAAGTGTAAGTGGAGTTGAGGTTTTTTTGACACTGCTCTGGGTAACTGTGTACTGACTTTATGCAGTTGTGTTATACTGTTAGGATGGTGTTCTCCACTCAATGCTTTTTTGCTCTGTTGGATGTGATGAAGCACAGGTTTATCACAGCAGTAGCTGCAGTTGCTTGTCGAGGCTGCTGGAACCAACATCATAACTCCATGCTGATGACCTGCAGTCAGAAGTATTGGCCTTCTAAGACACTGGCAGATTCAGAAATTTTGACAGACTTTACCAGTAGGACTTGAATAGTTGCTTACTCAGGCTAATGGACAAATGAACTTTGCTTAAGTTTGTTTGCTTATCCTCACTATCGTAAGGCTAAAGTCTCACTTGTCCAATAGTATCCTCATTCTCATGCATATGGAGATCCCAAGTCTGTAGCTTTGAAGGCAGATCTTTTTCTTCAGTTATTAAGGTATTTGATTTCTTGTTCCTTGTATGAAGAGAAATTATCTCAGGATGGTCATCTTGACACCATGTAAAGCTTAAAAAATCCCTAAAAAATATAGGAAATATACATTTCCAGAGTATATTACAGAGTATACCAGAAAAGGATAAAGCAACATGGAACATAATCTGGATACTTAATAAATAAGTGAAAGTATCCCCCAACATAATAATATAAATAAAGGTAAATGTTTACAAAACATATTCTGCAGAGGGCCAGAATTTCATTATTTTTTGTCTAATTGGGAAAGAGCTAAACAGTTCCAAATTTTTCATTCTGACTTGAAGATTCACATGTAGTTTACAATGTGTATTCTACGATTCACACTTCCTGTTTTATTTATCCACCCAAATGGATATTTCCTCCATCCAAATAATTATTAAAAATATTTTTATTATAAACAAAACAAAAAGTCCCAGTTTGATATCTTTTACTATAATGTTTTGTCAAACAATATATTATTTATTTTTATTTTATTTTTTCAAACTTCAGAACTTTCTAAACCATTCTGGAAATTATTTGATGGTTTGATAGTTTTACTTCAAGATAAGATCAGCTAGCCGTGAGAATTTATCTAACTTTTAGCTTCTATTTTCTAAATCCTTTTATAAGTTTTTTTTCTTTTCTAAATAATATTCTGCACTCTAATTTGGTCTGTGAGGAACACCGTTCATTCATCATTCTTAACAGTCATTATATTTCAAGTAAACTCTCCTTGTTTCTGTTTGTTGCTATACTTTTCCACCTACCATCTGTATTTTACTGCAGTGTATAAACAATTCTTAGCAGATTATATCTCAACCTAAAAGTGGCTTCAGTATATAAAGGTCAGCTTTAAATTCACTACTCATGCATGTTTTTCTCAGATAGCTAAACACTCTGAGGTCAGAAGACAATACTGAGGGTTGTTTTTTTTTTTCATGTGTGTGTTTGTTGCATGGTAACTAATCCTCCAGGAAGAATTTCAAGGTAAAGTAGAGATAAACCTTGATGTTTTGCTCAAGTATTGGAAAGAGCACAGAAGAAAAACCAACAAGACCTCAACTCTAGTTAAGACCTGAACTTCTTGAAAAAATGTTCATAATTTTTGAATTTAATAGATAATTATGCACATAATGAAGTGGGTAAAAAAAAAAGTAATGCAAATTGTAAATCAAAGGCCAGAAATAAATAGTCACCTATAAAGCCATAACTTTGAAAAGTTTGATTAAATGTACTTTTCAAGTGGCAAAGTTGAATGAATACAGATACCACAGGGTACAGCTTGACCTTTATTTCTCTTACAACTGTCAGTAATACTGAATGGATTTGTATGCCACAAATTAGAAAAACTGCTTCTAATTTTGCCCATAGGACAAAAATGCTAGTTTAATCTGTTCATAGAACACTCAATACTGCATTCAGAGCTTTAGGGAAAGTTATATGACAGAACTGAACTGTGATTTATGATAAGTTAAACACCTTCATACTTCATTAGAATTCTCCTAACATTGTGAAATATTTTGGAGACTTTGCTTGGAAATTTTGCAGTGAAGGATTCAACCTGTGGTTAAGACTTATTTGTGAGCATATATATGCAGTATGTGACTCAATATATTATGCTTCACGTATTCATGGCTCAATGGGAGCTTTCTCTGGATGGATCAGTTACACTGAAGTGCTAATTTACACATATATAAGAAAACCAAACGTATTTATTAACTAGAAAATATAGCTGTTATACCGAGGGTTAGGAATGTTTGAATTTACATGTGTTTTGCACAGTATAATCCAATTTTTTTTCATCTCCATATTTATTTTAATAATATCTGTGCACTTCACTTGCAGAAAAGCCTAAATCTAAAAAAAAAAAAAAAATTAAAAAATGTCTTTATAAGGCCTCTCAAGCATGCCTGCACAATGTAAGCCCAGACAGTAATTATTTTTTGTAGTAATACTATTTCTTTTAACGTTCTGATAAATGTAATAAGTGCAACAGAATGATATATGAATGGAAAGAGGGGATGGTAAAGTGTACACTAAATTAATTGTTACATTGCACTCAGAATTTCAGTAGAATTAGAAGTTTAAAGTACAAAATACTAGTCCAGTGATATACTTGAGTAGGATGGACTTAGTAATGAGTGTGTGGGTGGAGAGGGAGAGAGAGACAGATAGACAAGCAAATAGATATGTTAGATTAAAATGTCCATGCACATTAATATACAGCTGTCATACAAAATAGACTGGTCAATATTTAAAAATCAGCACTGAATAACAAATAAATTTCAGTAAATGTAATTTTTGTTTCAAAATCTGAATTAAAGTTCACCAGATCCTGAAACTCTTGTTTCCCTCAAAATTTGGCTGCTCAAAAGTAGAAGACAACGGAAACTTCATGTCAAAGTTATCTAACTTTTTGTCTGGGTATAACTGAGAAGTTATTTTAGCAAATTTCTTTTGATACCCATCTGATGTTTTAAAATATTTGCCAGCTAGTTTCAACTTTAGAGTTAAAAATGGAATTTTTTAAACTGTTGCTCCATTTCAATGTGAAAATATTTCTTTTATGAATTCATGTTCACTCATGTTCCCGTAATACTTCAATTTCCTCCTGATCTTCTTTTGATTGGATCCTACACTCTTCCAACTTAGCATAATTCTTTCAACCTAAATCTCACAAAAGGCTCTCTTGAAAGTTAAAATAGAATAACACAGAAGTGTTGTTTTTTTTTATTTTTTTCTCCATGTCACAGGTAAAAGAGTATTCATTTACCGTTTCTCTTTTTTTCTTTCATTCCATATAGGTTTAAAATCAACTTCAGGAACAAACTGATTTTTTTAAACGCAACAGGGTTGCAAAAAAATAGGTACACAGTGAATTCATCTTTATTTTCATATAAAAGGTACTTGAGGGATCAGGTGTTTATTCGTTGCAATTACTCACAAATGCAAGAAACATTTTTTTCTTCTGTAAGGATTGCTCCTTATCAGAAAGGAGGCATGTCTCTCTGAACTGAAATCCTGTATTATCATTTACACAGCCTAGATAACCATCTTTCAGTAACAGTTTTCTTACAGGCCTCAAATACAGCAGTCCAATCTCTTCCTCAGTTCACAAACCGGTCAGAAGCAATTGGTAGCTCTTTTCATAGGGTATCACACTGACAAAGTACCTCTAGTTTCTATATAGAACTCAGATTGCTGTTCTCTTATTAATGATAATTCCAGTTGAGATGATACCTGGCTCATGTTCAAAGTTAATTTCACTAAAAAGTTATTTTTGAGCAGGAAATGCTACCTGTCTTCAAAATATGGAACACATAAAACCTGCATGATACAGGATTATTGCCTTTGATTTCTCTGGATATTTGCAATGCATTTATATTTGAAATGCATTTATGCATTGATGTAGGAGCGAATTTTTTTTCATGATTTTATTATCAAAATGATTTTATATCCTTTACCTATATGTATTTGAACCTCCTACTTTTCTGTTCAGTAGACAAACACCTGTATTGCACTCATCTAAACCAAAGCCTCAGCCAAAAATAAGACCTGAAAAACAGAATAAAAATAAGGCCTTGATAATACCCTTTATTTACAAACAAATTTAATTTATAATTTTCCTGAATGGGTCAGGAAATATACAAAAACAATAGGATAATCATATTGCAATGAAAATTGGATAGATTTTTGAACATATAAACATTGCTGCTGACCACAAACCCAGAAGGAAGCAAAATAATCAATTACTTCATTACTACATGGTAGACGAAAAAGTGGCATTGTCAGGACACTTCAGTCAGAGGGATACATACCAAGGTGTCCAAAAGTCCATTCTAAAAGTTAGTGAGATTTTTATCTAGGTCCAGCCAACCAACCTTACCATTCAGATGTTAAATTAAAATAACACAAGACCTTCTTGAGCACTGCTTTTTACTGATTCCTATGTTTTATAAATTTTCATCTCAGAGGGGAAATAGTACCTAAGAGAAATGAAGAGTTCTAATTTCCATCACAAAAGGAACTCTATTATTTATAACACATTTAAAAACAGCCCCCAACACTCAAAAGTAATCATAGACATTGTCTCCAACTTGAAATAGATTTGCTTAGAAAAAAATATTTAATAAGGTGTACTGCTCCTAGAGCATTTTGAAATACAGATGATTATCCTGTTTCCCAGATGAACACTCTATACAATTACTGAGAGAGACAGATTCTTTCTATTCTTTTTCTGTCCATCACAAATTTTTTCCTACAGAAAATGCTATCATTTTATCCATCTGGGGAAATGTGGTATACTCTTCACCACTTTCCAATTCAGACAGTCTCTTGTCTGCTAGTCTGTTTGAAACTCCTAAAGCACAGGAGGGCACTGTATTTTCATTTCCCATATGCAAAAGCATTGCATGGTTATGACACAGTCTCTTTTTTCACCTGTGTTCTAAAATAAATGAAACCTTTTATAACATGTTGTGAAGCTATTAATTCTGGTTTTTTGTTGTTGTTGTTTTTTGTTTTCTTCTACTTATATTCTAAGAAATCCTGCTTATTGAATTTAGTAAGGAAAATGTGCAAATATTAAGAAAACATCTAAAAGAGCTGCATCTAGAGATCTCCCTGCCTATTGTAGGAAAGTTGGACTGAGGTGAACTTTAAGGTCCCATCCAATCCCAACCATTCTATGATTCTATGATTCTATGATTTTATGATTCTATGATTCTGTGCAAGAGTAAGGGAAAATTTACTAGTTTCACAAATTCTGCACATGGTTATTCACCTCAGAGAGTATGCACAGAAATAAATCATGCCTGCTGGAAATGGCTAAACTCTGAAGGTATCACATGCCTGGAGACCATAGAGTTTTACATACTGGCGTCACTCCATGCTTCTCACTGTCTTATGCACAGCATTACTTTGAAATATGTATGAATTTGAGCACCATCTACTAGCACAGTGTCAGTGATGACATTCTGCATGCAATGAGCATGGTTTTCCCAGATGTGGAGCATGAGACAAGCCTTATCCAAAGATTCAGGTCTCTATCACTCCAGATTTCTCATTCACAGGATGAACATATTAAACCACATTGAATTTCAGATAATATTTTTCTGAAGAGGCTTTCAACATATCCTTGTACTAGCTTTAATTGATAAGGAAAGATTTTTCTCCTATTTAAAGCAAAATTCAATAGAATCAGAACATAAATGAGAACTGTTTTGCTTCAGTTTCATTCTGGTATCTTACTTTTTATGACGGGTAAATGGACATCATCAACCTTTAACATAATGTTTTACTACCATGATACAATTTGACATAAGAAGTTTAAGCTTTATGTAAGTAAGTATGTAAGTATGTAAGTATGTAAGTATTGCATATCAAAAAAGTTCTCTCATTTAATGTGATTTAAAAAACTCGACCTAGGATCATGTAGTTTGTTTAGCAGACCAGTCAGTGTTAGGTTAATGGTTGGACTCAATCTTAGAGGGTTTTTTTCAATCTTAATGATCCTATGATTTAAAAAATAAATAAATTTGAATGCAAAGGGTAAATTTTGCAATCTGACCCTTATGTAAAATCCTGCATAAGAGTTTATTTTTCTAAAGACACGAGTGAGGCTCTGTTTTTGCAATATTCTGTATTAAAACTTATTTATATTGTGTTTCACCTGTGAAAAAGTCCAAGCTGTCTATTAGGTTTTGCCCTGTGAATGCCTAAAAAATTAAATAATTACATAATTGTATTTCAATATAGCATTAAATTGAATCAACACTGTATTTCAATATAATACTGTAAAATACAAAGAATCATTTGCCAAGATATAGCTATCAGAAACTTGCAGGCAAAACAGCGTTACCCTTATAAAATGTTCCCTCTCTTTTGAGATTTATTTATCTCTACATAAAAGAGATAAACAAACTAAAAAGATTTCAATATACTTTTTAATAGATTTTGACATCTATATTGTTTTAACCTGACAGTAAATATCTTCAGAACTGGACTCTGTAGTACATAAAGACAGATTCAATATTACTGGGGGATTATGATTCTTGATAAGCTGATGCAGGTGTAGTATAATAATACCAGGTTTTTAACCTCTGCTTTCATTAAGCAGTCACATATTTTTCTGAAAATTCAAACCAATGGAACTTTCTAATACAAGAAAACAAAGAATATTTGACGAACTCCTTCTTTTCACAGCCTGTTTCAGTGACTTTGGTAGTATACATTCTGAGCAAGTTTAAAAACCATTAATGTTTCATAACATAGAAAATAGATTTGTTATATACAAAAAAAGTTAACCATTTTGAGCAAAAATATATTTTATTTTTGCGTTCACTGAATTGTCTTTGTCTATAGAGTAGTTGAGTTGAATTAAAATATTAACAAAAAACTATAAAAGTAGTAATTATTTTGCTCTATATATCAAAACTCAAATGACACTAGTCCACGATAGCTTTTCAGGGCTCTAAACAGCTTGTAGCTTAAAGTTTTGACCATAGTTGTAAATGGGATCTTATAAATGCCAGTCGGGACCAGAAGGAAAATCAGACATTATGGTAAGTTTGGAATCAAAGATTTGTATCTGGGCTTCTATCAATAGACCCTTGTGCACACTTCAAGCATGTTGCTTCTTCTAATAGTCACAATGTCAGTAAAAACTGTGAGAAAGTTTGAGCCCCCAAATTATGTACTGTATGGTAAAACATGCAAAGGGAATATAATGTTGTTTGCATTTCTTGACGCTGTAGTGCCAAAAGTGAACCTGTATTCAAGGTAACCATGAATTTTATATAACAAATTATTACTATTTATTAAACCTGCCATGCAATACTATCTCATCAACTAATGCAGAGATATCAGTATATCTCCTCTAAACATTCTTTCTGCCAGCGTTCTTTTTAAAAATAACAAGAACGTCTACTTGGCCTTCATGTTCATTTTTCAGCAAAATGCATTCAGTTCCAGATATGCTATTCTGTTGAATGTCATTCTTTAGTTATCAGACCCAATGTCTAGCATTTCACTGACAACATCAGCCATCATAGTATAATTTACTGCATCCAGAATTGCACATTGAATTTGTATTCATTAGAAGATTAAAAAAAAATACATACTGAACTAGCCAAACCAAATACAGAAGCCTGGCCAACCATACAATTGAAAGTGATAAGCATGGCAGACTTTGGTGTTTACCCTCCACTTCCATCCATTCTTTGAATTTAAGAGTGGATATTAGCTAAGCAGTTGATAAATGGTGTCTGATCTGAAAACCATTATGCTAGGACATAAATATATTCCTTCCAGGCCAATTCAATACTGAGTGTTACGTTAATGTAATGTCAGACATTAGGTGTTTTGCAACAGAATTCAGTCTGGGGACATTCTGTGACTGTAAATAGACAATATATAATCCAAATATTTGGCAGGTGGAAGTGAATCTTGTGAATTACTCATGAATGGTTTAAATCCTTGAACTATTTTTATCTGCTTAGTACAACCCTATTTAAGCAGGAAACATAATTTTCTTTTGAGGGAAGGCAGTAAAAGAAGTTTTGTGACTATAAGTAGGGGCTTGGTTGCTTGCCTGCTCTTGTGTGTATAAAAATTATACCTATATGAAGAAATATTCAACCACAGTCTAATTTAGGAAATTATTTTGTTTTTACCTTTATAGCCTGTGAGATTTTTTTACTTCTAAAATTATCACATTGAGCATCATAGACTTTTTTTCCTGATTGCTGTGAAATTTTACACTGAACTAGCAAAAAGAAGAAAAAGAAAAAAAGTAGATGAAGTTTCATATGTGCTTTTTATTTCATTACATTGGTCACTGGACTAGCCTGACACAGATCAGTGACATATAAGACAAAGATATTGAAGAGGAGTATTAAGTTATATCTGAGTTCCAATATTTCTGAGTTATAAATATCAGTGTTTCAGTTTAGAATTTAGTAATTTTCTTGTTGAAAATCCAGAATGTATGTATGATCCCTCTGTGAAAATATATTTACTTTATTGACAATCAGTCAATGTTGACATGAACACTATCACTAGTGATGCAGACTTACTGAAATATCAGTAAAGTTCTTGCTCTCTGTTATACTATAATCAGTGGCCTAAATAGCAGGCTTCTTAGCTGTGCATACATTTTTAAGTATATACATTGTAGTCACACCTTTATTAAAGTCAATGGCAGGTCTGTTAATTAGTTCAAGTGGTGTCTGAGACACTCCCCTTGCGTTTCAAGAAGACTAAAACTATTACTTAAATGACTTAAAGTAGAACAAAATTTCTCTGTTCCTCTAGAAGAATTTTTAAGAGAGCAAAATATTAGGGTAATATTGTAGAAAATATAGCTTAACTGTCTGGAGAAAGCTGAAGCAGCAGAAGATGAAGTGGATTTAGGAGTTTCCCAAGAGAAACGAAGTCCTCAGAGCTACAAAAATTATCTCAGTGACCGTACATTATAAGTTCTTTTTAATCACATTTTTTATCACACCCTTTTTCTTTAAAGGTTTTATTTCTGGGGACTGTTTTAAATCATCGGACCCAAATGAAGTGAATAAAGTTATAGTTTCAATTAAGGGGAAGTTTCACAATACCATAGACAAATCGAGTCCAGTGTTCCTTTTGCTTTTTAGTAAACTTCTAATTTGTGAATACTGAAATAATCCAGCAGTGTGACTTAGAACATATTCTTATCTCTACATTTAATTCTGAAGAGCTGTAAACCGATAAATGTAGTCTGCAATTAATAAAAAGATTAATTAATATCCAACTTTTCAGTCTGAGGATAAAAGTACTTCCTTCCATAAGAAATTATTCTTAAGATTGAAAAGGAGAATAATGCTGTTTCTGCTTTCAAAAACACCCTAAAACTTAGATTTATTTGTAAAGTTCCTAAACATATAAGAACAAGAGTTCAAACAAATATTTAAGTAGTGAAATAGTGAAAATTTTTGTGATTTGATATTCAATTCAACATTCAAAAAGAAATTGTCTGGCACTCTAAATTTGTGATATTAACACTCTAGCTCTAATTGTTAATATCTGGAATTCTACAGGAAAACATTACATTCTACTGAAGAATCTTAAACCTTTTTAGACGTGTTTAAAATTGCCCAAAGAGTGTGTGGACAACTGAAATTCAAAACTGGAACCATAAAATTTCCTTCTCAGGCACCCTTCCCAAGCAAAATTATGTTCATATTTTCTCATTATTCTAAAGAAGGTACTTTTCTGCTAATATGTGGTAATTCATCTATATGCAATATCTCTTGTGGGTGCAGTGAGACTGCCCTTAAAAAAAGTTCTTATCAATGCATTCCCTGTTTAATTCATAATCATTTTTCAGCTACGTAAAAACAGATTTTCAGTGAGACAAAATAAATAATATTTTAGATTTTAGAATATGTAGATTTTTTTCTGCAGGGCATTTTATCCAGAACAGTGTGGTTTGTAAAGGAATCCTCCAATAGTTCTTACTCAGTGTACATTTGCTCAATCTGCGGTTTTTGCAGGAGGACTTCGTACCTTTAGAAGTATTTTATCAGATGAAAGCAAAATGTTCAAGGACCATTTAAATCTAGTTTAATCTAACCAACATCTGTTTCAATTCACTCCTGTTGGGCCAAATGCTTATACCACAGTAATAAGCATTCACATATTCATTTCACTCACAGGAACATGCAGATATGGATAGCATACATTGATAACCAGTCTTTGACAATTAGTTTGAAAAGCCTTTTAGTGCACCTGAACTAATACTACAGAGTTTAGAGCAGGAGAGTGAACTAAATTAGAAAACAAAGCCAGAAGGAAACCAGTTAGTGGTATATTAGCATTTGTATTTTCACAAAACCAGATCTCCTTTTATGACCAGCTTGGTGGATGCAGGAAGGGCTGTGGATGTTGTCTATTTGGACTTCAGTAAGG
>WBND01001099.1:0-34966 GCA_013398595.1 Tychaedon coryphoeus | reverse complement strand
CAAAACCAAAGCATCCACATTCATCCAACTAATTGTAACTTGTGTTTTCAGGAAGAACATTTATATGATAATAGTTTCATGTAGCATTTTAATCTTAGGAGGTTTGCAACAACAATAACCAATTAATCTTCTAAGTAATCTTAGGAATTAGAAATTGATTTCTCCATTCCACTTGTACAGAAAGAAGACTTGGAATCAAGTAGCTTAATTTGCTGAAACTGCAGCAACTTACACAAAGATTAATTTGGCCGGTAAAGATGAAGAGCCAGACTGTCAAATGATTGTAGGAACTATGATATACAAGACTACGGTATGTATGACTTAAATATGTAGTTCTGAAAGGGCACTTCAAAATACAGAATTAGAAATCTGTAGAGAAAAGTTGGAATGAGATTCACAAAACTCAGAATAAAAAGTGAGAACATGCAAATTGCAAATAGTGATCAAATTGACAGGACAAGGGAATTGTCTAACATTGCCTGAACTCCATTCCTGCAGGGAGCAGCTGCCCATTTTTCAAAACAGCCTCTGGATTACAGAATGTATCTGGCAAGTAGAAGCCTAAGTAAATCTTAATCTGAAGAAATTTGGACTGATGCCCAGCACTGTGGTCTAATGCAAGCAGAAATAAGAATAAAATTTAGTTCCTTCGTCTTTGTTTATATTCAACACTCTGCAACCAGAAATGCCTGCTTCATAGGGGTTGAAATTGAATAATAGACATTCTGATAATGCAGTCCACCAACGAGGATATTTTTTTGTTTGGATGTCAGGTTAACTAAGATAGGTCCTATGAATTCTAAATTGTGGGACTTGAAATGGTCTACTTGAGGACCTCTGATTATAAAGTTTATGTTTATAAGTCGACTGACAAAAGAAACCTGTCACTTGTATGTGTCTTATTTTCAGATTACTAAATAGCCTTTGGCTAAGATAGTTGTTCAGTACCTGACACACAGGGTGAGATTTAGTTACAAATAAAAAAAACCCCTTTGCTTTTTATATATATACCTATCCTAAATATCGAGGTCTTAGGAATATTAGATGCTTTGTTAACAAAACTCCCCTCAAAATTAGCTCACTCTAAAATCAACCTCTATAGTTTCATTCCGCTCCTGAAAGAAATATATTCCCAAACAGAACTCAGTAGAACAGTTGGGGCATTAATACAGTTCTAGTAGGAGTAACACAGAGCCCACGTGAGAATATAGAAGAGCAAGCAGACACCTTTAAGACAGCTGGGAGACCAAAGGTCACTTCAAACATTATTAGTACTTCCACATAATCCAGTATCTGGTGATTAGTCAGAATTTAGTCACCTAGAATAACATCAAAATGTGTTGGCAAATATTTGTTTTTATGTAATAAAAATCCACCCTAATAAAATCCAATAAATAAATAAAATAAAATAAATAAAATAAATGAATAAAATAAATAAAGTAAATAAAATCCACCCTAATAGACACATGTAAGTGTTGAAGGAAATTTTGGGGAAAACATACTTAACAACAAAGTGTAATTTCTGTGAATAGAGCTTGACACCTATAGCACTATACAGATCCAAACATTAGCTTTACCAAAAGACCAGTAGCAAGCTGTTGCTTGGAAAAACTGCTGAGCAGTTCAATTTAAACTCACTTTATGGAGCTTAAATCCAATCAGGATTGATTCATCCATTTATTAACAGCATTTAATTAACTGGCAGTCAATGAACTATATAATAATAATAATAAGCAATACACTCATTTACAAAATGTTAATAAAGACCTTTTTTTTTTGTTTTTTTTTTGTTTTGCTAAACTAATTTATGCATGTAATCCCAGGAGATCACAGTCACATGCACGCACATTTTTATGCAATCCTGGATGGTGTGGCTTACACGTGCCCCCATCCCAGAGTGTAGGGGCAGGTTTCCCAAGCACAAACTCTCCTGTGGAGATGTGGGTGCTGCAGCTGAGCATGTATGCTTGCCACTGCCCATGTCCAGCTACAAGAAACACCATCCTGGGATGTTGTGCACCCATGCTGCTCCTGCGCTCTGGTCACTGACTGGGTGAAGGTTGCTCCTCAGTCCAACAGGGAGGGGCTAGGCCTGGCCCAGGCAGGAATTCAAGCATCACTGGTTGATATCTGGCAGTGTCTAATCAGGGTCACTGCTCCTAATCCCACTTCAAGGCTTCTTTCTCACCTTTAAAAAAATTTCAGTTTTGCTTTCAGTTTCATTCATTTTTAGTGTTTTCCTGTGATTCCCAGTTTTGACATTGACTGTCTGCTGAGCTCCCAGCCTTTCTTCTTCATCAGCAGGACAAGGAGATAAAATAGGGTGGAAAAACTCCTGGATTGGGATAAGACAGGGAAATGATTTACCAAATCACAGTCATGGACACAACGGACTCATTTTGGGAAAAAAATAAGACTTGGATGTTGAGAAGCAAAGACAAAATTAAAGCAATACCTTCTTCCACTCTCCCTTTCTCAAGACTCAAATTAGTTCCTCTGCTCCTGATTCCTCCTCCTTCCCCACTCCTCAAGCAGTACAGGGGGAGGGGGGAATGAGGGAGTTACGATTAGCCCATAAAGTTATCTTTTCCTCCTCTATTTTCCTCCTGTTTAATCATGGGCTGTGCATGGGCTTCAGTTTACTCCTCAGGTGTCAGGTCCTCAATGTGCTACATTTTAGATACCTGCTCAGGTACCTGGAATACCTTCTCCCCTTCTTCCTTCTCTTGGTGTTCACGGTTGTGTTCTGTACATTTTTGGGATTTGTTTTTTGTTTTTTTCTCACCTCTTTTTCCTCTTTGGTATTTCCTGTGCCTTCTTAAGCACTGTGAATGCTTGGACACAGACAACACAGGCAGCAAACACAAAAGCTGGCGGCCACTTCCATGTTAAATATGATCATTTGAGGTCATCAGGATGCTTTTTTCACTCAAAGACAAAAGGTTTTGGGGAAGCACCCTCCAGACAGTATACTGGATGTGCACACACTATTTACACCTGCAACATAACAGGTGTTGTCACCCATGATGCTTTTCAAAGGGGGACTGTGCAGGCACTGTCACATTAACTCAGAGACAAAAATCATGACAGTATGCATGAAATTTCAGTCTTTGCAACTTGCTATCATTAAACTTGCATAATTTAATTTTTTTGTGTTTCTGAGAAGGTAACTACACCTATATCCTTTACCCTACTGTTGCACTGCAAGGACAGACTGCTAGTTAAGAACATGTTTTAATATTTCCCCAGCAACTGTGACTTAATACAATGGAAACTCAAACTCAGATCATTTCAGTTAGAAGTGGCAATGAATGCTTAGCTGACAGAAGATGAAAAAATCTTAATGTATCATGATTTAAAAATATATCATTCCAACATATAGAATTAGAACAAGAAAAGTAAAAAGTACAGAAATTCACACTTAAAAACTCAGTGAATCACAGAAAAAGTTTATCCCTCAAATTAAACCTATAAACCAAGGAATTCTAATTACATCTCTAGGCAAAATCATATTTCCCATCTGTTACTTACTTATTTTCCCTAATTTTGAAAATTTTCGACTTGAGAACAATAAGGTAATTTTAACCAATTAGTCATTCTGATTTCTTATAAATACTGGCCTGGAAAGGACCTTGAGAAGGCTTGTGTTTTATCCCTCTAACCCAAGGAGATATAATCCCTGATTTATACTTGTTTAATGCGTTTTTAAAGACCCATCCACTGATGGATGCCACAATCTTCCCCCAAGGAGAGTATGCCAGCACTGAATTATCATTACTGTTGTAATTTTTTTCTAAATGTCTAACTGGAAACTTTCTTGCTGAATTTAATTTTCAGCACTTCTCCATAGAATCATAGAATGGTTTGGATTGGAAATGACTGTAAAGATCTGGTTCTAACCCCCTCACCATGGGCAGGGATGCCACCCACTACATCAATACATCCCCATACATCCCCATACATCCCAAAACATCCCAATACATCATCCACTACTACTTTGGTTGCTCAAAGTCACATCCAACCTGGCCTTGAACCCTTCCTGGGATGGAGCATCCACAGCTTCTCTAGACAGCCTGTTCCAGTGCCTTGTCTCCCACACAGTAAAGATTTTTTTCCTAATATCTCATCTAAACCTACTCTCTTTCAGTCTGAATCCATTCCCCCTTGCCCTGTCACTACATACTCCTGTAAAAAGTCCATCTTCCTCCTTTTTGTATGCTCCCTTCAGGCTTGAAAGGCTGCAATTAGGTCGCTCTGGAACCTTCTCTCCTCCAGGTTGAACGATCCCAGCTCTGTCAGCCTTTCCTCATAGCCTCTCATAGCCTTTCCTCTGCCTTGGTCCAAGATGTTCATGTCCTTCCTGTGTTGGGGTCTGCAGAGCTGAACACAGTACTCTACTGTAGACATGGTAAACGGGTTGTCCTCTTTGCACCAGTCACTTATCTTATGAAGATTACCACTGTGAAGGTCTTTAGATTAAAATCCTACAGCTATTTCAGTCATGGATCTGTACGCCAACCATTTCAATGTTTTACAATAGGTTCACTTTAGTAATGCAAGACCATAGATGCTCAGGATAAATTATACACATTTTATAGAGAAATCTTTTAATTTTCCCTGTCTTTGTCTTTATGCAAACAAGTATTCCAAACTCTACTTCATTATTTAAATTCAATCTGTCTTTACAAACATCCCTTCAGTTTTTAAAACTCTGTTGAATTCCAGTGATGTACTTCTATATAATGTTGTTCCATCCCAATAATGACAGGTCAGAGACTAATTCTACATTCTAAGACTAAATGCCCATGTATGACATTTTCATCTTTCAAGCAAGGAAAGAAAACAAATTCCTTTACAATTCCATTTCAGAATGTGTCAGAAAGTATTAATTTGCCAAAATCATATCTTTACTATTACATAAAACAAAGATTTTAGTGATACTATTCTCTTAATTTCAAATCACATGAGTTAAAGAGCTGAGAAATTAATTACCTCCTCTATAGGAATAGAAAGCCCATTAAAAATATAAAAATGTAATACTAAAGTGAGAACCACTGACTATGCATTTCTTTTTACCAATAACATTATTTTAGTTTACTTTTACTTAGAAAAAGAACCAAAAGAAGAATATAGCAAACTCTTTTCAGACTCTTCAAAACCTAAAAACGCCCAAACCCTCTCAATAATGCCAGAAAAGCTTCAGCAGCAGTTTCTCTTTAACTATGAATTTTTAGTTGATATAATACAGTTCCATGTCTTCTGTATCCAGTAGAACTTAATTTGTAGTAGTTACAAATGTAATTACTTGTACTACTGGAATAGCTCACTAGACTTCTTTTTCTTTCCCTTTTTTCCCTTGTTTTTCAAACCATAAAATTGAGTGCTGTACCACTGGAACAATAAAGCCGTTGGCGAATTGTGTGCGTTTATCTGAAGCCTTGTTGAACAGACAGACACAGCAGGTCATTCTCCTTTTCTGTCCATGCTAATACCTCCTACATCTGGTTAAGCAATGACTTGATTAACTTATTTAACTGAAACTTTAAGGTCTCAATTCTTTCTGTATAACAGATATGACACAATATACTTCGTCTGTTATTATTACATTCATTCTAATTAAAATGCACTTATACCTTTTCTCTCTTTGCTTAAGTCCTTCTAGTGCTATATCCACGTACCAAACAGATACAGCTTTGATGACTTGCAACTTAAAAAAGTGGTTTGAGTGTGTTTTCATTGTATCAAATAAGACACAAGTTTAGTTTGCACACAGCAAAAAAATGGCATCAGATAAGCTTATAACACAGTTGTATTTAAAATATCATTTAGTATAAAGAGGTGAAAATATTTTCATGTTTATTTCTCCTGGTTGCATATAGGTTCCAGGAATGCTAATGGTATTCTTGATATGGAGATCTTTGAATTTAAGGGTATCTACATTTTAATCATAGAAATAAGTCAGTTCTTCCCAGGTTGTGTCAATAATGGAGGGAATTCATTATGGCCTATTGTCTCAGCCTACAATCCTTTCCTAGGAAGATCAAAATATATGTAAAGTTGTTCAGAGACACCTACGCTAGTATGACAATCAGTCTCACCTCAGGCTTAGACATCAGCTGTCTGTGTAGACATATAAAACATGTATACACATGATGGTAACATCTTCCTTCATGCTGTCTAACCACAAGCCTTGGTCATGTAAATATGGTGGTGTTTTAATCTGTAAAAATTAATCCAGTAATGAGCAAAACCCCAAAACTTAAATTAGAATCATGGCAGTTGGAGTATGCTTTCTGCTACCCCAGAAAGGGAAAGGTTTCTTTTAGGTCCTACATTATGTTAAAGTTTTCATCAATGACATAGTGGGATTGAGTGCACTCAGAAAGTTTGCATCAAGTTGAATGACACGGTAAAGATAAGGGACATTGTCCAGAGAACCTTGACAAGCTTGCAAGTCTGTGCAAATCTCATGAAGTTCAACAAAGGCAGGTGGAAGGTCTTGTATGTGTGTCTATGTAATCCCCAATCACAAATTCAGGCTTGGCCTGAATGGATTGAGAGTAGCCCTGAGAAGAAGGACTTGAGATTTGGGTTTACAAGAAGCAAAATATGGCTTGGCAATGTCAGTTGGAAACTCAGAAAGCTATTCACAACTGGGCTGCATCAAAAGATGCATGGCCAGCAGGTCAGGGAGGGTGGTTCTACTGCTCCACTCTGCTCTGGTGAGACCCCAGTTGGAGTATTGTGTCCAGCTCTGGAGTCCTCAGTATAAGAAGGACAAAGACCAATTGGAGGGGTCTAGAGAGGAGCCACAAAAATGGTCAGGGGGCTGGAGCACCACTCCTACAAGGAAAGTCTGAGACAGTTGGAATTGTTCAGACAGGAGAAGAGAAGGCTCTGGAGATACCTCATTGCAGTGTTTCTTTACTTCAAGGGGTAGAGGTCTTTCCCCATAAGAAAGATGGGGACAAACTATTTAGTATGACCTGTTACAATATGAGACATTACCATTTGCTCTAGGTGGGGTTTCCCAGAGGCAACACTCTGTACATCTGCTCCACCATCATCCTCCATGGGCTGCTGGTAGAGCTTTGACATTTACTAGATTAATTATTTTGTATTACTGGAGCAATGCTGCATGATCCAACACACTGATGGTGGTCTTAGGTTAGCAACTCTCTCGTGGCAGCCAGGACAAAACTAATTTGGCTCAAATGCAAGACCTCTCACATGTCCATGAATTACAAAGTGCAGCTGATATAAGTTTATTCTCTTCCTATTAAACTTATCTGATTATGAATTCTCTTTCTTTAGGAAATATATTTCATGCATAATTTCTTTGACTTCAAACTAAAACTTTTCAGATCTTTTCAGAGGTTTATACACAGAGCGACCAGAGGAGTTTTGTAAGGCCTATTAATAGGGCAAATAGGCCACACTCCAAAATTTTCACATAGTACAGCTTTTCCCACTGTGCATACTCTGTTTCTCTGTTTCTAGTTAGGGGTTTTCCAGGAGTTTCCCATTCAATTCAATGAGCTGACACCAGAAGCAGGGACAGACTCCTACGGGCTGTCCGTTCAAGTGCTGAAGGAAAAGGAGAACTGTTTTCTCTGTCCACTACTTGTTTCTCTTTATAAGCATTTAATTAGTGTTTGGTTCCACAGTGGTTCACTCAGTATGAGGAAGACACCTCCAAAAATATCAAATATACATATATATTATAATATATATATTATATAAAATACATATACATTATATATATTTTTATATATATATATACATAAACCTCTGACTTAGTGCTTTTCAAGGCAGACATCCATAAAATTCTTATATAGAAAGCTTTGCATGTGGTTGCATTGAAGTAATTATCTCAAATTGTAACCAAATTACCAGATGATCTAAACCTACTTGTAACCAAAACGTATTTTATTCAATATTTATTATCCTACTAGTTTAGCTTTAAAAGCAAATATTTTCTACAACCACCTAAAATTTTTATTAGAATTACATTTAACTGTGCTAAAGGAGAGGTCTCCCTGGAGTGCTTCTGCTTCTAAAAATGTTTCAGTTTTTGTTTAGCCAATTTATGTTTTTTTCAATTAACAATCATGTTTTGAAATTTGTCCTGTGCATTCAGAGAGGCATAACTATGCTTTTACATCTATAAACTCAAACAAGTATTATCACCAGGTCACGCATAAAGTACTAATGATTTTAAGTGAGGTTACAGGAGATCTACAGGGTATATCGCAATAAAATATTCTATTTTCAGCAGCTACTGAAATTATCCTGGAATCACAGAATAAACTAGGTTGGAAAAGACCTTTGATATTATCAAGTCCTTTATGAAGGCCCTTACTAAAAATCACGGCTATGTAGGCAATATAGCCACACTTTTAGGGGGTCTTAATGTAAAATAATCCACTCAGGTTCACAGAAGAGAAATAAAAAGTGCAAAAAATGCAACACACTGAGAATTTGCATAAAAGGAGCATACTTTCATTTTCAACAAACACAGTTCCAGTCAGATTTCTACCAGAAAACTTGGGAATTTAGCCCAAGAACAAAAGGAGTGGAATGCTCTGGGACCTTTCAGTGCCTGTTCATGCTATTCACTTCAAACCATTAAAAAAAAAAACCTTTTTTTAATTGGTGACTCAGAAAAGCTGTTCAAAATTCTTCTTATGATTAGGCAAATCCTTGGAGATTTATTTTTCCCAAATATATGCAAATTTCTGCCATGTTTACATATAAAGTGACTTTGTAAAGTGGACTTCCTACAGACAAATATATCCTTCTATAAACATCACAGTTTTGCTGCAGTTGTGCCCTCAGACAAGTATTTTTTTAAGTACAGACATTTAGGAAAGAGTCAGATAGTTGCTAAGAATTCCATGGAGGAGAAAAATGGCCAGTTTCATCATAATTGGTGCATCACTGGCAGTAGCCCATGATAAAGGTGTGAGATATAAATATGTATCACTGCCACAAAAAGTATGTGTAAAGCACAATGAGACAAGAACTTTTCACAGCTTTTGTTTTGTTTTGACCATGTATTTGGGAGATGAAAATGAGAAACCTAAAGGGAAAAAGAAAAAAAAAAAAAAGAGAAACAGAATAGAAGCAAATCAAATACAGATTTTACACTGAATAAGATCAAGGTATGTAGGCCTAAGAAACAGATTTGGTTGTCCAGATTCCAGCCAGGACAAGGTTAATTTCTGCAGTAGCCATGAGGGGACACAGCTAGTATACAGAGGTCATTTTCTAACCTCATGTCATTGCCAGGGATAAGGGAAAGGGCTCTCTTCTGGGGAGAAGGGGTGCATTCTGGCTGAGAAAATGTGATGGAGGGAGCCTTCTGGTATAGACTGTTATTCGGGGGTGGGGGCAGAGCAGGGTGTGCACATGAATTGGTTCTGACTTTTACCCTCTACTATTGCTGTTACTGTTCATTTTATCTCATTGCAGTTTCCAGGAAATTGTTCTTAACTCAACTCATGATCTTTGCCTTTTGTGCTTTCAGTTGCAGCAGGGAAGAGGAGTGGTGCATGGTTTTAGTGGGAGCACTACGTTGGAAAATACCGTTTCTAAACCATGACAGGGGTTTATGGTACAGTTCCTCTTAATGCATTGAAGCATGAACTATTGTTTTTTTCTGCAGAACAATGCAGAATACTGTAGATTTAATGAAGTGCATTCATATCTTAAAAGCACAGATCAGAACATGGTGAAGTCATCTTGTGGAATAATTCTTTCAGCTAATTACAAAATATGACTTGGTAAACTTAATCAGAAACCAGTGGGTTTAAAGTCATGACCCAAAACATGCACAAGCCATCCTCTTACTACCCATCTGTACCAGACACAGTGTTAGGTGCAAATTGGTTCTGCCAGTATCAGATACCTGTCAACTAAGAAGATTGGCTAAGAAGGATTTACTGGAGCAAAACTGAGGTACCTGAGGTACTAGGCACCTGAGGTTCCTAGATGTTTAAACTCTAGTAGAATGATCCCCACCTAAAAATAAAGACAGCAAACTATAGTAAGATTGACTGTAAATAATGCAAATAAATTCTCAGAGAGATTACTAATATAATTTAACAATACTTATATATCCATGAAAAATATACTTCAGCTTCTCTGTTGAGAGAAAACGTTTACTGTGCATTGTAACCAACTTATACTCAGTACTGTTCTGTCCATATCCCCAAATAAAATGTAATGAAAGCAACTTCAAAATATGCTTTTAGGCCACAGTGACTTATGTGATGTTCATTGATGCCAATTTATCCATAAGTAAAAACTAACAACAGTAAATCCGCAGGTTGTTACTGAAGAATTGTCTTATTAAAATAACATTATGTCAGTACAAAAATATTCATTCTTGTTATATACTTACATTCTAATTGCACCAGTTTTGCACAAAGTTTTTAAGTGTAATAGAATCTGGTATTTACAGATAATCTGTTAAACTCCAGAATTTAGTGTGAAATGCCAATTCCTGCAATTTAAAAACATAGTTTTTTTTTCTGAGAAGTTGGTAGTCTAAGATTATTTTTAGATTTTTAGCTTCAGATGCTGAAGCCTGAAGTTTGATGCAGTTCTACAGTTTGTAACCGAATATCTTTATTTGTACATTAGTCATATATTTCAAATACTTTGAGTGGAACAAAGTATCTAACACAACAACAGCTCTCTAATGCATGAAATAATCATGCAGTTACACCCAAAGGCAAATCAGTCAATACCAGAGATAATGTATAACAAAAATCAGGAACAAAAATCAACTCAGTGCATCACAGAACTTCAAAAATTTTCAATTCAATATGAACCAGCTCCCTTTTCAACCCACTAGATAATATTATTTTATGGCAACACAAAATTTTGTATAATTATACTTATTTCCAGTTTGAATGGCATGGTTGGATATAGGTAGAAATAAGATACTAATACTAACACTTTGTATGACCTAGTGATTCTCTTGCTAAAAAATAAGGCTTTGTTCTGGTGTTCTTGTTTTGTAACGAAGTTACAAACTTGAAAAGAGATCTGTGAGCAATAAAAATAAAAATTTAAGATTTTTACTATTAGTTTTGCCAAGAGATGGAGGAAAGTGCAATCTTTTGAGACCATCTTTTCCAGCTGAACAGGTTTTTCTTAGCATAAAAGGCCATACTATATCCAAATAGTTGCATGTTCCAGTTTAAAAAGTAATTCTGGACTGGAAATTAGCAAGTTTTAAACAGCTATTTAAAATTATTCATGAGGTCATGCAAGACTATTTTAATAGCTTTCTCTGACAGTAAAACTTGCCACCCCGTGTATGAGTTAGCAGAAGACACATGTAGAAAAATTAAACTGAAGTTCAGTTTTCAGCTGCTTTCACAGGCTTCAGGAAGACAAATTACTCCATATACTCAGGGCTAAGCTTATATAACTAACATGTTCTGAGTGATAAGAATGGTATATTCTCAGAGTCTGGTAAATGAACCTGCTTTGCATCAATGTAAGAATAGAAAGGTTTAAATTTTGTCTTGGTAATTTAAAAGCATGATCAGTTAGAGTAACAGCTAAAACTCTCAAATAGGCTTTCCTTGTTAGCCAAAGGCAGGAGTAGTTATTCAATAAAACTGTTTATCAGCTATATTACCTATAACTGAAAAATGGCACTCATTCCGTGCTCCATTGGATGAATTTTTAGAAGACTGTGAATGTAAAGTTGGTATTAAATGACTTCTAGATATTGATGAATTATGCCTATGATCACAGTAAGGAACCTGATTTATTTGGAAAATCTGAATTGAATTTTGAACATTACATTTGACACCTGTTCAATAATTTACATTATCATTTGTAGACTATTGTTGGACTTCAGTCATCCTTATCTTGTACAGACTGTAAACAGCTCATCCAGATTTTTCATTGATCACTGCAGAAACATATTTCTGTGTCTGTGAGCATACATAAACTAAATTTTCTTGTGCTTTCACTAGAAGGGTTACTAACACATGGTACTAAGATGCAATATTATTTACCGTCTTTCCACTTTTTTGAATGGGCACACAAAATTTTAAGTTCTCAGACAAATTTTAAAACAATTGTGTAAAAGACCTATGATATAACTACCATAAATAAAAGCAATTTTCTTTTACACTAGGTTGCTTTTTAGGTGAAAACATGGGTCCTCTAGATCTTTTTAGTAGACTGAGAAAATATTGGTTTCTTGGATGTCAAAATTACTGTTCTACTGCATAAACCTGAGTATGTATTTAAATATATCATGACAAAAAGTCTAGTTATAAACCCTCACTGTCTATTTAAAGCATTAAATTGATATAAAAAATTTCCTTTTATATCTGTTCTTCCATCAGTTTGGAGGATATTACATTTAAGAGAAGACACACAAGTTTGTTGTATAGATTAGCCACACCATCTGCTTATATTTAACAGAAGATCACATTTTTATTTTTATAATTCATATTTTTCTGATGCTATTAGTATTTTTTAATTAATCATCTATATTACTCAACGACAAAGAGTGGCAGACATCTCACAGATAGGAAAAATTTCAGACTCTCTTTATCTATATTTTTTTAGAAAATCCCATATTAATAGAAAAATGAGCACAGACAGTCTCCAGTTTCTTCTGTCGTATTATATGCCTCAAAATGCATTGTTAAATTCCTTAAACATTTGACAGTAAGTAGCAAAATAACTACCATCACATCATCTCACAGGGTAGTAAATATCAGAAAATACTAACTAAATGGAGAAATAATAATGAAAGAACCCCATTCCTGCGCTGTTGAGAGAATTAACCTAAGTTTCACTAAATACCTTAGGAAAGAGAGACTTACATATGACTAAGAAACACTCCTAGCATATATTTAACTTAGTAAATGCAATTGAAGGCTTAATTTAAAAGAAATCTCTTGTTGTTTATAGACATTTTAATAGGTACTAAAATAGGCAGAGAGCACAAATACTGCCCTGGCTTACAAGACATGTAGATTCACTGTATTAACTGGAGTTCTTTATGACATATACTACAACATAGTCCAGAATTATGAGCTTTAGTAAATTTTTGCCTGAAGTTACTGGCCTTGAATTTAATGTGTCAGTCCCAGTAAGTAAAGAGCATGCTAAATTTGAGGAGTTAGAGCTTTGAGCTGGGCTCCATTGAGGAGCTGCTATGGTTTCAAAGAGTTTTGTTTAGGTGTTTTTATCTTCCTCTGAGGTTACAAAAAGTATAGAACTTAGGTGCAAAATTTTGAGTTAATGACAACAATTGTGATAACAATTTTCAAAATAGAAGTTGTCAGCATCTGAAGATTTGATTCTTATCCACCTCTGCTAAGACACTGTGTTTTGGAATCAGAGAATCATGGTTGGAGAGCACCTCCAACATCATTGAGTCCAACCATTGATTATCACTTTGACAAACAGACCATAGCACTAAGTGCCACGTCCAGTTATTTCTTGAACACCTCCAGGAATGGTGACTAAACCACCTCCTTGTCCCAATTCCTAGCAATCCTCTCCAAGAATAAATTTTTCCTGATGTCCAACCTGAACCTCTCCTGGTGCATCCTGAGGCCGTATTCTTTTGTCCTTTCACTGACTCTCTGGGAGAAAATGCCAACTCTCACCCTGCTACAATCTCCTTTCAGGTAGTTATAGACTACTACAGACTATATATATAAGGTCCCTTCAAGCCCCTTTTTCCTCAGGATAAACAACCCCAACAACTTCTCATAGGACTTACTCTCCAGACCCTTCAACAGCTCCATTGCCCTTCCCTGGACTCGCTCCAGCACCTCAGTGTCCTTCTTGTATCGAGGAGCTCAGAACTGGACACAGCACTCAAGGTGTAGCTCCACCAGTGCTGAGCACAGGGGGACAATCCCTGCCCTGCTCCTGCTGGCCACACCATTGCTGATACAGACCAGGATGCCACTGGCCTTCTTGGCCACCTGGGCACACACTGGCTCATGTTAACTGCTTTTACCCAACATCCCCAGACCCTTTCCTGCTGGACAGCTTTCCAGACACTTTGTCCTCAGCCTGTAGAACTGCATGGGGTTTTGGGGACCGAAGTAGGTGAAATATTACTCTAACAGGTATAAAAATACTAGGAATTTTTACTTGAAAAATAAGAGCTACTGGGTACTACTGAATATATTGGCAATTTCGCTTTCAATAGCAGTTTATCTCACATGATGGACTAGTTTAAAGTTTTAATCAATAGCAGACAAAATTTAGTTTGCTTCCTCTTGGTGAAAAGCTACTGATACAAAAACAACAGGATTCTTCAAGAAAGGATTTAAAACAATATAACCTGATATAACTCTTGATGCTATTTTGGTTTATCTTGATGAAAATAACAAAATACTTAAGCATTCAAGTTAATGGAAACTAGATTAAGTTAAGTAGAGAGGCAGTGAATTTAAGAATAAGGTTACATAAATTCAGGTGTTGCTATGTCTACTAAATCTTATAAACATTTGCTCTACAAGTTTGTTATTCAGTTTTTAATCTCTGATATTTACTTTTAGAAGATATAGGAAAATAATTTACTGAATAGCCTTTAGGCCCAGAAGTATCATATATATGCACAGTAAATAAGACTCATTCTGGCTCAGTTTCAACTGTTTTCTAGGTTGAGACTTAGGGGGATTTTTTAATTAAACATTTCTAGTAGCTACAAAAAAAAAAAAACAAAAGTAAATTACCACTGGATAAGATTTAATCCACAATAGTAAACTATATCTATTTTCAGCAAGGACCATCTAGAGACGTAAATTTCAAATCTCTTCCTCAAATAACATTTAAAAATGCCTTAGCTCAACAGTATAAAGGAGTAAGAGCTTACTTTCAGCTAAGGTAGCAACAGAGTCCACAATGTTTTGGGACTGCTCAGATATTGATTCCAAGATAAATTTATCATTCTAAATATGAAAGGTTGATATATTTTAAGAAATCTCTTTTGCTAAACGATTACAAAAAATCTGAGAAATTTGATTATTTTATTAACAAGTTTATTTGGATGGACTTTCACCGTAAAAATTAGACCTTGTTCTCCATCATTTTAAGTGACTTCCCTATCTATTTGGCTAAATACTACTTTTTTTTTTTTTTTAATTTACTATCTTTTCCATTTCTTTACCTCTTCTCATTTTCTCCTTCTTCTCCTTCTCCTTCTCCCTCTTCTTCTCTTATCATAACCACCCTTTCTGCATTTCCTTCTTTACATAAAAGACTTTTTGTTAAAAATTATAAACGTTCCAAAATATTTCTAATTTAAAAAAAAAAAGTATTTTCTTTAACATCCTTATTCCCCAAGTCTTCAAAAAATAAGATCTCCTTTTATTGAAATTCCTATGTAAAATCCGGTCTTTATAAATACAATATAACTACACTTTCCACTTGAAAAAATTTTGTTTTAGGTGAAATTCTGGAATTCTAAGAGTTAATTTGAACTTGTGAATCTTGGAAACCCTATAGAATATATACAGAACTTTGGAAGTAAGTCAAATATCATATAAATCTTTTCCATCATTCTCTATCCAATTAAAGTGTTTAGGATTAGCTGTCGGGACTCTAGAGCTTCAGATAATCATTGATTATTTGTCAGATTATGCTAATATGGTCAGTATTTTGGCAGACAAATATTTGTACAGCCAAATAATACTTGACAGCAAATGTGTGCATAGTGTTTAAGATATAAATGTCAATGAATCCATTCTGCTTATTGAGAGGAAAGTGCACAGATCATTGAGATCTACCTTTCCCTAATGGTCACAGGACCAGAAAATAGAAAACAGGATCCAATTTTCTTTTTCTTATCGAGGCTGATTTGAAGCAAAAAATATCTACCGTAGTTTAAAGATGTGGAAGCACAATATTTAAGAGGTAGAGTGAGTGAAGTGTTTTATGTTTCCATAAATATGTTTATATTGTATCATGGTTAACCAAAGTTGCTAGGTAGTACCTTTGCAAAAATTAAAATAAATCCACCAAAATTAATATTATATGTTCATTTTTTAAGATCTAGATATAGAGTATTAGATCCACAGTGTCTGGATCTATAGCACTATTTTAATATTCAACTTTACGTTCCTCTTAGTAGTCCTAAGTACTCAATAAAATGAGGCAAAAATTGCTCTATACTCATTAAAATGAGACAATGTCAGAGAATGAGATTTTCTAAAACTAGGGGACTCATCATCTTCGTCTGCTAGAAGTAAGCAGAAGTCTCAAATATTTTGTTTCTGGCAGAGAAAGTTGCTATACTATGCATCAAATCCAGGTGAGTTCTTCCTCAAATAATTAAGGAGATAATGGCTATCCTTCCAAGGTAATTGGAATTAAGAATGTTTCCCTTGAGCTATGTAATTTTAAAGTGCTGTGTTTTTAGGTCAGCCGCAGTTTAACACAACAATCCATCTTATATTATTACATTCCTTATGGTGCAGAGGAGTTTAACAGACAGAAAAATTGAGCTTCCTATGCTTGACCTGAACTTCATGCACAGAAATGAAGTATGCACTTTAGATGCCCAACTGGTACAGCCAGTTTCTCCTTGACTTGACCTGAATGGTTTCAGTGTTGAAAGTCTAGGACTTGGGAAATTAAGGCAAAAAAATGAACTGTATTCAAGCTTTTTGCTAATAAGACGTGCATTAACATAATCCAGCTCCAGTTTTCTCAGAAAAAAAATAAAAATATATAATAAATATTTATCATACTAATCAAATAAATTACATCTGCCAACAGAAAAGGAAAATAAAGTGGCAGTATTTTAAAAGAAAATACCAAAGAATCCTCATCAGAACTTGCTTACATACTCATTAGAGTTCCTGTAAGACAGTACAAAGTTAAAAATAAAACAAGATGAATGAAGACCATGTTCAATGATATTCTTTTAGTAGTAAAAAAAAAAAAAAAGTAAAAAAAGTTAAAAGGTAATTTAAAGAAAAAAATGGTAAAAAGATTACAAAAGTATGCCTCATGTTGCATACCACTAGAAAATAAATGCAGCAACCAGCCCTAGTTGGTGATCCAGTCCCTGTTTTATGGTGTATGTGCACAGAATTTATTCATGACAGCTATTGAGCACACTCTAACTCCCTCAGAGAACTCTCTTGATTTTCCTAACCCATGGAATATAATCAGCAGCTTGCTTGTGAATAGAATCACTGCTGAAGCATAGCCTATAGGAAATTATCTCTGGATTTTTGACCCACTGTTTCTCACAATATAAAAATATTATAGCTGCTCCTTCCTCTTCAGTGGTCAGCCTTTTCAGTAGAATAAATTTATAAATGGAGTGTTGTTCAGATATGCTACCTTGTGTGCATGGCAAGGAGTGAATATTGCTACATATTTATGATGTGGTCAGGCCATAGGACTTAGCAAAAGAGGACCCCCAACTGATGGATAAGGCAAACACAAAAGTAAATAAAAGCAGGTGTTTTCATCAAAAGCCAACCTCAAACCTCAAATGCAGCTCATACCAACAGTGTAGGCCAGTGGGAACAAAATTGGCATTAATCTGAGTGGGTAAATATGTACATATAATGGAATTTATGATTAATAAATAGAATGTAATTTTAAATATATAATGAAATTTACCTTATATATATTTAACTTTATTAAGAATTAAGCTGGTAGCATAGTAGTTTTGGACTAGAACAAGAATATTCATAGATGGGCATGTAGCTACTTAAGTATGAGATGAAACTTTGAAGTGATTTTCAATAAAAATGTTAGTAAAACTGAGACTATAATAAGTGCCTCTGCAATATCTAAATATTCTAAATTAATGGACACCTTAACAAGATCACCAACCAACTATATCAACATCAAAATTATAAAAAACAAAATAAAACCTTTGTTACAAAGTAAAAGCAATACATATATATATAAAAAATTTTCTTCTCTTTACTTCAATCTGCTCCTTAACTTTCTTTCCAATAATATTTCTTTAAAATTGAAACAAGTACAGGAATATATAAATATATATATATATATATATATATATATGTATATCTAAAATTGATAATCAATAATTATAATTCAGGTGACTTTTATACTGAACAACTACATATAAATATCAGGGCAGATAAGGAGCATTATATTGTTTTCCAGAAATTTCTACCCAACAGGAAGTGTATAGTTCGACTTTATTTACTTATTTATTTAAAAAGCTAGCATTACAAACCCAGATTACTTAAAAGGAAAAGAAAAATACAAATACCAAAAAAAACCCAAACAAAACCAAATAAGCTTATTATGGAAATTTGTCTACATTTATCTAAAACCTTCAAGCTATTATAAAGGACATCGCAACCTTATGTAAATTTAACAGATCTAATTACATTGCGATTGATATGTAGCCAAAATATACTTTTTGGTTTTTTTCATCTTTCTGATAAAAATTACTGGCATATTATGGCCATTAAATCAACAAATGATACTGTATTCAGTGAACTCTCCCAACCAGGTGTATATTCATTTCAAAACAAGCTTACTAGGCTAGCATTTATGCCCATGTCACTGTTGTCCCACAGATTTCCATACCTCAAACAACATCATATTTTTGTGATGTTTTGTTCAGAGATGTCCTGTGAAAAGAATTCTAACAACAGATAACGAAACCAATGGCACAAACAATAAGCTGTATAGTCTCTTCCCTATTGATTTTGTTGTCCTTATGTAATCAATATGAATATATTCAATTGCTTGAGTTATAGTGTAATTAAAAAATATGTATTGCTCTGTGTGAGTGGGATTGTTTAGGAGACAAGCTCTTGGCTCTTTTAAGCTGTCTTCACTGAAAACTTAAATTGACAAAAAATTTGGTCTTAAAACATTTTTTTTACAAGTCTTTGCTATTTCTCTGCTCATTACTAGGCAAAGGGTAAAAAAATAGTCTGGCCAAGTTGACCATAAGCTTACATGAAAAAGATATTAAAAGAGATACCTCTTCCATTTTGTGAAGAGTAGAGTCTCACCTGACAAAACACTTAAAGAGATGCATATAATTTTCATGGGTATGGGCATGGGTATGTTGCTCCCTTGAAATAAGCAAAATTTTCTCTTGTGATAAAATTTTCAACTGAGGATCTCCAAACAGATTATGAATAGAAATTTATTCTGTTTCTGCTTTTAAGATTTTGACAGTGCCTGTTGCAAGAAAATAAAGCAGAGGAAAATGCTTCTCTGTGCAGTGGGCTAAGATTATGCAATCTGTAAGCAGAGTCACTTGGATAGTACAGGTATCTTGGTACTTGAAGGGAGCTGTTTAGAGCTGCCTTTAAGTTTCAAAATATTATAATATTGGGAAATACTAGGATATGCAAAGATATAAATGGTCATCCTCAAAGAACATTATAATTCTGCATTTGATGAGGAAAAGATTCAGAAGATCAGATTCACCAAATTTTTTAGATTTTGTCATACTGAGAACAGAAGGGCTTAAATATCAGGCTCATTCGGACAGCTCAAAACCCACATTTGAAATAAATTAGCTAGTCTGTATAATTTTTAAGCTTTTCTCTTTGAAAGACATAGATCTGATTCATAGTTCTGAGATCTAGAGGTGGTTTCTCCATGGCTGATATTTAAAGACTAAGAAATTGTGAGCACCTACCTGGAGCATTACACATTTAATGTTCATAAGGAGAAACCTTCAGACTGTGGGAGGTGCCACACTGACAGATCTCAAGCATCACATTCTCCAATTAAAAATAAAAGTCAGTTCTGGTACATCTAGAAGTTATCCAAAGAACAACTTCCCTACATATTTTAGTTTCTGTGACCCATTTTATGGAAAGACAATGACACCATGTGAAGTAGATATTTAGCATTTCTGTCATGCTGAATATTGTAATTGGAGAAATATGGCTCAGCCTTCCCTGAGGAAGAAGCAAGTACAAACTTAATGAGTTTCCCTGATACAGCAACTTGCTTAAATAAAAGAAGAATACAATTAAACTTACTCAAATGTAAGACTAAATCAGAATGCCATTAACTGTTGTTCAGTGCACTCATGTGTGAAATATATGCTTTTATGTTACTGCAAAAAAACATGTACTTTTAACTTTGAAGGCACTGGATGAAGTAACACAACAAAGAAAAGAAAAGATAAAAAATAGATAAAAATAGCTACAGTCTGAGACTTACATGCATAATATAAGACATGAATACACATGAGCAAGAGAAAAAACCCAACAACTTTGCAATGCCAAGGGAAATAAAACAGGACAGAAATCCTAACAAAATTATTGAGTCAGCTAAGCTTCTGATACTGCCTGAAAATTGTATTGTAGACCCCTTCAAACTGAATGATATACAATTGAGTAGAGAAAATCCAATCCTGCCATCCTATCCCTATGTTCATCAACAAGCACTCACATTGTTTAGACTGCTTTAGCATCTGTGGTCAAGATGAGGCTCACATTCTCAGAACTAAATGGTGCTGTGGTCATGGGTTTGCTATAAACAAAAGGGCATAAACCACAAAAACAGAGCAAAGAGTTCATTATTAGCTCAATTAATGTTTAAACATAATAGCCCAAAGTGTTAGTTCAGTTACACTAATGTTCACTAATAATCCATATTAACTCAGAGAAACCTCAGTAATACAGCTAACATGTTGTACTGGAGGAAAGAGAAAAAACAAACCTAACCACTTGTCCTGGTGCTGTGCACTCCCTTCCCTACCCCTGGCATCCTAATATTGTCCGTCTAGAGGAAGTGAGAATGAGGGCAGGCTGCAATGATCTGTCAGGACCCTGATGACTTTGAAGGAAAGAGGATGATTTTTCTGTAGGGTTTTTATCCTACTCTGTGCCAGGAGAAGTATGGGGATGATAATTTCTTCCAGTTCAAGTTTGCAGTATGATTGAGTTTGGGTTTATATGTTTCACTGTCACAGCTCACTTACTTCCTCCACATAGAGAGCCACAGTCTGACACTGATCCCCAGAGCCACCCTCCCCTCTCTGCCCCAAGAGTTTGTCAGACTGTGACAGAAAAGGGAGTCTGACCCCAACTCAAGTTGGAGCAGGTGAGGCAGCAGCCACCAGCACCAGCATCAGCACCAACAAGCAATACCCAGTCCAGGTCATAACAAGGTGGAGCCCTTGTACTCTAAGATCATAGAACAGCTGAGGACCTTATGCAAGCAGTGGCAAAAGTCTTATTTTCTAGGATACAGTGGCAAAGACCACATTCAGCTTATTGGCATAATGCAAGTGTGAACTATTTAACTTTGCCTCAATTTCTCAGCCTAATTTATCTATCTATAAAAAGAGTTGTCCACCTCCATCCTGCCACCTTGATGAAAGTTGGCACAGAAACAGCACCAAGAAGTCTGAGCTGGAGGACATGCTTGATCTTTAAGCTTCTATAATATTAAGACACAATCCTAGAAACTCATCATCAAAAGGATACAAGAAAATATGAGGTAGATTAAAAAAAAAAAGGTGATGCAACTGTGAAGACATCTGGAATATCTGGTGTGTAATCTGAATTTGTATATATTTTTCAAATAAATCATGATGGATTACACTAATAATAATCACAAATATAGGCTATGAAAAATCAGAAAGTTTTACATTGGTGTTACGAAACTTTATGGTTGAATTTTAAAAGGGCTTACCAACTGAAGAGTCATGAAGTTCTGACTGAAAGAACTTCAAAGAGGATTTGCACTAGAGGACATCTAGTTTCCATTAAATTTATCAAGAGTAGGAAGCCATTGTGTGGTATTTACCATCTTTTTTTTCCTTTTCTTTTTCTTTTTCCTCATCTGACTGATTAGACCCATAAGGTTCTAAAGAGCTCCAAATTTTTTACTTTACTGCTATAATCAAAGATGCAAGAGATGATTCTGAAGATTGAAGGAATGTATGAATCAGTAAAGGCTCTAAATCAGTGAAGTGATTGGTGTGTAAGCAATATATTTGTTTAAGGTTTTTGGATGGAGCTTGATTAGTAATAAGGGGTTCTGCTGTGAACCTGTCTCAAAGAGGGGAAAAGGATCCTTGCACAGGAGTTAGCAGGGAGCTTTAAACTAGATTTGAATGAGCAAGTGGATAAACCCAGGATGCTATAGTGAAGTAAACCTGGGAGCAGTACAGGAGTGTTTGAGATCCTTCAGTCTGCTATTTCAGTGTAAGTAGGGGATGTGAATCCATCCAGTGGTAAAGATCCAAGGTTTATTAGTGTGATATGAAACCACAAAAATACTTGAGAATGATCACATAGGAATTAGCCAGTCCCCCCAAAAAGGTGGTGGATCCAATAGCCCAAGTGAATGCATCTATACCAATGCACACAGGAGGAGCTAGAAGCCATCAAGCAACAGGAAAAATATGAAAAAAATTCCATCATGGAAACATGGTGGGATGACTTTCAAAACTGGTAAGTTGCAACCAATGGCTATAAACTCTTCAGATGGGATAGGCAAGGAAGGAGAGGTGGTATGGTAGTCCTATATGTTAGAGAATGTTTTGGTTGTCTGGAGTTCAATGGTAGGTTCAGTGGGACAGGGTTCAGTGCTTATGATTAACAGTTGGGTGGGGAAGGCAAACAAGGCAGACATGGTGAGAAATTGTTTTTCCTGGGATTTTACCCTAGAAAAAAATTAATTATATCAGTTCAAGTATCCTCTTTTTCTCTGTATCCTAGCTCTGTTGATGATGGTATAGATGCACACAAATGCTGTAGGACCAAGGCAACTTTCATCTTTCATCTCCTAGTGTTTCAGTCTGAAACCCATTCTTAGTGTCTGAAACTGCTTTGCAGCTACTTTTGTCTGGCTATGATATCTGCCAGAAAAGCCTTCACTAAGTCTACTTATAGATAATCCTGATCTTAAGTGGAAGTTTCACTGATACAAGAGAAATGAATGCTGGACTCTGTACCTGGGCTGGGGCAACCTTGGATGAATGTACAAATTGGGGAATGAGATGCTGGAAAGCTGTGCCACAGAAAAGGACCTGGGGGTCCTGGTTGACAGAAAGTTGAACATGAATCAGCAGTGCCCTGGCAGCCAGGAGGGACAACCCTGTCCTGGAGGCATCAGCACAGCATCACAGCAGGGCAAGGGAGGGATTGTCCTGCTCTGCTCTGAGCTGGAGCAGCCTCACCTCCAGTGCTGGGGGCAGCTCTGGGTGCTGCAGTGTAACACAGACATTAAACTATCAGAGAGTGCCCAAAGGAGGGCACAGGGTGGGGAAGGGCCTTGAGGGGAAGCGTGTGAGGAGCAGCTGAGGGCACTGGGTCTGTTCAGCCTGGAGGAGACTGAGGGGAGACCTCACTGCAGTTACAGCTCCATGGAGAGGGGAAGAGGAGGGGCAGGCACTGATCTCTGCTCTGTGGTGACACTGACAGGGCTGAGGGCTTGAATTTGTGTCAGGGGAGGTTTAGTTTCGATTTTAGAAAAAGGTTCTTCCCTCAGAAGGTGGTTGGGCCCTGGAACAGCTTCCAGGGAAGTGGCCACAGCACCAGCCTGTTAGAGTTCAAGATACATGTGGGCAATACTGGCATATGGTGATTTTCTTGGGGATAATGCTGTGAAGAACTTGGAGCTGGACTTTGATGATCCTTGAAGATTTCTTCCAACTCATTTTAATTTGTGATTCTGTGAATAAAAGAGAATCTCAGAAATCTGATTCTCCATTTTTGGATTTGTTGCAAGCTAGTTGTATAACTTCAGTGAGACACACTGTGTGTTTGACTTTCTATTTTTTTGTGTCCATTTTGTTCTCTGCTTTACAATAAGGAGCAGTGTAGGACAGTTTACTCTGATGGCTACTTGTCATAAATTCATGTGTAGAATGATGGTCTTTGTAACAATAACATTACTATCTCAACTGGCACAAGACTGGATGTATTAAAATGTACTAAGCAGTAAATAATATAAAGCCATTTTTCTCCTTATTACTTCTTCATTAGAAATAAATTTAAAAATTTTAAAAGCCTTCTAGAATGTTTTCCATGTTTTATCTTTACTCAAAGAAACAAAATATTATTAAGACCCCAAGACAAAAGAAGTATCGGGAATAAGCTGAGACTAAAGAAATTGGAAAAAAGGATTTGTCCAAAAATACTTTTAGAGACTTCAAAAATAGAAATTACGACAGACTTGGCAAGAATGAAAAGAGCTGTTTGCAAAAGAAATAATAACATTGGAATTTTTTGTTATTTATTCTTCTAAAAAAAAAGGATAAAATAATTGAGTTTGCTATCTAATGGGGGTGGATAGTTATGAGGATAAGCCAGACAGTAATGATCATATGTCTCTCAGTTGTCTAAAGATATCCCAAAACCTTTGTATCACATTTTAGTAAGGAGAACTCCATAGCAAAGACAAGTGGAATATTGAGTTCATATACAAAAGAAAAAAGAAAACTATAAAAATATGTAATGAGAATAGAAGTTAAGCTTTAAAAAAAAAAATTCAGTTGAGGAGTCTGACAATGTCAACCCTATAGTATTGTAAGAATTGGCACACACAATCACAGTTATAACAAGCGATGATCTTTAATGCGTCTGCTGAACCAGGGCTAGTGCTGTATGATTTTAGAATAGCAAATATGCCACTTACATTTAAGAAACATCAGACAACTCAGTATGCCCTTGATGGTAAGGCAGGCAAAATGTGGCCTGCAGTCCACTGCTTTAAACAAAACTATGTATTTTCCATTTGTATATGACAAGAATGTGAAGTCCATTCTTTAAGAGAGAAATGTAAGTGCAAGTGTGTGTGTGTAAACCAAACATGAAAAACTGTCTGAGAGGAGGTTTTAAATGCTAACCAGGGAATTAAACAGAGGTACGAAAGATTCAACATGAAAGAAATGTAAAAGAAACAAAGAAACTTGTAAAAGGTGGGGGCAGAGGCCTTGGAGCAGGGTAAGGAGCACGGAGTCCAGCTGGGTCCTGCAGGGCATCAGCTGTTGCATCCCCAGCCCTACCTTGACCAGGCTCAGTACTTCCAGAAACAGCTTAAAACTTTCCTACACCACAGGAACAGTGTGGGGCCACCTCTGCTTCGAGTGTGTGGGTCTACATGGGAGTCCTGCCCACAGATAGTGCCTTAGTGGGGTGCCAGCAGTGACAGGGGTACCTGCTCAGCTAGTCCATCCACGTCTTCACAGAACAATCCACGTGTGGTGAACCTTCACCTACACACTAGGTAGGTTACATTTCAGCCAGTGTGTGATCATTGTTTTCAGGGATGAGTTATAAAAGGGTTGTTATAAAACTTAGGTGCTTGATAACATTTATGTGTCAAATATTGTGGTGTATCGTATGTTCTGCTTTTATTGGTTGACAGATCATGTTAATATATTGAAAAATTGCTTCTATATTGATTACACTAAACTATGAGTGAGCTGAGTTGTCCCATTAGACCAGCAATTTAATGAAAAAAAATCTAGAATCACAGAGTATGCTGAGTTGGAAGGAACTTACAGGAATTATCAAAGTCCAACTCCTGTCCCTGCATTGGACATCTCCAAGATTCACACCATGTGCCTGAGAGCATTGTTCAAATGCTTCATGAACTTGTGTCAGGCTTGGTGCTGAGACCACTACAGCAGTCCTGTAGCCTGGACAGGAGCCTGTCCCAGTGCCCAAGAAGAAAGAGATTTTTCTGACATTTAATCTAAAACTGTTCTGACACAGCTTCAGCCATTCCCTTGGATCTTGTCACTGTCACCTCAGAGAAGAGATCAGTGCCTGCCCCTCCTCTTCCCCTTGTGAGGAAGCTGTATGTTGCAGTTAGGTCTTCCCTCAGTCTCTTCTTTTCCAGGTGGAACAAGCCAAGTGACATCAGATGCTTTAGTATGACTTCCAGATATAGCATATATTGCTTGCCTTTCCTTTTCCACTTTCCAATTTTCCCTATTTTCTGTCTTTCATGCAGAAAAGAAAGTATGAAGGCCAAGTAGGGAGATTCCTAAAAGGAACTGAGATGTATAGGCATGACAATACCTAGGAGAGATTGAAGAGAACTACAGACATATTCAGTCTAAGAAGTTAAAGTTCTTTGGAGCTTGACCACTCACTTGGGTTATATTGTCCTGCTTTAGAAAAGGTTTGAACAAAGGCCTGGAGATATTAATGAAGAATGGCTTAAAGATTAGTGAATGTGGATCACACCTGACCAATTTCATTCATGTTTGGAGGGCACTGCTGATCTTCTATTAAATAAAAGAAGGCAGCAGATCTAAGCTGTCTGGATTTCAGATATATATTTGCAAAGGTGCCAAATAGGAAAAGGTGAGTAAAAGTGAAGAAAGGAACTGAAAGAGAAACAGAGTATAGGGAGAGAATTAACTGAAGAGTACACATGGATACATCATGCTGAAATTGGGCTACTGAAATGAACACCTAGTTAAGCTTTTAACAGTTAAAACATTCTCTGAACAAAAGAAAAAGAATATAACATAAATGTGAAGCTGCAAATTAATTTTAGTCTTCTTAAAAGTTTTACCGTTGTAGAAAAATGCAAAAACATTGCTGTTAGTCTAGCTACAATAATACTAACACTCACTTTCTAAATTATCTAATCAATACAATATAGATCTTAATAGTAATACTAAAGGTAGAAGTTATATATGACAAAACTGCCATTAGCTATCCTTTTCCCCAGGTAATATGCTCATTGTTCTAATATTCCTCTGTATTGTAAGAAGGATGGTTTTAGGTGGCGTAGGGGACATGCAGCAAATTTTCAGCATTGTGAGGTCTCTGCAGGGAACCCTATGTTATTCATGGTGGAGAGGCTGCCTCCTGCTTGAATGTGAGGTTTTCTTGGTTTAGTTTTATCAGTTTTTTAATCACAGCTCACTCTCCTCTCCCACTGCAGCCTGTCCCCCAGCCCCATGCACGCAGGGGGATATTGTTTGGTAAACAATGACTTGGGGACTGGGGGGGAGTGTGTGTCCAGAGCTGAAGCTGGAGCAGGGGAGCCAGCAGTCACTGCCCATGGCACAGGGGTTAAACCAGTGACACCCAGTTCAGGCTATGAATAGGCTAAAATCTGGCACTGAGAGGTCATGGTCAAGAGTTTTTAATAAGTAATTGCAAAATTATATGTCCTAGCTATGGAACCCCTCAAGAAATATCCACGGAGTGATGCAATACAGCTTTCTTTTTAATTCTCCTGACACAAAATTTATGTATGTGTTTATAAATTTTTCTGATAGGTTACATTGGGAGGAAGAATTTTTTTTAGCTGAGAAATATAGTAATAGAAATGGAATAAACATTGGAGACTAAAATATCTTTCATTTAGTAGCTAATGAGAAGAAATTCTTCAAGCTATGGTCTCATTAGCTGAAAACTGCTGAGAAACAGAAAAGTTTGCATATATTAGTCATTGAAAGTCTACAGAATGCCAGTGTGACATAATAAAAGTGGAAAATTATCCTGTCATTTGTCAGACTAGGTTTTACTTACTGAATAAAAGAATTACTAATTTCATTATACGTAATAAAGATCTTTTCTGTAATATTATTTTCATTTTTTGGCTCACCAAATAGCTTGTGAAGATACCTGCAGATTGGAACAGGGGCAAGAATGTCTCACATCTGCAGTGATCAGGAAATGAGCCTGAGATGTTTGGTTTATAAAGTTCCTGGACAACTGCCTTTGAATATAAATGAGAACACATTGAGTACCCAGGTGGGCAGGGAGGTGTCTGTTGCAAAGCTCCCTGAAAGGCAGCAGCCTCTCTCATCTGCAGTCAGATGGGCTAACTCCAGGGGAGAAGCACTCATTGACAAACACTAGACTTAGGGCCTCTCACCACCCACCTGAAGGTGGCAATCACTACTGCTCACTTGCAGTGAACACCTGTGAGAGCACACTTCATTTTCTCTAGCCTGTGTGCATTCAAAGGCCACCTGTTTGCATGCAGGAGTTGTCTGCAGCTGTTTCCCACAGCTGAGACCACTTCTCATTACCTTTCAGCAGGTAGATGTTTGTTGAAGCCAGCCATCAGCATCAAATTCCACCTGACTATAGCAATGCTAGTGGTCATCAATCTCAACCTGAAATCAAAGATTAATAGAGCCTCCTCAAATAAGACACCATGGAAATGTTCCTCTCATCCTCTATACCCAGTATGGATCAAAGAATCACAGAATGGTTTGAACTGGAAGAGACCTTAAAGGTCATCTAGTTCCAGTTCCCCCACCATGTGCAGGGCCACATTACACTTGACCAAGTTGCTCCAAGCTGCATCTCATATGAATACTTACAGGAATTAGGCAGCCACAGTTTCTTTGGGCACCCTACTCCTATATCTCAACTCTCATAACAAAGAATTTCTTCCTAATAACTAGTCTATGCCCTCTTTCAGTTTGAACCCATTCCTCTTTGTCCAAACACCACATGCCCCTATAGAAACCCCTCATCAGATTTCTTGTAAGCTCCTTTTAGATATTGATAGGGAGGTCCTACTGAAGCCTTCTCTTCTCCATGCTCAACAACTCCAACTCCCTCCACCTGTCTTCAAAGCAGAAGCGCTCTAGTTCTCAGATAATTTTTGTGTCCCTAGCCTGGAGTTGTTCCAGCAGGTCCACATCCTTCTTATGCTGGGGCTCAAGAACTGGATGCAGCACTCCAGGTGGGATATCACAAGAATGGAGAGGGAGAATCACCCCCCTCAACTTGTTGGTCCCATTTCTTTTAATGCAATCCAGGATGTGTTTGGCTTTCTGGGGTGCAACTGCACATCACCTGGTCACATTGTGCTTCTCAGCAACCAATGCCCCCAAGTCATTCTCCTCAGGGTTGCTCTCATTTCTCTGTACAGCCTGTATTTCTGCTTAGGATTGCTCCAACTCGTGTGCAGGACCTAGTATGTGGCCTTGCTGTACTTAGTGATGTTCATGCAGGTCCACTGCCCAAGCCTGTGCAGTTACCTCTGGATGGTATCCCCTTCCTTCAGATTCTGGGCTACACTGCACTTGGTGTCGTCAAACACGCTGAGGACACACTCAGTCCCACTGTTCATGCCATGAAAAAGAAGTTAAGCAGTCCCAGTCCCAATACTGAGCCTAACAGTACTGTCTTTTCATTGAGACTTCTTGATAGTGAATGGCATGGTATTGGGATAATTAGCAGCTGCCTAAACAGATGGTTAGAGAACAAAAGTCCTTTAAACAGTCCTCAATCATAGCTTTTTAAATTGTTCACCATTCTAGCTATGGTGTTTAACAACATGGTCCCCAGCTTGGCACAGAGGAGGCTACAACACACCATAGTGTAATCAGCACCTTAGGCCTGAAAGAATTTTATGTTGGGGAGTGTAGATAATGGCAAGCTCTTGGGTTCAGACCTCAGTCAAATACACATTCTAGGAACAGGTTTTATTGAAAAGAAGAAAAAAGCATAAGGTTACTATTTGCAAATGTACAAGGACACCAAGGAGCTAATTCATGCTGGCAAATAAACAAGTAGGTGCAAATTCACCAAGAAGAAGCACAGGAAATTAAACAAAGGCTCCTAATCACCAGCAACTGAGAGCTGAAGAAGTGGCAGGAATAAAACCAGCTTATTTAAAGTTATGTTTATATATCAGATAATTGACTATGACAGGAGAAATCTAATTTTAGTATTTTAAGAAATACTTTCAAATTATATGTCCAATACTTATGGGATTTTTAGATATGATCTTTACAGTGCCAAAAGCAACAGTATGTCTTGTTATTTCTATACAAGATCTAGTTTCTGTATTGCAGCAATGCTCAGTCACCTGCTTGGGGTTAGGCAGTTTGGGTCCTCCCAGCAAGCCTTTAACCATGTAGGTAATTTTCAGTTTTATATGTATCCGCATCTATGGGTCAGACAGCACCTGAGTTGGAAATCTTCATGAAAGGGTAAGAAAGGATTTGGTTGATAAAGTCCTTCTATGGCTTTAATCCAAAATCTTTTTGCAATCCTCTCTGAGTTATGAGAGTGGGGGAAAAAATTTGATTCCTGCTGCAAAAGTGATCCAAGGGCCGTCACGCTTCTGAGAACAAAGCTAGAGTAAAACCACCCTCAGTTCAAAAACTTGACATGGGAAAAATCCTAGCTGATAATTTTCTGAGTGGATTAGGGAGGATTAAAGAAGAGAGAGCAGTAGAATAAAAATAAGAAGATAAGAAATTTTTCTCCAGTCACTTCTGAGCATAGTAAATTGGTACCTCTAAGATTTTCACAATGCCAAATGAAACACTTTCGGTTTTGACACTTCACAATCCAAATGTCCAGACTGAGCAGCACTTGTAAGCTATTCTTAGACTGGAGTCAGGGCTCAAAAGAAGGAATAGAAAGTAAGCCAAATACGGAGATTCAAAGATTTTAAAATTACTTTAGTCCACTTTTTTTGGTATTGTGGCTTATATGTTTTCTTTTTTTTTTTTTTGTGTATAATTTAACTAATGGAATATTAATATGATGCTGAAGCAATATGACTTTCTACTGGATGTAGACAACTTTTTATCTTCTAAAAATTCTTTATAGCAGTCATTAAAAAATATTCCTGCATTCATTATATATTCCTTGATAACTTTCACTCTTTCTTGCAAAAGGCATAGATAGCCCATGTGAGGGTTATTAAATGTGAATGTTATGTAACTGCTTTTTTTCCTATACAGATTGCAAACTCAGTTCTGTAGGAAAAGCCCAAATCCTGCTCTACTGACTCTGTTGTCATCAGAATAACCTCTGGCAGAGAAGCCATAATAAGTAAAAGTAGAGCTGGAGAAAAAACTCAGCTTCTGGTTATTTATTATCAGAAAAAAATATTCTGAGTCCCTTGATAGGTAGGACTACATTCATAAATTAATCTTTGAGGCAAAGTAAACATACTTTCTTGGCTTAAATAAATATTTAAAAATATATTAATGAACAATGCATTGGTTGGAGCCTTACTACTTTTAGCAGTTCAATAAGGGGCCTGCAAACTTATGTCACAAGCCAATTTCTTATATACCCTTGCACCAGCATCAATCCTCTAAGTGATAACATAGGATGCCTCAGTTTGGCATTTGTCCGTCACCACACCTTCAGCACAAATGTGGCCCCTGAGTGTTTGCATGCCAGGATGGCTACAAGACAATGTTGTGATGTTTACCAAGGTAAACATCACTCTCTTTCAGGTAATTGTGTTGTCCCTGGATTTTCTGCTTCCAGCCAGATGTTTCCTTGGCCACAAGTTACTCATGCTAGACAGTTATGATTTTAATTTCCCCATCAGGTAGCTGAGGGCACTTCCCCCTCAGCTGCTTCTATTTTTAAAATAAAGATTATTTTAAATTCAACATTGTGTCTGATATTAGCCACATCTGGTAATCAGTAGGGACTGGACACAGGTGGAATGGATGAAGCTCATTTTGTGTCTTGAAGAACATAATACTAACTGCACAAATTAGGGCTTTATTTGTGTTAGAGCAGCTCCCTTGCTATAGTGTGGTGAAAAATAGTCACTGACAATGGCCAGGAGCAAAACCCTAGGCAAAGATTTTAAGAGGTAGGAAAGCAAATTTTGATATTTGCCTAAGTAAATCGGTATTAAAACTGCAGTTAATCCTTCCTACTATATGTAGGCACCTCTAAGGTGTCTCCTAATGAAGGGTGTCCAATATAATTATTTTTTCTACTTCCATTAGAAAGGACATTGAAATAACTCAACATTATTCTGTACTACTCTGTCTTTAAACCTGATGCAATCCTATCAATTGCAGCAAAGATAATTCGTAAACTTTTCCTATGGAAAATACAAAACAAAAACCACCTATAAACCAATACCAATATAAAACAAACAAATAAGAAATACTATAGGGAACCAGAAAGAAAAATCCAAAAACCTGGAGCAATGCAGTGAAGTATTAGACCCAGATTTTTGTTTATAAGAAAAAGATAAATTAGTATTTAAATAAAATTTCCAAAGGTGTTTTTGTAATATATGCACATTCATATTGTGCCCACTTTCGCAGTGGTGTCATTATGCTAAAGGAAAAGACACAGATTTTAAGTAGTAAACTAAACTACCTCCTTTGTATTTTTATTTTTTATGCTTGGTTGAGTACTTATTTTTTGCTAAAATTCACCCAGTGGGAGAACATATGCACTTTAATCTTCATCACAATAAGCTATGTTTCACATAGGGATGAATATCAGTTGATCTAACAAATCATCCATCCAAGTTTGTATCCTAAGTTCCTCATTAAAGTATCTGAAAGCTATCTCTTTCCATTGTCACTTCAATGCAATAATATCCATGCCATTTTGATTCATTTTGCTAGATGGCTGTGAATAAAGAACTTACTAGAGGCTCTACTCATAAAACTGTTGAATACTGTTGAAACTTAGGGAGATGACAAATCTAATGAGTCAGTGTTTTCCATCATTCATTTACACAGGTTCACATATTGGCAGTCTACAGCATAGTATCTGAGTGCCTCCATAATGTCTGAGCACTACTTACTATACTAGGTTATTAATCCCAAGAGACTGCGGGTTAGATTCCAACCTTTCTTCTTTTCAGGTGTTTTATTTTTGCACCTCTAATTGTTCTTAACTTCTTTTCACTGTAATAAGCTCCTAACACTGGATGAATACAAGTGAAAGCAGAAGCACGTCATTCAGTATCGTTTTGCAATATTACACTCTGATTTTTTACTTACCCAGAAAAAAAAAATTCAAAATAAATATTAAAAAATGTTATTTTGCATAAATGGAATCTTTGGAGAAATATGTCCTATGAAGACAGTAGATGAAGTTAAAAAAATGCAGGAATGAAAAAAATATACTGAAAAATTATTTTTAATATTTAAAGTATTATTTTATTTAAAAAATACATGGTTAGGACAGAATTATTCTTTATTCAGAAGATGACAGCTATATTTCTTAAAATGTTATATATAACAGCAGTATAATGATATTTCAAAATACTTTTCAGGTATTATTTAGTTATCTTTACTCTTAGTAACAAAATTTTGAAGGACTGAAATTAATGGAAAATTATATGAAACATTTGACCTGAAGCACCCCATGTCATCCCTATCTTGCAGACTGCTTCATTGTATTAGCCTATTCTGATAACAATATGAAATAGTAAAACAGATTTCTGCTTTTAAATATCCTTTGGGAGAAAAATCGTAGTTCAAACTATTGCTATAGTGTAAGATGCTGCATAATGCTGCAGAGAACTAAGAGAAGAAAGCATGACAATGGAGAACTAGCCATGCAGTCTTGCCACAGCCTTTGTAGAGGGAAATGCAAAATAAAGAAGCATATCCATTCAACATCCATCAAGTAATGAGACTGTCATGTGAGTTCTGGGTCTCTGTTGAAACATCTTGAGCAGAGGGTTTAGGTTATATTCACAAAAGGGAACACTTGCTCCTTTGTTTTTTCTTTTAATAATAAACAGTTACTCTGGACCACATTATTCAGTTCTAACTCCTATTGGTATTTACTTGAGTAAATTGTTCTCTTAGAAAACTACTTTCATGATAAGCTTTGGATAACATAAGAGCTTAATTATCAGACTCTTTTATTACTATATTTGGCAATAATTCCATAGTAACTTGCTTAAACAGGGAGGCTGGACCAAATGACTCACTCTTCTCTCTTCCAACCTTACTCATTCACTGACTGTGATTTTGCTGGCATTAATTTTAATAATAATTCCTCTAGAGTGCCTTTTTGATAATTTAGTTATGTAAAAGGCAGTTGATTTCATCAGTTTACTGATTGTTTAATTTATATTCTGTGTTACTAGATTGTTCCAGTACTAATCTTCTTTCCTTCCCCCCACCTGCACTTCTTTTATTATCCATTACAAAATCCACCTTGAAACGCAATAATGAAACTGAGCTCTAAATAGCAGAACAACCCCCTCATGCCCCCAAAACTTGAGTCCTTTGTTACAGACTTTGTACTTCCTTAGCATAACATCTAGTTCTAAAATTCAAGCAGGATTCACCAGTCAATCTTTCTTTCTATTTCACCTGCACTAAGTGTGATTGACCCCTGGGTATCAAAACAAACATCCCCCTACAGGGGTGATACATTAATTCATGCACACCCTTTCTTCACCTTGTTATTGTCATGTGTCCCAGAACAGCTCCCAGGTCCCAGCTACTCAAGCAGCTTCCCAGCTTTTAAAAATCACTAGCTACTCTACTCCCATAATCCAGAATCATCTTTCCTCACCCATGTTCAGTAGCAGCTCACACTCCTACTCTGGCAGTGTGTCCTGCCACTGGTGTCCCCAGCAGACTTCTCTGCCTAATCTTCAGGTGAAGATTCTTCCCTGAAGAATGAGTAGGGTCAGCATCTTACTTTGGTACTGGGTCTTAGAAAAAGGGTGTACCTTAGTCATGGGTCCACCATCTCACACAAAAGTCAACAGTCCACTAGGCATTGCTTTGGTGAACCAATTGGGTTTTCCAACATATGATACCAGTCCAATGCCTTGTGTATTTTTCTAAATCCTTCTCCAAAACGTCCCTATCCTGGATATTTAATGGGAAAAGCTGAGTAAGCTGAATAGTAGAGGCTTGCCTGGTGGCACTAGCCTTTTGAATGAATAATTACATAGTTTTATTGATATATGAATAGATAGATAGATAGAGAGATAGATAGATAGATAGATTTATAAATTCATCATCATTAAACTGACTGAACAGCCCTTGTAAATAATTTATTTTCAAAAGTCTGAGAATTTTGAGTATGACTAAATCTAAATTATGTACAATGTATACAAATTTAACTTTACATGTTTTCAAAACTATAAAAATTTTGACTCCTTACTTTAATAATACTTTAATAAATGCTGTGGTGCATTCATTAAAAAAAAAACAAAACAAAAAAACAACAAAAAAACCAACAAAAAAACACCCCAAAAAACCCTAAACAAAAAAAGAGTAAATTATTAAGCA
>WBND01001098.1:236582-250329 GCA_013398595.1 Tychaedon coryphoeus | reverse complement strand
CTGCAGTGCTCCTTAGACAGCTAGAGGATTTTTGTTGGACTGCTTTTGGCTTCTGTGGCATCAGTGGCGGTCAGACTGTGTGCCCACACTCACATACAGCTGTGATACTGAATCTCTTTTCTGTACAACCTGTTCACCAGAGGCTGCTTCAGGAGGGTGGGGAGGCCCTCACACAGGTTTCCCAGAGTGGCTTCCCTATCCCTGGAAGTATCCAAGGCCATCTTGGATGGGGCTGGAAGCAGCCTGGGATAGTGGAAGGTGTCCCTGCCCATGGCGAAGGGTGGGACTGGATGGGCTTTAAGGTCGCTTTAAACCCAAACCCTTCCTTAATTCTGTGATTGGAATCTTCTGCAGGCTGCTGTGTGTCTTCCAAATTGTTTGCAATTTCTTAGTTATTGTCCTTGTATCTGTTGACCACAGATATTCTAAACCACAGTTCAGTAAATAGCTATTTAGACCTATGCAGTTGTTTATCTAGGACCTCCTTATGTAGGAAACATAGTTCTGCATCTCATTCACCAGTGCTGACAAACAGCCCCGAGTCATTCTGGCAGCATTTCACAGGTAAACCAGGGAGATGATGTTTTTGACTGGGTCATGCAGCTGCATGTGTATGACTGGGACTCCAGGGAATTCCTCCTGGCATTTTTGTCTGACTTCCTGATCCAGAGAACACTGGAAGCCAAGCTGGTCCTCTTGTAAATTTATTCAGCACTTATTTTCCATGAACAGTGAATAAATACTGCAAACATAAGAAATTAGTTTCTGGTGTTTTATGCAGGCAGGATTAGTCTCTGCTGTACTGGAGAACCTGGCCAGGGTGCTTGTGGTACCACAAAGGCAGGTTGTACTCTCTGTATTAAAAGATTTAATATCACAAGATAATTAAGATTCCCTGGTCCTGAGCTCAGAGATTTTATTTTAATCTGTCTAACCTCATAGTCTCATGGTACCATGATACTTGCTTATGATCAAGGCTACTAAACATTTCTGATATTAATCATGCCCTTCTTTTTTGCACACAAAGGAGTTTCCTTTTAAGTGGAAAGTGTACATGTAGTTCTTGCTTTTACAACAGAAATTCAAAACAAATTCATTATCCTGTCTTAATGCATGTTGATACATGTTTTGCACTCTGTCCAAGAAAATGAATGCAGAGCTGTGTAATTAGTTGTATCAGAAATGAAAATGAGTTAAAGTCTCATCTTCTCCTAATGAAGTCGGTGACAAAACTGCCACTGAGTTCAGGGGGAAAAAGATTACTGGCAAAAAGCAGATTTAGAAAGCTGAGCTAATTAGCTTGTTAGTGTGCCTAGTTAGACACACTCAAAAGTGGCAGTTAGATGTAAAACTCTGCAGCTCCTAAATTGTTCTTTCAGATTGCCTGCCAAAAGCATTTTTTGCAGTTAATTTTCACTGATAGTTGAGGAAATAAAGTTTACTAGACAGCCCTTAAAATTACTGGAGTGTTATTTATGTAAGAGAGTATGGCTAGTTGAGATATACATACATTTAAACTCAATTACATTTCTGTCCCTCTGATATCGAGTTTGTGAGCTGTGTATTATAATGATTGCATTGTATTACATACACTACAATATTAATCTATATATATGGAAAATCCACTCTTATTTTCTGGTAAAATCTACAAGGAGATGGAGAGAACTGGGGGAGACTGGAACAGAGGCAGAGAAGAGTGATTAGTAGTTAATGGTCATGAATGACTGAACTTAATTTTCTGTGTATTGAATTGCTTTTAATATTCAAGAATGAAAAACTATGTTTTTTTTCTTTGATAGCATAAATGTTTTTTTTCCCTACATATGTAATGTGTGTGGGCTACATGAATGTTCATTTTTATTACTCAGTTATATTCAATATATTGGGGTTTTTATGCACGAGTATATTATGTTTAGTGGGAAGCTCTGCAATGTTACCGAACTGTGGAATATTAATCCCATGACATATCTTTATAGAAATGTAATGCCTCAATATTTTTGTGATTTATGTTTAGTACAGCAACAGCTAAATTAGGAAGAAAGTTATAGGAATAGTAAAAATAAGTGAAATATCTTTCAAGAGATCACATCAGTCATGATAATAAAGTGAGGGAGATAAAATTATTGGCAAGCAGAATGAAGCAGAATCAATTCAAAATACACAAATTCATAAACAAAGAGTGCAGCACTTCGCCATAAATTGAGGAGGAAACCAGTATTTTATAAAACGTAAGGCTGTTACTCAGAGAGTGCAAAAGCCATTTTTTTCCTCATTAAGGATAACATATTTTTCCTCAAAAAGCACCATTAAATGAATGAACCAATTTTGCAGGGAGCAGTCGAGAAGGAGCATCAGTTTCCAAACATGGTCTGTGACTGCAGCAAAGGAGTAAATCGCTGCTGAGGCTCAGCCTTGTGAAAGGAACAGATGGTGCTGGTCCAGGATGTAAAGAACTGGGGATAAATCAGTTTGTTGCCAATCGGCAGAGGATTTGGGAAATAGATCAGAAAGATGTCACTTCACTCTGGTAACCTTACACGCACACGGAATGTGTGATGAGAAGGGAAAAGAGTGTGTCCTGGGTGGGCTTGGCAGTGCTGGTTTAATGGTTGGACTGGATGAGCTTAGAGGGCTTTTCTAGTCCCAATGGCTCTGTGCTGCTGTCATGAGCTGGTGGCACACCACAGTCTGTGCTGCGGGCTGCAGAACACAGAGCTGCTGGCAGAAGGGAGCTATTTGAGGAGCATTTCAGCCCACTGCAGCTGGCACAGCAAGTGCCTGCCTGGATGGAAAAATGTGACAGATTTATTTACTTCAGTGTCCTGCACATGAAAACAATTCCACACATAGTGCTTGAAAGGTGTGGAGCCCTTTGCTTCTCTGTTCACCAATTTTGTTTCTTTTCCTATACCTCTATAACTTAGCTAGAGCTTTTCCGAGGAGTTCCCTGGATACCCTTTATGTGTGGCATAGTCACACAAAATCCCGTCAGCTGGGGATTTTGTAGGATGCAGTTTTCAAAAGCATTTGCTGCTGGCCTGATCTTATCCTCACTGACACCTCTGAGAATTTTACCACTGACTTGCAAGTAGGAAGGAGTCTGGCTGCTTAAACGCTGCCTTTTGTCCTCTCCTTGGAAATCAACATTGCCTCTATGTAGATTTGCTCACGAAAACTGTTTTAGCACCTTTCAGAAGATTCTCATTGGAGCAATATTCTGTATTTCACATTAAACTGAGTAATTTTCTTCTTCCATCTCTTTGCTAATAGCAGTGAGGAAAAAAACCCAACTCGCCTCTCAGCTTCAGGTACTGCCCAGGTATCTTTTTTGCAGATGTCCTCAAGTGGAGATTTCATAGGGCTGAGGCTGTGGCAAAAGGATGCCCCTTACTAGCAAAAATACTACTTTCATTAAAAGAGATTTCCTGTATTTATTTTAGAGCTTCTCTAAGATTTAAGAGTTGAAGGAGCTGAAATTTTTTTTAAAGGAAATCCAAAGCTCCTGTTCAAAAGACATGTGTTTTTGACCCCTAGGGATGGTATGGATTCTGGCTTCTCATACTGTTAATCTTGCTTAAACCTGGAAATATGAGTAGCATTTCTGAGAGCTTTGTAAGGGTCTGTGGTGTCCAAACCTGCCTGTTACATTTAGAACAGAAATTTATTTCTGTGAGTCTTGGTTATTATAAAGATTAAAGATTCCAGAAGAAAATGGTATTTTCCTGAATTGGCTATCAAAATAGACCAAGAAGATTAACCAAATTACTTCAGTGTCCTAATTTCTGCATACCTTTCTAGTGAATAAACTTGAAGTTTCAGAGCCTCTAGAATTACATGGTCTACAAATACTTAATTACAACTATTCAGTGCAAAATATCTGTAATCTGGATGTGTCCAATCTGACATCCTTCTTTCCATTATCTCCTGTATCATTCCATGGGTTTCTTAAACTCCTTTAATCAGGGGTTGTATAAAAGATTGATGAGTGAATCCACAAGTCATTTATTATTACTTCCTATTATTGCTTAGTCAAATATATGTTTTAACTACGAATACTTCTGAAAATTAAATTAATAGTGATCTAAGTATAGGAAAGGATCATTAATTAGCAGTCTTCCAGGGATTCTCTGATCATCTTCTCCTCATTTCTTTTTTGATTAAACATAGGTTGGGCATTTTATTAGCTCAAAGATTTGCAGAACTGGAACACATTTATCTAGTCCTCCTGTACAATTAACCTTTGATATGCCTGTTCTAATTGTCCATTTAATATTGTTGCTATATGCAGAATTTTCTAACTCCGGTTCTTTCTCCAGGGAGGGAGCCAGAAACACCAGAGAGATATTGATCAGAGTCAAGTAGATATGAAATTTCAGAAGCCATAAGAAAAAAAACTCCTCATTTTCTTATGCTTATAGGCTATTATTTTGTTTTATGTCAATTTATTTTTAAAAATACATAAACAATAAACAGAGAAAACTGACAAAACAAGATTAGTCATGGAACTCTTTAAACTGAGTGACTAATATTGTAATAATTTAATGCTTTATGCTTAGGTTAAGGAAAAAACATAATAATGATACATTAATTGAAGACACACAAAACCACTAAGAATCCTTGCTTTGAGTAGGCTGTTTTCGTAGAACAGAGCTTTCATTTATAACAAACCTTAGGAAAAAATTAAATATTGTATTCATTTGTTTTCTGTCACCTTTTAGATCTCAGCAGATGGATAGAGTTTTAAAGATTTAATAAAATTACAGAATGGTTTGGGTGGGAAGGGAACTTTAAATGTCACCTAGTTACAAATGCCCTGCTGTGGTTCAGGACACCTTCTACTATCCCAGGTTTCTCCAACCTTGCCGTGGACACTTCCAGGGATCCAGGGGCAGTCACAGCTTCTCTGGACAACCTGTGCCAGGGCCTCACCACCTGAGAGTCAAGGATTTGGCTGTAAAATGCTTGGCACCAGTGCAGGTAGATGGTGTCAGCAGCTCTTCCCTCATCCCCCACTGCTGTAACCCACCACAGAAGGCCACCAGATTTATCAGGCATGGTTTTCCCTCAGTGAAGCCACGTTGGCTGTCCCTGTGTCCTAGCACAGTTCCCAGGATCTTGCTGGGCACACAGGTCTGACTGGTCTGTAGCTCCCTGTATCTATCTTCCTTATCCCTCTTTTTGTGGGGGATAATGTTCTGTGGGGAATTATTTGTTTTGTGGGGGATTATTTCAGTGAGGGCTAGGTTTCCTCTTTTCCAGTCAGTGAGAAGTCCACTGGGCTGCCACAACTTTTCAAACATGATGGAGTGGCTCAGCTACTTCATCTGCCACTACATCAGGATCTCATCAGTTCCAATTGATTTGTTCACCTTCGGGTTCCATAGATGTTCTGGAACCTGATCTTTTCCTGCAGTGGATGGTTCGTTCCCACATTCCCTGCCTGTGCCTCCTGTGACTTGGGTGGTGTGGCTGGAGACCTTGCTGGTGAATACTGAGACAAAAAAAGGCATGGAGTACCTCAGCCTTCTCCATGTCCTGGGTAACCAAGTCTCCTGTTTCTTTCCAGAGGAGGCTCACATTTTTCCCAGCCACCCTTTTATCATCAACACATCTATAGAAGGTTTTCTTGTTGCCCTCAACATCCCTGGTTGGGTATAATTCTTTCAGGGTTTTAGGTTTCCTAACTGGATTCCTGTCTGCTTGGACAGTCTCTCTCTATTCCTCCCAGACTTTTTGTCTCTGCTTCCACCCTCCGTAGGCTTCCTTTTTGTGTCTTCAGTTTATCCAGGAGCTTTTTGTTCACCCACACAGGCCTCCTGGAATTTTTGCCTGCCTTCCTCTTTATTGGGATGCATTGCTCCTGAGGTCAGAGTAGGTGATCCTGGAATATCAATCAGTTTTACTGGGCTGGTCTTTCCTCCAAGCTTTTCTCTGATGGGACTCTACCAAGCAGGTCCCTGAGGAGGCCAAAATCTGCTCTTCTAAGTCCAGGGTACTGAGCTTGCCATGCCCTCTTCTCTGCCCTAAGGATCTCAAACTGCAGCAGTTCATGGTCCCTTCAGCCCAGGCTGCCCTTGAGCTTCACATTCTCCATTGGCTCCTCCTTGTTGGTGAGAACAAGGTCCAGCACCGCTACTCTCCTTGTCTCCTTTTGTCCTTGGAGAAGGAAGGCATCATCAGCACATTCCAGGAACCTCCTGGCTTGCTTATTCCTGCTGTGTTGCCCCTCCAAAAGATTCCAGGGTGGTTGAAGCCCCCTGTGACAACCAGGCTTGGGAATGAGAGGTTGCTCTTATCTGCACATAGAGGCAATCCTCTCAGTCGTCCTGGTGGGATGGCCTGGAGCAGAACGCAATAAAATCACCTTTAATTCTGGTCACCTCCCTTAAATCCTGATCCATCATCTCTCAAACAGCTCCTCATCCATCCCTAGGAGAGCTTCCTTCACTCCAGCTAGTCATTGACATAGAAGGTGACCCCTCCTCATCTTCCCTGCCTGTCTTAAAGAGCCTGTGTCCTTCCTTGCTACATGAAAATGTCTTCTTTTGATTTTTTTTTTTGTTCACTCTGCTACAAAGACAATCTCGGGTTGTGAAGATAATTATTTTTCAGAAGAAGAAAGAAATATATGAGGACAAAGCTCAACTAATTTATACTATATTGTCTTCCTTTTTGAATCCTGAAGAAAATAAAAAGCAAATTGAAAAGAGACTGATAAAAATCCTTAAGAAATGAATCAGAGAGAGCAAAGAGGGAAATGTAAGTTGGTAGTATGGGTAATGGGGGATCATCCTAGCATTTATCTTAAAATGGAATAGCTCTTAGTTGCCTAACTCTGCCCTTTACAGCAAAATAGTTTCATCAATAATGTGATAATCCTCATGATGTTCATCCTATTGCTATTTTCAAGCACAATGCACATTTTTCAAACACAATCAGCTCTTCAAAGATATAATTGAGCAATTTTGTTGTGAATGGCATTTGATTTCAAAACCTTTGTGACACCTCAGTGGATGTGCTACGTCCACAATTCAGTAAATGAAGCTGTGCGCTAGCAACTGCTAACAATGCAAAGACATGCAAAGACCAGAGCAAATACGTACCTCTGTAAATCAATATTTTTTTGGGTACCTGATAGTACTATGATTTTAAACTCTATTTCTAGTAGAGTCAAGATATGGTAAAGTAATTGTAAGGCCTGTGCCACAAAGAAGGTACTTCAATTTCCTCCCATTTTACTTGATATATGACATCTCCTTCAATATCCTTTGATTATGGGATAACTGTTTCAGAAGATCAGCCTTGCAAAAAGGTACCCTTCAGTCACATCAATAGAAGCACAGCTGGCTGAATAGTTTTCAAATTACTTTTTCAGAGGAAAATACTTGAGTCATTAAAACACGAACTGGTTGAGCATAAAGGTCTCTTTCAATGAGACTACTGTTACCAGAAAAAAAAGTGTAAAAGCGAACATTTCAATTTGAAGAACAGCTTTGAGAATTTGCTTATGCATACACTAAGCATGATCTATAGTATGCACTATAGATGCAATATAACAAGTCTTTAGAATTATTGAAACAAAGAATTTGATTGACTCCCTTTTATTTGATTTGAATGAGATTTTTGCTTTTTGAGCATTTTTTAGGGTTTGAAACTTAGATGTGATTCAAGCCAGTGAAAATATCAGGAACTCTTGCAGAATGATGAAAATGTTTCCATTATCTTTTTTTAACAGTCTGTTCTAAAAGCAAAGGAGAAACACCTTTCCATTCTTACTTTAGCATCCTTCTGCTTGTTTATATGACAGGCACTGTGTGCATCCTTTAACCTTGAGGCACAGGGTGCTAATGGAACTTACTGGAGGTCTGGCTTCTGATGAATCAATGCTTGACTGCCTGGGCTAATGGAGAGCCCCTATTAACTATTACTAGTTATACAGCCAATTTGACAAGTCAGATACAAATATTGAAGTTGGTCTAATTGGCTCTGCCAAAACTCAGTGGTGCATGCACTCAGTACTCTATTCATTGTGAATAATACTAGTGTGCCACATGTTGGAAGATTTTGAGAATAACCTTCTTCTAGATTAACCATAAGGCTGCTTATGCTTAATTTTCTTCTATTTCCTGTTCATACCCAGTGTTTGTTTTTTCTTGTGCACCTGTAGAAAGTTTGATGCAGTAGAAGAGGTCACTATGAAAAACAAGAGAAAGGACACCCTTTTATGTATGGTTAATCAGTCTGTTTTGGAGTCTGGATGATAAACTGTAAGAAAATATGGAAGAAGGAGATGGAATTTGGAGGTGCTTTCTGGGTCTGGCCTGAGGTCTGTCACAAGTAATGTTGCAGCTGAGATGTTGCACCCCTACAACTGAGCCCTGGTGGGGCCATGAGAAGAGCACTGCCTGCTCTGAATACAAGCTTCTGTGCTTTGAGGCTGGATGGCTTCCTGTGACCTTGTCTTCTGGAATAGATTGACAGGAGCCCTTTTGCACAGAGACCTTCTGTGTCAGTAAATAATTACACCAGTGAGGGAGTTATTTTGATAAAAGGTTTAAAAAAAAAAAATCTGCACCTGCAGCCCAACTGTAAATTGTGAATGTGCTCAGTTAAGGTCACTCACTAATGATGAGTTAATTGAGCATGGAGATGTTCAAATTCTCTAGAGGTATCCAAAACAGAACAACTCCCTCTAGTGATGCTTATGCTTTTTTGGCAGATCTTGAATCACAGAATCATAGCATAGTTTGGATTAAAGGAAACTTAAAGACCCACTGTGTTACAACACCCTGCCATGAGCAGGGACACCTTCCACTGTCCCAGGTTGCTCTAAGCCCTGTCCCACCTGGCCTTGGACACTTCCAGGGATGGGGCAGCCACAACTTCTCTGTGCAACTTGTGCCAGGGCTGACCACCCTCTCACAGAAGAATTTCTTGCTAATGTCTGGTCTAAACCTGCCCTCTTTCAGTACAAAAGAATTGCTTTTTGTCCTGACACTCCAGGCCATTGTCAGAAAATAATTTCCACCTCATTTGGACCTCCTTTAGGTCCTGGAAGGAGCTCTAAGGTCTCCCCAGAGCATTGTCTTCTCCAGGTTGAACAGCCCGTACTGCATCACGTGTCTTCATAAAAGAGATGTGTTCCTGTCCTCTAATTATCTTTGTGGCAGTTCCTTGTAAGGGGATCTCTCCCTGAAATAGTTAGGACAAGAATCTGGAATTCCCCTTAACCCTGAAATAACCTTAATATCAGTATAACATCTTCTTGCAAGTGAACCTGTGGGATGCTTGTGTGCTTGTTTCCTGTGGCATTTTTAGCAGCAGCATTTTCCTAGCCTGGCTTCTCACTGTGGATAATTTAAATTGTTGCAGCGTTTGGATGACGACACTGGGTTATCAGACTAATTTTCCAACGGTAAAATAAAGAGAGTGGGATAAAAATGGTCCTCCATAAATGCTTGCAGGATGTTCAAAGTGTATCCCTGCTGCACACTGTACCTGCAGGGACTGATTGCAAGGGGGACAGGAATGAGAAAATTTGCAGGTGAAATGTTAATAAATGCAATAATATGTTATTAGATCAAAATAATTCTGGGCCATGTCTAGCAGTAACATATCAAAAGGATTCTTAATTCCACTACCACAGGAAAGGAGTCACCCAGCATTTTGCACCTTGATAGTTAAAAGGGGAAGCTGTCTGCTTTAGTGGATGAGTGTTTCTCACAGCTACAGATTCCCTTGTAGCTGAAACAAAAATAAATAGTGAATATGAGGATATGGGGAGACTCAGAAGTGAAAGTGTCCTTGTCTACCTCTCCCCACCTTCCTTGCTGATGATGTAATTGGTGGCAAGGACAGCTTTGAGCTTCCACTGGGAGGAAATCCAAAGAATTAAAAAGAATAAGAGCTTCAGAACTACTAAATCTACAAGCTGTGCTCCTTTGGGTATGTGACACATGCTCTGGCTGTTTAGGACATAAAACCCCCCATCCTCTCACACTGATGAATGCCTAAGTACTTTAATTTTTGCGCGCACTGTGTAATGCATTCTGCACAAAGCAGTCTCTTGGAAATCAGAAGGACCACCCTGTGAGAACAGATGCAGTTTTCAGTCCCATTTATGATTCCCTTGCACTGAATGCCACAGTGATATTGCCAGACAGGCAATCTCGTCCCAGAAGAGATGGATTCTCATTATGGTTTAATTCATAGAGCAATTATTGTTTCATGTGTGGTATACAGCAGAAGTTCTACAAAGTTAACTTGTAAAACGTGGGCAATGTTGAAGAAGTAGGATGTGAAGCTGCTTTGCCTCAAAGTCATTATGTTCTATTTCCTTTCCTGCCTTTTGTTTGTCAAGTGCACCATGATAATGGAAAGAGGATGAATATTCAGCAGAGTTATTATTCTGGGAAGATGAAAGCAAGACAGCAAAAAAAGAATACCCTCTTCTGTATTCAGGACAGGTTAAAAAATAAATTTCCAATAAATTTCTCAAGTTAAAGCACATTTCCTTTGACATGTTTCCATCAGGGGGAAGAACAAAACTCCTACTAGGTTCAAGAGTCAGTTTTGGTTCTCCAGCTGCCAATTCTGCTGGCATGTGCAGAGAGGGAAGGGTAAGAGGGAGCATAAGAAAGGGGGTCGAGGAGTAGGGCAGGAAATAATAAATGAAAGACAGAAAGTATTTCAATGAGTTGTCATTTTGAAGAGCATGATTTAGTGAGTCAAACACAGAGGTGTCTCCCTTTTTTGGATATATAGGAAAACATTTCAGAAGTTTTGTCTGTCTTATTTGGAGTGACTATGGGAAACACATGCCTAATCAAAACAGGTTTGAGACTGTGACCCAACTATTATTGATAGGAGAAGAAGCTTCTTCAAATCAAATTTCTGAGAAAGGCTATAAAAACGCTTTCATGTGGCCATAAATAAAAGCATTCCTACATTTCCAATACAAAACACTAATGTAAGTGACTGTAGTGGTATGTAGGGATGGTGAGTTGCCGCCACCTTCCTGATGCGTCTCCAGCAGGCGATGATCCAGGCGGGCAGACCGGCACACGGAAGCTCACTCTCACACAAGCACTCTACAGGTGACAGGAGAAGGCCGGCAAGTGAAAGGATGGGAAGGGTCTTTTGTGCGGAGTTCTGATGCGGTTTTTGCAGCCACACATCAAAGGGGTCCAGAAACAAAAAGGCAAAAGCATGCAAGGGTTTGGGTTTAAATATGGGGAAAGAGGGGCGGAGCATGGGATCAGGGACCAATGGGAACAGAGGAAAGTGGTGCATAGGTGGGGTAAGGGACTGGGAAAACCAATAGGGTAATAGGGTAACAGGGGCAGAACAGTGCAATAAGCCGGGGCCAATGGGGATCAGGGAATGGGAGAACATTTTAGGGGAAGGCCATATTAGGGAAACAGGGGCTATCTGGGCAAACGGCCAATGAGGAAAACAGAACCAGGGTATATTATCATAATACTGCAAAGGACTGTGGGGAGTAGCCTTTTTCAGCAGCATTTGAGAACATATGAAGATGAATTAGTGGCAAACTGCATCCTTTAACTCCAACAAGTCCACTGTTATTTTCTTGATTCGTCTCTTTTGTTTTTTATTTATTGTGATGCCATGGCATTCATTGTGATCTCACATAAGTTTTACTCATAGTGTTGTGCACTTGTCACACCTTTCAAAAAAAAAAAAAAAATCACCATATAAACCAGCCAGAGCTTTGAAAGTGTTTTGAAAACTGACTTGTAGTCTTGAAAACATCAAGGTGTTCAACTGTGAAACATGATGCACCTTTTAACACTTCTCAGTTATTATATGTACTTGACAAATTCAAGTAACATTTATTCCAAATAAGTCTCTTTGAAGTAATTATTTTCATTTATGAATTGCAAGGTCCTGTAAAGTTGAAATATTTTTTACAAACTGTCAAAAGAGCTTTGACTCAAGCTCAGACTTAATTTGTATGCAACCCTGTAAACCTCCGATCCATGTGTTTAGGCTAGCTAGATAGCTAAAGGCACCAAATCAAATTAAAATAAGATATTTTGTGGGACAGAAGCAGGCGCAGTAATTTTTGAAATGAGATCACATCCATAAATTGCCAGAGTGCCTCATGAAAAGTTGCAGTGGAACTATAGCGCATTATATGGCATAAAATAAACAAAGCACCAATATCACAAAAGTTGTGTTTTTAAATGAATATAATGGGTTCTGAGATGGTGCATGATGGCTAGGACAATTCAGAGCTTGTCTGATCCTGACTGCAGTCTTCCAGCTTGCTCTGTAGGCAGTGTTTTATTATTCCAGCTGGGACATGTTTTCATCAGTAGCAGATATTTTTTCATGCCATTCTAATGGAGTAATTAGCAGAAAGAAAGCCTGAGTAATTATGAAGTTACATACTCCTGCTACTACTTTTGTGTATATTACTCCATGATACTGCTGCTCACCCTTGTTCTTTGATATGGAAGATTCAAATCAGTTCTTAGGAAATAAGCCCTGACCCCGCTAGGAAAGCATAAAATGTTTCAAGATGGGTGTCACACTAGAATACTATTTTCAGTCTCTCCAATTTTTGCTTGTTCTGAAAGAATTAATAGAGAAAAAAAAAATCAGTGTCAATTACCTGTCATGATTTCAGCAAAATAATCTGTTCAATTTCATGAAATGAAAAAGAATGGTAAAACTTCCAATTCACTGTAGAGATATTGTAATGAAAATAATATTTAAAAAATACAGACTGTCATATTGAAAAAAATCAAAAGATTTTGCTTAAAATAGCAAATTACTGGGATTTCATTTGAAAGAGTGTAATTTGTAGTTCAGTATCATCTTCATTGCCCCAGTTACTGTTCTGATGTAGATGCATTCCCATTGCTGAAGTAGAAATTTCTGCCAAAACATCCCAGCCTTTCTAGAACTCAACTAGAACTCAATTTTCCTTTATTTTTAGTGCATTTTGAATTTGCTTCAGATCATTCTTATTAACTTTGTAAATAATTGCATGTCCATTTTTCAGAAGGCCACTCCTTTTTTTCTGTGGATTTCAGGTGTCTATTTTCTTGTTCAGCTCGTCAGAACTAATCCCCTCTGCTAGCAGATAGGAAATAGGTGTAAATATTTGCAGTTACTTTTATTCTTAACTAATCTATGCAGAACAAATTATATATGAGGAACACCAGTGCTCAAATGCTAACTCTGTTTTGGCTCTGCCAGTGATGTTCATTCTCATATATTCATTGCATTTCCCTCATGTGCATAGGAAGAGTATTTTGTATTAATGCCACAGGGATAATTCAGGCTGGAAGGGATCTCAGGGATCTCAAGTATGATCTCATGTACAAAGAAATGCCAGAACTGAGATGAGACCAAGATGCTCAGGGTTTTTTCCAACTGATTCTTGAAAATTTCCTAACGAGGAGGTGTACATCTCTGAGCAACTTGCTCCACTGCCTGTCCATTTTCATGAGTAAAAAGCTATTATTTACCTCCAGATTATGCCATTCAAAAGGCATTTGCATGGTGGGCTGTTGTTGTCTTGGCTGGGTCTGCATTCCCAGGTCAAAGCTGCCCTTCCCTCTTCCCTCAATTTTATGGGCACCCTGTTGGCTCTTATTTCGCTTGCCAGGCTATGCTGTCCAAACTTGGACACAATCAGATTGTGCCATAAGGTGTTTACTAGACTTGGCCAAATCTAGTTAAGTCCACTGCTCCCCCGCTCCACTAATCCAGCCTT
>WBND01001098.1:212163-235940 GCA_013398595.1 Tychaedon coryphoeus | reverse complement strand
CCTGCAGTGGCAGATGTGGTTCACTTGAAGCAGTGCTCCTGTAGAAGGGTGCTGTTTTCCTCTAATGTCCAGGGATGATGTGGAAAGGTCTGACTTTTCTCTAGAATCCAGTGGAAAGAAGGTATCTTGGTGTCCAAAATTTTAGTTTTTTATCTAGGTAGGAAAGGCTTGGTTCCTCCCCCTGGTTGGAGCATCTCTCAATGGGATGATGTAATTTTATCAGTCATACAGTGGGACTTAATGGCCCAGCCGCAGATGATGTCTTCCTGGAGGGAGAAATGGGTTGTGAAAAAGATAAAGATGATTGCCCCACCTGGTTTTAAAGATGGCCCATTAGCAGATAATGTGTGCCATGGAGATAAGGATCACTGCCCCACCTGGTTTCAACAGATGGTGATAGAATACACATTTCTGGTCACATCCTGTATTGCAATCCAACACACCAAGTCCTGACAGACTGGCTTGTCTGCCTTCACACCAGAGTGGGTGATTCTTATGGATGATGCTCTTTCTTTAAAGGTCTGCTAGCTTTCCTGAGCTCCTTTGCCTTTCAGTGTCCTTTCAGGTCCCCGCTTCACAAGTGCAGCTCAGCCCACCTGAAGTCCAGGCATTTTACTTTGCTAAAAGATTTTAATTTCTGTTTTCATTAGTTCAGCTTTGATATGCGTGTTCCTGTAGGGGTCACACTGCTGGTTCTTCCCTCTTAACTCCTAATGACTCCTCACTACCCCATTTACACTCTCCTAAACTAGCAGCTCCTTCTGAATTTTGATCTTTCCTGCTTATCAGTGTGACATATCCCTCTTTGCTATATTTAACTGTATTTTCACTTTCTCCCTGCAAGCTTCTTTGATTCACTAGTATGTTTTATTACGAAAAAGTGATATCCATTCTTTTTTATTATGTTTTTATCTCAAATACACTTGTGTTTCTATTTTTAAAAATAGTATCTTCCTTGAAGTGGTAACTCAGGTGAAGTACTTTCCCAACAGAAATATCTTATTTAGTATTTATCCTCTTTATTTTTTCTATTTCAAGATTTGGAATGAAATTGACTTTTTAAACTGGCAGTTACGAAGAAATATACTTTTCCTCAAAAAAAGGAAATTGGAAACTGAATATTTGTAAGGATTATGAAACTGGATAGTATTTTCAGATTTTCTTCAAACCTGGCTTTTTGGGAAAGGTTATTTTTCAGTCTCACAGAGTGTTTGCAGCTGAAAGTGAAATAGCCTGTCAGTTCATAGTTTGAGGCAAGTTCATTCCGTAGTTCATATTTACTACAGCAAATTGAATTTATTTAGATGTGTATGCTGCTTTGGGCTGGGATAAAGTTCATTTCCTTTCCAGGGCTGGTGTGGGGCTGTGTTTTGGATTTGTGCTGAGCTCAGGAATGACACAGAGATGTTTTTGTTATTGCTGAGCAGGGATTGAACAGAGCCAAGGCCTTTGCTGGTCCTCACTGAGGAGACCCAGCCAGGACAGGTGACCTCAACTGACCCCAGTGATGTTCCAGACTATGTGACATCATGCTCAGTGTATAAAGTGGAATCATTTGGAATGATAGCATTTGTCCTCCCAAGTCACCGTTCTGTGCGATGGGGCCCTGCTGTGCTGGGAATCACTGAACACCTGCCCAGCCATGGGAAGCAGGGAATTCATTTCTTGTTTTGCTTTGCTTCAGTGTGTGGCTTTTACTTTCTCTATTAAACTGTCTTCATCCCAACCCACAAGTTTTCCAGCTTTTACCCTTCTGATTCTCTCCCTAATCCCACTGGTAGGGGTGTGAGTGAGCAGCTCTGAGGGGCTAGGCTGCTGGATGGAGTTAAACCACAACATGTGTCATATCTGGAAGATGTTAAAATCAGCAAATACATCCTTTAAGACAATGTTCTTAGGTATCATGGTGAAATATATTTATTTACAGCTTGCTAGAATCACATATTTGAGAAACAATCCTGAATTTTGAAGATGCACTACATGAAAAAGTAGACTTTATCATGCACATAAGGAGATAATATCACATGGTTTCTCAGAATTCTGATTCATTTAGAAAGCAAAAGGTGAGTGTTTTCCTTGTGTTCTGAATAATGCTTTTATTTCCCCTGTTTAATAGAAGGAAGAAATTGTGGTGCTGCAATCCAGGCATCTTGCAAGGAGGAGCTAGAGGAATGACCTGACTAGGTATGTGTTTCTTATGCAGTTGTAGGCAAGGATGTCTTGCTATAGTCTGTGCAGACCAAGGCTTAAAGGAACTTTGTAATTCTACCTGATAATTCAGAGGAAAAAATACTTTTACCTCCCCCCTCCACTTTATTTTTTTTTTTTTTCTTCCCAGCTGAAAATATCATGATATCAAGAACATTTGAATGGAAATTGGGAGGTCTTCAGGACTGGCTGAAACTAAAACTTTTCTGTGAAATAATTTACCGAATCCTCATCTCTTAAAAGTCTGTAATTTAAACAATGTGGACTTGTGTGTTTTCCAGCAGGAATTCCCTTGCAGCTCATTACTGCAATCAGAACAAGAAGGGTGATGGTAAACAAGCTGGCACTTTTATTAGCAGTTTCCAAAGCTCCTGTCAGAGTTTGCCACAGAAGGCTGTTTAACAAGATGTACAGATGAGATGTAAAGTGGTTTTATAGATTCAAAGCTAAGAGACATTAAACAAAACAAGAAGATAGATGGCTGTTCTTTAGCTTAGTTAAAGCTGAGCAGCAACCCCTGCTGAAGGCTGTCAGGTCTGGGTTTTCATCACGGATACATTAACACTTCCTGCACCCCAAAACACTCAGGAATCAATAAGATGGGAACTTCTCCACACTCTTTATGTTGTCCAAGACTGAGTTCGTAGAATGGTCACTGGAAAACTCCATCACCAGAGTAATTCAGCACTGGTAAACTCAGTGCAACATAATATGGACTAAAATGAGACATCCAGTGGTGAATGGTAGAATGAAATATAAGCTGTGGATAGCCTTCAAGGCCAGGTGGTCTGCTCCAGACCAGCACTGGTCTGTGCCAGTGCTACTGATAAACATCCCTGCTCCTCATCTGTGTTTCTCCTCAATGGAAGTGCCATTCCTGGGTGGTGCCTTTGCCAGGGTGATGCACACTTCACTGTTGCTGATGTTCTGCATACTCAGTTCATACACAAAACAAGCTGGTAATTGCCTTCTGTTGAATGAAAATTGTCAAATGTTCCCTCACATCATCCCCTGCCCAGCTTTGCCAGGCTCAGCAGTTTCTTCTACTCAAGAGGCCACTCAAGGATACAGCACTTAGATTTTAAATGGCTTGGAACTGCCTGCACATCATAAAAACAAACCCTCTAAATGTGGCACCAGTGGCATTTTCTTTTGGCTGTTTTTACACAAGTTTATTTCAATCCATTCTTTTGGATGTAGTGTTGTGGATACTCACATCTACTATACAGAGTCACTCTCACACTCAACTGAAAACTAGGAGCATGAACTGGACACCGGAGTTGTAGAAAACTTTGGACAAAATTGTACCAAAGTACAGCAGAAATTACTCAGAGAAATTTTGTTGCAGTTAGTCATTATATGTATGTTTATTATATACAGACATAGGTATATTGGTAAGAAATAATAACAGAATAACAAAAATAATAATGTCTAAATTGTCCACCTATATAAATATCTAGATATGAATAATAATTTAAATGTGCATTTATGTCCCTGCATATGTCTAAACACAGAGATTTGTGTTCATTACTACATTATTAAATATGTTTACATGCATATAGAATTATATGTATTTATATACACACATGTATGTGTATATATAGTCAAATATCTAGATATCCATCGTTTGATGTAAATGTCATTATCTAACATATATACAATATGGTTGCTCTTCTGCCATGAAAATCACATTATTTTTTATACTCTTGAGATAAAGGGGAGTAAAGTGTTCCCTATGGTCCTTTGTGACTTTTTTTGGTCTGTTTCTTTTGTTCTTTTAATCCCCAACAGATATTTTAAGAATACTTGAGCATGATTCTACTGTAAAATAGTTTTCAGATCCAAGATGGTGTTTTGTCTATAACCAGGCCTGGGGAGATACATTTTTTTATGTCAGTGTCTAGATAACGTGCATTTAGATGGGAGGAATTAAGAAATTTCTGCTGGAGGGCATGTTGTATTATTCAGTGATATTGACCCTCAGGTCTGATAATCATCTTGAAGCTGTGCCTTAGCTGAGAAATGTTGCTTCCATCAGCAGGACTGCAACAGCAAAAACCTTTTCAGACATTGTGGCACACCCCTACCTGTGCCACCAAAGTCTGAGCAACTGCCTAACAGGAATTCTTTTTCAATGTAGATTTATATCATTGTGGAAAATGCATAGTAAAGGTTGGCTTGAAACTCAAATCCCACCAGGATTTTATTGTGGCTCATTTCCAAAAGTCCACTGGACACTGAAAACCAGACATGCAATTGCTTTTTCAAAGTGTTCTTTCAGTATTTCATTGAATAAATGTTTTCTTAACAGAAATACAAGATAGGAACAATTTTAAAATGCCCAGAATCTGTGGTAAAACATTTTGGAATTTTTTAGAGTTTTCTGGTTTCTGACAGATTCAGACAGCCCTAATGTCTCTGTAGTTATCCTCTTTAAATTTTCATTGATTTCACCATAATTTTTCTGTGCATCATCTTCCTTTCTCTTTAACTCTTTAAAAAATCATGAAGAATCATATTTAATGAGGAAGTGCAATGACTTAAAATATTTTCATGCAAAATCCCCCCTCCACTAACAAAACCCCTGGAAACCAAAAAGCCTGATGCTTCAAGAAGTTTCCACTTATGGAAATGAGCATTCTCAGTCACACTTTGCATCAAAGTCACACAATGAACACAGGCACTTAACTTGTGGTATGGATTGAAAATCTACTTTCACCAAATTTCTTTGATTAGCTGTTTTGATATCTTTCATTTTAAGCATCACTTTTCCTTTAATCTTTGTATCCAAGTTCAGGTTTCTTTCTTCATTTGTGGATTTTTGTTTTGGTGGAGTGTTCTTTTTGGGTTTTTTGTTTGTTTATTTTTTTACTTTTTTAAAGATGGAAATATCATAAAACCTTAAAAACTATGTATGAGATATGGATTTAGGGAATAATCTTGGGCAATACAGGGCTTATAAAAATAGATATCTCCTCTGAAAATATTTTTGTTCCTTTTCATGTCTTAAGAAATTTTGAATATAAAATATACTGCAATTCCTGTGTATATCCTATACACTTGCATTCATTATAACTTTGTTGTAAAAAAAAAATAGTTTTGCAACAGAAATGTGTCTTGTTTAGTAGAACTTTTGATAGTACTGATACATGCACTCTGGAGTGCATTCATTTAAATAGAATGATTTCCTGCACTTCTTTTCTCACTGATTTTGTAATAAAGTGATGTCTTTTGACCTTAATATTTTAAAGATCTTTGGAATATTATACAAATGATTATCAGTGTCTTATTTCTGAATATCCATGATCATAGCATTGCTTTATTATTGTAGGCAGTGGTGAAACCTCAGTGTGGTGATGGCAAATTTCAGGTTTGCGAGCCTTTGCAACACTTCTGGTTCCAATCCCATGGATAATCATCACTGCCCTTAGCCTTTCCCTCATGCACTTAATTGTTGTTTCTTTTTATTACTCTCTTCCCTGGATCATCTCAGTTCCTCAAACTGGATTTAAAGACATTGGCAGCCAGAAAATATGAAGTAAGATTAAATTAGTTTGGAGTATTGTGCATCCTCCTGTGTTCCCTGGCTATGATGAAATTGATAGCCTGAGAAAGAGACATATCAAGGCAAATTCTATTTGCTGTACTTATGCAAGAGTTTTCCCTGTAACTTTGCCTCACAGCAGCAAGAGATGCCCTGAGCTGCAGCCCACGGGCAGTGTGGGGCAGTGTCGGGGCAGCCCCGAAGGCGTGGAGGGCTTTAAGATTATGTCATCATACCCTTAATACGCCTTTTCACATCCAACTGGCTCTATTGATCTGTGCAGAAAAGACAGGCTCCTCAGGAAATGAGACAATTCTGCCATATTCCTTGTCCCCACTGGCACCATTACTTGCTTTGACAATTCATTGTATGGCTTCTTTTCCTGTGGGTGCATCGAGTTTTTGAGCCACGGAAGAAAGAATTGGGTGATCTCTCACCATCTTGGGTTCTTCTCTCGAGGTTCAGCTTGCCAGAAGGGCATGATATCCTCCCAGCTCAGGGGAGACTTCCAGAGCTGGACATGCCAGACACCACACGAGTGGTGCAGTTGACACATATGAAGGGTCAGGATATCCTGAGAGATGTGGGCAAGATCCAGAAGTGGTCCATGGGAATCTCATGAGATTTAGTAGGACCAAATGCTGGATCAGGGCAACCCCTGGTATCAGCCCAGGCTGGGGATGAACAGATAGAGAGCAAACCTGCCCAGAAGGGCTTGGGGGTGCTGGTGGATGAAAGGCTGGACATGATCTGGCAACATGTGCTGCCAGCCCAGACAGCCAGACATGTCCTGGCAGCATCAAAAGTCCTGTGGGCAGCAGAGGACATGGGGATTCTGCCCCTCTGCCCAGCTCAGGTGAAATCCCACCTGCAGTGATGCCTGCAGCTCAGGGACCCAGTGCAGGAAGGACCTGTAGCTGCTGGAGTGAATCCAAAAGAGGGCCATAAAGAGATGGAAGCACTTTGCTGTGAGGAAAGGCTGGGAGAGATGGGGTTGTTCAGCCTGGAGAAGAGAAGCTTCAGGGTAAACTTACTGGGGCCTTTCAGTACCTGAAGGAGCTACATGAGAGCTGCAGAGGGACTTTTGACAAGAGCATGGAGTGGCAGAACAAGGAGCAATGGCCTTCCAGTGAAAGAGATTAGGTTTAGATGGGATATTAGGGAGAAATTCTTCCCTGTGAGGGTGGTGACGCCTGGTACAGGTTGCCCAGAACAGCTGTGCCTGCTCCATCCCTGGAAGTGTCCAAGATCGGGCTGGACAGGGCTTGGAGCAACCTGGGATAGTGGGATGTGTCCCTGCCCATGGTGGGATAGGTTGGAATTAGATGACATTTGGGATTCCTTCAACCCAAACCATTCTATAACTCTATGATTTAAAACTACCTTGTGTAAATGTGGAGACTAGGAAGGAAAATACCCTCCAAACTAAAGCAGGGTGTGCCCTAAGGAGGAGCTGGTCTGTTTTAGAGCACTGAACTGGACCCAGCAGTGCTGAGAGAAGAGTTTGCTTTTGTCTGATAGATGACTCCAAAGAAGGCAGTGTTTGAGCATTGATGTCATGGGTACATGGGAAACCACAGAAAGATGATTCTCTCCTCTTTCTGCAGGATATTGCACGTTACTCCTTCCTTAACTTTTTTTCCATGCAGAGGATGGGGGAATGCACTCTGGTCCAAGCAAAAGTTGGGACTACTTCGATCCATTTGCTTTGTGCAACAGAAAAGCCTGTCCCTGGAACTGGTAGAGTGAACAAATGTTCTCAGTCTGTGCTGGCTTTAAGAGGTACCACAAGATCTGCTGCTGAGCTTGGTGTTCTCTTCAGGTATGTGGCTACCTGGGATTCAGGGAATTGTTCTGAGGAAGGGAGAACATTTCCTGGTGCTGCTGGTGTAGTGCCTACAGGAAATCACAAGCAATAAAAGCCCTCACACTGTGTGCAAGGCTAAGAATTTATAGTGGTAAACAGAGGATAAGGGTGTAGAAGGTTTTCTGATTATCATTGTCCTGTCAGCCTTTACACTAGAGAGATTTAATTAACCCTTCCTTAGTAAAAAGTTTTTTCTGATCAGAAATACATCCCTTTGATATGAAAGGTGATTTTGAGTAGGAATTTTAGGATAGTAAAATCTTACTATTTATTTTGATTGCAAGTTTAATCCCTTCTTTAATCCAGAGGTATCTGTGTGTTTTTTGCCTGTGCCCTTTGCAGAAATGTATTGTACTTGTATGTCTTGTTCAGCATTATTTCTCTGCGCTAATTCAGCTTGTAATATTTAGCCCTTTTGTATTTTATATAGGTGTACTAGGAAGAAGAAAAATTTTTAAAAACCTACTTTCATTCTAAAGAAAATTATTTTTCCTGAATTTTATCTACAGCTAATAGAGAAAAATAAGTCCCTCCAAGCAGTCATTCTGTGATGGGCAGTGGACAATGTGTTGTTTCCAGGGAAGAATTCTAGGTTTAGAAAAAAATAGCGCTTCTTTTTTAAAGATAAGTTGTTTGAAACCAGCTGCTCTGTTAAAAAGCCCTGGCTCGTGACATAGAATCAAGGCAGTTTATTGAGACTTGTCATGATTCACCAGCCTGTCTGGACATTTACACCTAGTGATAGAAATGGTTCCATTTCTCTCCCTGCCTAGTATATTTTTTTAAAAATAATCTGCAAGAGACAGAAGGTCATTTGTGTATTCAGATTCAGATATGCATTTTCAGAAGCAGGCAGAAGGGTTTGTGAGAATGTGAACAGAAAGAACATATTGGATACAGCCAGTGCCTGTAACACAGCACTGCTGCTCTCTATATTTTAAAAGAAAATAAAAAATTGAAACACCTACAGAATGCCATATGCTCAGACAACAGGTTAAAGAAGCTGCACAAAAGCATAGTACAAATACAATGAGGTGCCTCAGAAGGTGTGGTTTTGATATAAACAAACTCCTTTGAATTTATATGCTTTGCCAATTAGTATTTATTGGAAGAATTTATGAATAATGCATTATTCAACAATGTGTTGGAATATTTAGTTTTGTTAATATGGATATAATTACCCAGTTTCACACTGGAGAAGTGAGCTTTTAAAGACTGACAGTTTGAAATACTTAGAAAAGGATTATCAGAGTCTGGTGGAAAGCTTGGGGTGGGGAGAGGAAGAGATAGAGGACAGTGTAACTTCATAGTTTCTCATACCCACCCCTGTCATCTTTACTTTGAAGCAAAAACTGCAGTGAGATAAGAGGATGGAAAAAGTCTGAGAAATGCCTGTAACAGCACTGGTGTGCCAGGCTCTTCCAGCAGCACCCCACGGCCACCACTGCATTGAGGAGCAGATTGCTCTGAGAAGGTAAGCCAAAAACTGGAGTTCAGACCATTCAAGACTTGGCCTCATTTTTCAAAATCATGCAGCAGTATAATCTGTTGCAGTCACCTTAACAAAAAGGTGTTTGTGTATGTGTTTGAGGTGGTTGGTTAATATTTCCTAGTAGTATTTTAATCACGAGCTGTTTTTGGGAACTGCAAATGGAAATGTAGCAGACACCAAGACATGGCTGTTCATGATTGCCTTTACTCCACAGGTTAAAAAACAGGCCAAGTCAAGGACCTGCAATCCCCACACTCTTCCTGTTTGTGGAATATATTTATTTCTAATAAAAGCAGCAGAAATATGCAAATATAAAACCACTATGGAAATAATGAAATGAACCACTTGTGCATAAAATAGACATTATTCTTCTGCAACTTGCCTAACAAAGAAAAACAGTATAAGGAACACGATGCAAATTACTTGCTAAAAGTGTTTCCGGTGCTGATTGCTACCAGGCTCTGGCAATAAATGTCAGGGTCTGGACTTGATACTGAATGCTTGTGTCCTTCTTGCTGTGTTTCTCTGTCATTTCCCTGAAGCTCTTTTCCTTCACTGCTTGAGTGGAGGTGATAGGGAAGAGAGGGGGCTGAATCAGGAATTGTAGTTGCCATTAACTGATATGGAGGAGAGGGGAAGAGAAGGAGGCGAAGCTGTGCAGCCACACTGAAGAAGAAAGTTTTTTGCCTGCAGCAAAAAAATGAATTCTTGTGATGTGTGACTGGCCAGGATTTCTTTTTCCCTGATCCACCCTATGTGCATTGTTAGCTTACCACACCCAGAAATACTCCATCCCTTTGAACCTTGGGCATTCCATGGCATGGAGAGATGTGTTACAGAGCAATCAGAGATGACCTGATGAGTTTATTACAGCATTCAACTGCTGCTCCTGATTTTGGATTATTTATAGGAAGCACAAAGTGAATCCTCCTGTCCAGACTGTCAGCTTGGACAAATCCCAGATATTTCGATAGGTTTTATTTCCACTTCCTTGAAGGCAAAATTTTAACAACTTCCAGTAAAATAAAAAATGGTTTTGCTGGACAGTTTTCTTATCCCTTGGGCATGTCATCTCTTAGGATCAAATTTGATCTATTCATGAAAATATAAACCCCAAAATTTAGGCATCGTAATTTTTAACTACAAAAAGATTATCACTTAGAAACCATTGGTATAGATTGTTAAACTCTGTTGAAATGGGAAATCTACTCATTTAAATGCCTTTTTTTTTTTAATGCAAAAAGTTTTAAGTTCACTGATTCTGTATTTTTTAATGGAAAAGATCTTTGGGAGATGAACACACAAGATTAGCTTGCTGAGTAGTATTACTTCACAGATAGTTGCAACATAGACTGGCCACACTATCCTCCTATTTCAGTCAATGAGAACAAGGGCAATGGTTTCCACTCCACTTACAGCTACATTTGCTTATTAATATTTTCAGGATGTCAATTTAGTCTCTGCATTTTCCGACAGCATTTTTTAAGTCAGATTTCAAGATTGTGAGAGACATGAATTGTAATACCTCAGCCCTTCTTTTTTTAATGCATACATTTCTTCTAAGGTACTTTCTGTGTTCTCACTGCTAAAGCTGTAGGAGGACTTTTTGTCAGGCTCTCACCTATGTGATTTGCATACTTGAGGCGTAGAATTTGCACTTTATTGCAATATGATAATTCTTGCATTTTACTTCTGCAAAAATGCTCTTTTATTTTGATGAGAAATGGGCCATAAAATAGGGATAATCAAGATTTAGTGCTTAAATACAGCTAATTTAAGGTTGCTGTGGAAGAATTTTGACTAATTCCCTGGTAGTTTGTGCACAACAATGCAAAATGAAAGTGGATAGAGGATGACTGTATCCTAATAAAAAAACTGTTTGCATGCCTTGCCAGTTTTCTGCCTGCCTTGTCATGGTAGAGAGCTATTCCTGTGGTAATGAATTGGTTGCATGCCATCACACACCTCAGCAGTGTTTTGAGTGCTCACGCTTCTGCTGATGTGTAACCTGTCCTAGTTAGAGATAAAGGGCTGGCATCAGCAGAATTATAATCACCTGCAAGAAATCAAAGCAATGAGTAGCTTTGCTGAACCCTTTAACTTGCTCACGTTGTGGTTTTATTGTTGTTAAATGTTATTTCTTTCCTGAGTCACCTCACCAGCATAGTGTCTAGTAGAAGATTTTTGTAAACTAATCACTGATTTCCAATATCAGATTTCTTCATCACAGTACAGAAACTTCAACCCAGACTGTTGAGAGATATTTTAATGCATGTCTACAACAGAAGAAAATACAGAGACATGAGGGTTGATTTGAAATCCACTATTCACCTCATTTCCTCTAGATATCAGAGGAGTTTGGATCCAGGGCTAAAACTTTCATTGTAAGTGCAAAAACCATTTTATGATCTCATGGGGTAATAGTGTCTTCTAAGACTACATCTGCAGCAGCAGTTTTTCATGTATTAATTATGGCCAAATATTATCTAGAAGTTAAAACATTCCAGATGATTAATGGCTTTATGGATTTGGCTGTACTAATATTTATATTCCGTATATTTTCTACCTTTGCAGCAGGAACAATTTGTGAATGTGGGAAACCACAAGAGGAGCAAGAGAAACTCAGAATTCTGGGCTGTGTCAATCCCTGGCACAGTTTGGCTCTTGGTAATGGCTGTGTTACAGCAATTTAGAAATGATCCATATTACACAAAACCATTTTATTTAGTACTGTATGTACAATGGTAGTATGGATGGATTGCTGTGACCATGTCTCTGGCACAAGAAGAAATGGAGATGTACAAAAATAATGTGAAATCCCCATTCCAAAGGGCTCACCATTCCAAAGGCCAGTAGGATAAGAGGGAACTTGTTAGAGGGGGAGTATGTGTGTGAGGTGGCAGGTTTGTAAAGCAATGGGATATTTCATCACAGCCAATCAGCAAAATATTGTTAATTATACTGAGTAATACTTAATTTACATTTCACAGCATTGCATCCCTTTTGCGTATTCAAATGAATAAAATAATCTGGACATGATGCACAGATGATTTTTGAAAAATTGGTGTGATTGCAGTAACAGTTTAGTGCAAGCCAGGGCACTGAATATTGACTGGCTGTGTTTGATGCTGGGCAGCAGTCAGCAGTAGCACCTTCAGGATGAATGCCAAGGTGATCTCTCACTTCTCTAGTCTAGCAGTATAAAAATTGCCTTGCTGAAAGGAAACACTTTAAATGGTGGCATTGAGCTCTCTAAAAGAGCCTGAAGAGAAACCTAGCAGGACTCACTTACAAAGGACATGTGGGACAGCCTCATGTGAAAAGGGGAGATTTCCTCAACCCTTGGTGTTGGATTTGTCTGTCAGCACCCCAGGAAAGCTGAGACCCTTGTGCCCCAGCCATCTGTCAGTGTCCCATCACAGGGACCCTTCCCTGAACAGCCCTGGTGGATTGGAGGGGTTTTGATTGACTTTTTCAGGGACACACCCCAGCAGTGTGAGGGAGAGCCCTCAGTGGGTCTCCCCACTTCATTTGAGTCTGTTCCCCACGGCCGGCGCTGCCACTGCCCGGAAGGATCTCACAGACAGTTCATGGAACAAGGCTCTCTATTAATATGGAATTGGGGCAGCTTAAGGTTTGAGGAGCACCACTCACAGTATGACTGCAAAAACATGTTCAAAGCAATGCACAGACAAGCTCTAAACCCCAATAAAAGTATTCAGCACACAGAGAGTTCTCACCCAACAGGTGTCCCTACAGGGAAGAGGGCAAGTTCAGCCTATTGACTGATCCCAGCAGTTACAATGCAATCTTCCCTAGCTTTTCCCCATTCCTCACTTATTTCTGTGCTATGTATTCATATTTAGGTGGAGTTTGGGTGGCACAGGTCACCCATACCCTTGTTCCTGATGGTGTAAGTTTCTCTCATCTGGCTCTCAGACACAGTCAATGAATCACAGAGCAGGTGCCCAGTGAGGGGTGGTGGGACCCTGGGGCAAGTAACGCTGGGATGGAGGGGTGTGTTAATATCACAGCTAGGTTATAATGAACCCAGCTCATCCAAGGAAAGCGATTCCACCTGGCTCAGCAGCAGGAGATCTCCTCCTCTGCCCTGGCTGACTGGGGCTCTGGGGTTTATCAGCTGCAGAGAGACATCGAGCTCCCCTCCCTGCGAGGATTCCAGCAGGGCCCAGCCACCCACCCTCCCTTCTGTCCCCCTTAGTGGGTGCTGTGGAAGCATATTTGGGGTGTGGCAATCATTGTGGGGTGGGTCTCAAGCATTCCAGCCACATTCCATCCAGGGACAGCAGCTGCATTTTACCCTATAATTTCTATACTGTTATAATTTCTGCTAGGATGTGCGTATAACTTCTCAGTTTCCTCTGATTTTACACTCAGCCATCTTTCCACGGTCAAAGCTCTCAGCACTGGCCCAAATCTCTATGCATCTAAGTTGATAATAAAAACTTTTAGCTTGGAGAAGGATCTGCAGGCTGAGGCAGTGGAGTGTATTTACGCAGTTCTTTCTTTGCAGCCGTGGCAGAGAGCTGGAAGTGCCAGGAAGGCGAACTGTCCGGTTTCACTGTGGTTATCAATCTGCCTTCCCTCCAGTGGGACCTGTCCTCATGTTGGCAATTGAGGGGCACATCCAGGTGAACATCCTGACTCTAAGCAGGGAAAGGGAACTTTAGTTCCAGTTCATTGGAAGAAATGGGATTTGGGTAACTGTGGGGCAGAGTAGAAGCTGATGTAGCTGAAAGAGGCCATCAGAGATAGGGGGCTTAAGGGAGAGGGAGGTGAAAGAGGGAGGAGCTGAACGCCCTTCCCATCAGTTTTCATTGCTGTTTTAGTCTTGCCATTCCACTTAATACTGTTTTGCCTTCTTATAACTGTACCTTTATTTTATTTTTCCCCATGCTACTTGTGGGAATAAAAGCAGTTAAGTACAAATTGCTACAATTTTTTATTTTCTAGCGGTTGAAGCACGGGGTGCAGCTTGCAAGGACCAACTGGGCTGTAAAGCAGCACAACACAAGCATGGTCTCTGCTTATGACAATTTACAGCATAAACAGGCAGCTCCAGGACAGGGCTTGTAAAACCACAGAGACCTAAATTATCCTTCCCCAAATTAGAAGAACTCTCACATTGCCAAACTGGAATCATTAGCATCACCTAGTACAACCAGTTGTATAATGGGCAGTACACAGCACTTCTCAATGAAGAAAAACCCCTGCATTTCTGTGGATAATACATTTTAACACTTAATAGCTTTCTTGCATACAGTCAGAGCTTTTCTTCAATTCTAAATGTTCTCCATTTCAGTTTTCAGCTCCTGAGAGCTGATGTGTATTTTTCTGCTCACATAGGAAGTCAGTGGCTGCCGATGAGACTTGGCCATGGGATACAGTGATCCATTTATCATTCCTGGAGATGAATGGAGGTACTATCTACAGTGCAATTTAGAGAGCAATGTTAAGTTAGTTAAGAATTAGTCTTGCCCTGTTTCAGGTCTGACTTGGACATTTACCTTAGGAACATCAAAAGACAGACAAAAGGCTCCCAAATCAAATCATTCTGTGCCATATTCTTAAAACCAAAATTACCAATGGTGACATCAGTGTAGGGTTACACCAATCCTGAGACTATGAGCACCTATCCTGCCCCACAGGACATCACTGAGAATTTTGTGCTCTTGATTTGGAAGGTGGCCACCAGACACCTTCTGACTGCTTTGTTTCCATTGTTTCTTTTAGTTCAGAGTAGGACTTAGGAAACACATACACTTAAAATGTTAGTTTCATTGTCTTTACTCATAATACAGCACAGAGTAGTTTACTATCTTATTGTCATAGACTGGTCAGGTAGAAAAGGCTTGCAGCTAAAACTTGCCTCACATATTTCTTCCTTGAACTCTGTGAAGTCCAAATCATACTGTAACTGTAAAATTACAGTTTGGAGGCTGGTGAGTCAACAGGAATGGAGTCAGCCACTCTTCCTTGGAGAGAAGGCTCTTAGGCACCCACCTTTCTGCTAATAGAGAAGAATATTTCTCCCATAATGCCTCCCTGCTCTAGGCAAATCGTTTATATCCTGTTGGTTCTTTCCCCCTTGCTCCTCCCCTGCAACCTCAGTAATTGATCTGTTGCTCTACTCCTCCCCTAAGCTGTCCTATATAAACCCCTCTCCCCTGACCCCGTTCGGAGCTTCTCGTCCCTGGACCCCTTAGACGAGAAGACCAATAAATCTGCTCTTCAGAACCCCACATGAGGCTCTCTCATCCCTTTTCTTCAGCATCATCGAATCACTATAGAGCTAAATCACTTTTGCCTGGGAGCGAGGACGTTGCCTGAGGCACCAGGATGTCTTTCTAAGGACGCTTCTCTGGAAGGTCGTGGCACTCCACCTCTGCCCTGCCGCAACATAAAATGGCAACTTCCAGCCATGTCAAAGCCACCCTTTAAGGGCTGAACCCCCATTTTGGTAAAACCAATGAATTCTGCATTATGTGATAATTACAATCTTCACCCTGTTTGTAGATGGAAAGGTAGAAATTAGGTATTCCACCCAAGACAGCAATTTAAAATGCCTTTATGGTGATCAGAGAGAATCATGCCTCTGCAAAAGCAGTTTCATACTAACAGAGAGCAGGAAGAATAGGTCCCTGGAAGAACTTCTCTGTCCTCTGATTCAGAGAGCTTACAGAAAACCGTGGAGAGTATTATATGGGGCACTATTGAAAGGCAGGACAGCCAGCACCAAGGGTGTACAGATGGAAAGTCCTTTTTAACTGATGTGATCTCATTTTAAGACAGAGTCACCCACCCAGTGGATGGAGGGAAAGTGGTGGATGTAATTTTCTATATTTAATGAGGCTTTTGGTACTGTGTCTCACAACATCCTTCTGGAAAAGTAGCCCAGCTGTAGGATGAGTGGGTTCATGGTGTTCTGAGTGAAGAACCAGCTGGACTGAGATTTGTAGTGAATAGGGCTATGCCTGGCTGGTGACAGGTCACCAGTGATGTGACCACATGGCTCAGCCCTGGGTCTGGCTGTGCTTGGTATTTTCACCAGTGATCAGGATGCCTGAGTTGAATGCCCCATTCCAAGGCTGCTGTTTATCCCAAGCTGGGAGGTGCTGTGACTCTCTTGAGGGACAAGAGGCCTTGCAGAGGTATCAGTGGGAAGCACTGGGAACAAAATGGGTGTGGAGGAGAGCAGCACAGCTGGGGATAGGAAATGCCTGTCCTTGGAGGATCAGCTGAACTCTCTGGGTTGTCTGGTTGGGAGGAAAAGAGCCTGAGGGGCCACTGCTCTCTGCATCTTCCTAAGGAAGGGCTGTGGAGAGGGAGGTGCTGATCTCATCTCCTAGAATCATAGAGTAGTCTGGGTTGGAAGGGGCCTTCGAAGGTTTCCTTGGGATCTGGTGACAGGGCAGGAGTGGGTGATTCAAAGCTGCACCAGGATGGGTCCAGACTTAAGGAAGCCAAACACTGCAGCACGTTTCCTCAAGTGGTGGTCAATGCCCCAAAGCTATCACTCTTTCAGAGGCATTTGGACATTGTCCTTAATAACCTGTTTTCACTTCTGTTCAGCCTTGAAGGAGTCAGGCAGTTGCATCAGATGGTCTTTGTGGGTGCATTTTAAATGAAGAGGTCTTAATCTATTCTATTGTACTGAGTGTTGTGCTTTCAGTGTTAGAAAACTTATCTTAGGGACACCTAATGCCAGTGATGATGTTGTCTGTCCAATGCAGATTCAATTCAGGGGATGACAGCCATGGTCTGGATTTCTGACTGGTGAAGAATTAGTGGATTTAGACATTAGAATTAGTGGGATTAGGAAAAAGAGTAGAGGAAGAACTAGAAAAGTGAAGTAGGAACTGTTTTAGATTAACAGTAAAGATTCTATTATCATCAGTCACTTTGGACAAGTCACACCTGGAACCAATGGAAACCTCCATGAAAATCTCCCTGGTAACTTCATCATTATGACTGTTAGCAAATGCTGCGTCATGATGTACCTAAAACCCATCGGCTGAAGTTTGTGTCCTGCCCTTTTCACCACACAAATGGCAAAGAAATCCCTCTCTTCCTTTTAGCTACCCTTTACATATCTGCAAGGAATTTTGTGGGATCCCTAAGCTGTTTGAATAAACCAGGCCCTTTCAACATAAAGGGTCTAGGGAGAAAAAGAAAAAACTCTGCTTGAGTAGAACTGATGACAGCCATTGTTCCAAGTGGATCTATTCCTATGGATTTTGTGCAGGATGTGGTCCTTGGGTAAGGCAGGTAGAGATAAAACATGGAAGATGTCTTGAATTTTCTAAGATCCTGCTGATTAGGGCATAGATCCTAGAGTCAACTAAAATCAACAAGGAAATATTTACATTTAGCTGAATAAGGGAATGAGAAACATGAGCTGACCTTTTAGATTTTTTGGTTTAGAGGGCTTCCAGAGGCCTTGCTGAGAAAATCTTTGTGCTCATTTTGCATCTTTCCCATTAGAGACAGAATTTAGAAGCAAAAATTCTTTGTCTTGATATCTGTGCCAGCTGAGGGTCCAACATTTAATTCTTTGTCTGTGTTGCTTTCATTCTTGTGCATTTTAAGAAACTTCCTCCCCGCCCGGTCCCAGCTCCAGGCCACTGCACAGACCCACCCACCCTGCCTTGCTCTGGACAGTTTGATATCTAGAGCATTTAATCCAATTTATGATTATTGTCTCTAAAGGACTGAAAATGGTAAATGTTCTGACATGAATATGTTGTTTAATATTTCATATTCTGTGCTCAGGGAAATCTATTCTTACATGTGATTTTTCGATTTTTCTAGCTCATCCCCTGTGCACAAGTCACTCTAATCCTAGGATCACCACTTGTACACAGATACAGATACAGATGAAGAAAGGAAAGATTTTATAAATCATTTTTATAAAAGCAAACATCTAGCATAATTTTACAGAACTCTTGCCAGAAACACAGGAAATTAGGAGAAGCTGTTTCCTTTAGTCTTTGGATTTGCATCTGTGTAAAGGAGAAAAAAATACCTCTAGATGTCAAAAGGAGAACCAGAAAAAGAACAAAAAGAACACACTTTTTGTGTGGTATTCAAAAGGACGAATTGAGGTAAAGCAACTGAGGTAAAGCAATTGAGGCAAAGCTGTAGCAGGAAAATAGCAGTTGATGTGGCAGCATTTTTATAAATACTTCCCTTAGCTGGAGTCTGCTGAACCTTGCAAACGTGGGATCTTGTTCTGTCAGCAGTAAGTGTCCCACCATCACAGACTGCAGCACTTCACAGCAATGTGAGACAGCTCTAGCACTTCTTGGGTATAAAGTCCTAGCAGTAATAAAATCTTTTCAAGAAAATGATAAAGCCATAGCAAACAGAGACAGAGAACATGTGCCTTTAAGGCAATTCCCTTTTGGAAGGCTGCAGGAACTGGAGAAGATTTTGGCTTTTCTGAGAAATGCAGTGTATCCATGGCAGAATATCTGACTGGATAAAGTGGGATTTTGTCCCAGTGTGAAAATGATGTACCCAGCTTGCCACTTTGACTTCCATGGAAACGAAGGCTTTTCCACGTGAGTCTGTCCTGGAGTTATTTGTCACAATGAGCTTCAAAGAGTTGTAATAAATGTACATCTTGAGATGACCTGGAATATCTAAATTTTCTGCACTTCCTTCCTCCCTTCTGTGACTTCACGGGTTTTGTTGACTGGTCAGATACAGGGATGTCAGCAATGTTATTATGCTGCAAAATCTTATGTTTTCTGTTATTTCAGCCTTTTGGGGACCATCATCTGAGCAGGAGCTGACTGTACCTCACACCTCTATCCCTGAAATGCCTCAACATTCTCTCTAGGGTGGTAAAGCTTGCAAAAGATGCAATTTTTAAACAGATGGTAATGTATGGACAGCACAGACTTCATCCATCACCACTCCAAGAGTCACCCCTACTCTTCAGAATGTTTTACTTGTTTTTTGGAGCAGCCTGCTTGTCTGAGGAAATGTCAGCAGGGTGGGAGGAGTGTTAGAAAAAGCTGTCAAGCTGTCCTTCACTAAAGAGAGGTTTGATTTGAGCAAGGCTGAGGACAGCTGGTGTTTCCAGCTCTGCCAGGAGTTATGAGAGCATCTCTACACAACCTCAGACTGAATGCCTCTTTTTTATCAGTAATTTCTTTATCAAGCTCAAGTATCAAGAGATACTTCCTTGAGCATGGTGTAAATAAAAATAAGAAGCACTGCCAAATAACACTACACTAAAAGAATTACAATGTCCTTCAGTTTTATAAATTATCATTTATTAGCTGGAAAGGTTGCACACCATTACCCAACTCATGTCTGACATATCTTCCATCAACTTCTACCTGTCACAGTCTTTTAGACATAATGGCCCAACAGGACAGAACATTTTTATAGAGTTTCTTTTTTCTTTCTCTCTTTCTTTCTTTTTTTCATTTTTTTTTTGTCCTTAACTTGCAGAAATAAATATTTACTTTCTTTATTTCTAATGTAAGTTCTGGCATACAATGCAACCAGACAGCCATGAACTATACAAGAGGAGAAGCAAATCCTTAGCAAAAGAGCCAGACAAAAATTTCTGTCCTTTCTTCCTAAGTACCCAAAGTGTTGCCAGAGATAGAGGGAGCTCTTTGGTGGTTCAATAGCTGCATATGTCTGTCACAGGAATTAACCTAAAAGTCATATTTTACTTTGGCTTTACTCTGTGGCAGAAAGGGAATGGCAAAAGCAGACAGGATGAATGATTTCAGGGGTGCAGTTCAGCCTGGTACTGAAGGTTTTTAGGTTCAAGTGTATTGGCACTTTTGTTGGTTTCAGTGGATTTATTCACGTGCTGTGCACTGCACATGTCCCTAAATAAATGCCCTGAGGAGAAGGAACCACGATCTGCAGGTTATCAGGCTGAGATTTACAAACCTGCTAAACAACACACAAATCTGAGCGCAACTCTGGATTGCAAGACTGCTAGATGAATATGTCTCAGAAAACCAAGTTTAAGCAGAGAAGTTTAAGCAGAGAATACAGCACAGGGTGCATAGAGATAAACCTCTGTCCACATATTTTAAACCTCCTCTGATCTCTGGATTCCATTACAATTTAGAAATTAATAACAGAATTTGAATCTAGACTTTCTGTTTGATGTTTTTATCAGAGTGAGAAACTTAAGAGTTGTCCACTCTGTCTTCTTACCCTGTGGTTGTGATGAAAGGGAAGAATATTCACATTATTTGCATTTGAAAAGATGCAAGAAATTGACAAAGAATTGGAGTTATTCTGTCTCTCAAGAGATAGGATAAGGGTCATCCTCAAGCCCACACAAAGCATATCTGTGCTCATTAACAGATTTTCCAAAACAGTTATTACACTTGTTCAGTGTTCTTGGTTCTTCCTTTAAAGAATACAGGTTGTTGAAAGGTCTGGAGTGAATATTTAAACATTAGAACAATACAAGATTCCCAGAAACCCAGTGGTAAGAGTGATAACTTTGCATTAATGCTGATTAGCAGCTGAATTTTTCACAAAGGCATATCGAGGAAACTCTAAGATGGAATTAATTAAAATGGAAATTGCAGACACAACTAAATTACAAAAGACAATGAGCTAGAAACTCAGCTGGTACAAATCACTGCAGAATCATTGAATTCAAAACCTAGCTCAGTGCTTGCTGGAGGACATCCATGACCTGATTCCAAAGTGCCTCACAGAATTTGTGCTGTGCCATTTTAATGGTGCCAGTAAAAATTAAGCTCTTCCTGTAATCAACTTATTAATGACTACACAACGTAATTACCAGATTGTGTGTAAACCATAGGGTTTGTTTTTTTTCCTTTTTCATTGTATATTTTCTGTTTAGCTCAGATATCAACAAAACATTTTAAAAGTAGATACAATTTTATAGAAAGTACATTTTAAGTGCTGGGTTTATGATTACTTTTGAATAATATGAGCCTTATCTCTGTGCTTAGAACAAGAATATTCATTCCAAAACAGTGACATGGGGTCTTGTGACCAACACAGTGAAAGCTGAAATGGCATTGTCAAGAGGTGAGCCCAGGCTGAAGGCATGCAAATATGTGAAATGTTTAGGTAATGCTCTTTTCCTTCAAACAAACATGGATTCTTCTCTGGTCCCAACAAGGTTAATCCCTCAAATTATGACATATTAAAACTCTGATTTATTTTCTAAAAAAATTATTAAGACAAATGTAAATATTTTTTAATGTCAAAGAGGGAAAATATCTTCATTCTGTATGTAAAGAGAACAGTCTATCCTTTCTGTGTGTTTGTTTTTATTTTAAAAAGGGGCAAAGGCTCTGACAAGAAAACAATTTGAGAGTACAGAAGCAGTTTAAACTGCTTTTCTCTTTGCATTATTTCATTATAAGACTAACATAAATTATGTTCAGATTGAAGCAGTGATGAGGAGAGGTCTTTATTTTGTGAGCAACTGCCCAAAGTTTGCAGCAGAATTGTTCCTTATGCTGTGATACAGCTACAGAGAGTGGTGGAGGTGCTTTGGCATCATGGATTTATAGAGCAGCTCCCTTCCCACGCAGGTCAGTTGGGAAAGAAGCTTCTTCTCCTTTGTTTGAGAGAAACTGATAACCAAACACTGTGCCATCAGTCCCTTTTGGAAAGAAGGAAAACTGGATGATTTACAAACAAGCCATTGAGCCTGAACAGAGCCCGAGCAGGGGAGGACAGAGCACAATAGATAAAGTTCTCATTGCAGAAAGAATTGTGCCTGTTTCTCTGATGCCAGCTGTAACAGTGCTCCACTGTCAGAAACTCTCAGGAGAGAAATATCGTTAGGGATAATTTTCTTCCTCTCTCTCTCTCTTTCATTTCAGTTTCCTCTTATTTTTATTTATTTTTATTATTCTTTTTCTATTTCCATTCTTGCTTCTCCAAACACCTCTTGAACTGTTCCAGCAACACCCAAGGTCACATTCACTGAGCATAAGTTTGTGCTTCCATGGAAGCTGGACAGTGGCTCTCCCTGCAATGCTTTGCTCTCCCCTCCTGCTCTTACAGACTGGAGAGGACCCAAAGGAGGGACAGAGATGACCAAAGGGCTGGAGAACTTGTGCCATGAGGGAAGACTGGAACAGTTGAGTCTTTTCTCCCTGGAGAACAGGAGTTTCATCACATGATTCCAGTATTTAGAGCAGAGATACAAAGGGGACAGAGCATCTCTGCTCACAAAGAACCACGTGAAGAAGACAAGGAGCAACAGTACAGGTAATACTGGGAGGGGTTTGTCAATATAAAAATGCAATTCTTACAGTAGGAGCAAGCTTTTGCTGAACCAACCTCCTCAGGGATGTGGCAGAGTTCCCATTGCTGGACGTTTCCAAGTTGCAGCTGGATGGGGCTCCAGAGAATCTCCCCAGGGCTCCCTACCCTTCCCACAAAAAGTTGTATCTTCTGAGGTCCCTCCTACCCTGGGCTATTCTGTGGCTGTATCCTTGGAGCAAAGGGCCATGCTCACCATTCTATTTTCCAGCTGTTTTCCAGTTCCTTCAGTGCCCAGCTGTGCTCACACTCATGCAGATCCAATGCAGGGCAGAGAAGGGAGCGAGCACCTGGCTGCAGGAAAAGCCCACAGAGCCTCCTCTTGTGTTCCACCTGTTGGTAACTGTTGGCTGTTGGCATTCTCAGCAGTGCCCATCTGCAGCTTTGACTCCTTTGACCGACATTCTGAGATTCCAGGGAAATTCCCCCCTGGCTCCAGGTGCTGCTTTATGATTTAGATGCTCTTCCACAGGTTTTTGGTGTCTGTTATGGTTAAGCTGCACTGGATTCTGTGAGAATTGACACAGCTGCAGTCAGAATTATAGTCAATTCCCCCAAAAAGAGGAATTCCCAATATTTAATAGTCCGGATGAAGTTCTCCTGATCGCTGTTGGACATTGGTATATTTGGTTGACAAGTAAGGAAACTTCTCTTGGACAGTCAGACTTCCAGCAGGAAGGTTGTGAGGACACATAAAGCATAATGCTGGTCACCAGTAACACCTCTTTAATACGGAATCGAAGCCTTAATTTTTGCCAGCAATCAATATGCTGTCCTCAGACAGCAGTTTTTATTTGTAGCAGAGCATTTTCCTTCAGCTGCTAGGTAGAACGCAAAGTGCAGTGAAAGCAAGATGGATCTCAAAATTAGCTGCATTCTTGTGTAGATGGTATGGTTACAAAACCTTCTGGGGCTTAAACTGACATTCTGTTTATCATAGGAGCAAATTACAGAAGTATAACTCAGTTTCTGTGATTATTTCCTGATACAGCAGAGTCAGGGCTTGCTTATGGAAGGCATTTATCATAAATACTGGTATCCTTGACAACACAAGAATACAAAAGGGCTTTGTAATGAGCTACTTTTCAAAAATGTATTCCTTAATTTGGATGATTGTGTGATAATAAAATTGCACTGGGCCATTTTTGGAAAATATTTTAGAAAATATAATGTTGCAAGAAATATTAAAATGTCTCAACTTGCTACCAGGCATACAGCATGAAATATCAGGCTGAACTGGTGTGAAACCTCCTCTGGTTTTTGCTGTGTTTTGTTATATTTTTTGCAATATGGCCAAAATGGTGCCTAAACAGTCATAGGATCATTAAGGTTGGAAAAGACCTCCA
>WBND01001098.1:171888-184630 GCA_013398595.1 Tychaedon coryphoeus | reverse complement strand
GCACCTCTGATGGCAACAGAAAGCAAGTCTTTGCCCTGGCTGTGAGTTTCTCCCCAGATCTTTTCTTGCACCCAGGGCCACTGTTCAGTCAGCTCTCCATCCTCCCTCACCTCTGCATCTCCCTGCCTCAGGGCATTGAAAACCTGGGCTAGAGGCAAGTTCAGGGGCAGCCAGGGCGTGCCTCCATGGCCCAGAGTAATGCCCACGCATAGTCTTTGGGTGTTTCGTTTTTCACAGGCAACCAAGGCACTGTGGGAGATCATCCATCTGCCCTTGTCCCCAGAGGCATCAATAGTGGCCCCCTCCCTCTTCGTGGCTCTGCTGGTCCAAGTTTTCTGCAGCACAGAGGAGATGCCAGGAGACATCAATAGACTCTGGAGGAGATGGCAGAAGAGAGAGCACTTTCCCACTAACCCCAGAAGGTGTTCCATCCCAGTCTTTCTCTCTCTCCCATGTCCCCGAACCTTGGGCCAGGGCTCTCTGCACGACCTGATGTTTGCTCTGCACACAGGTTTGTAGTGCTGACAGTGAAAGCACTCCTCTGCCGTCTGTGGCTGGAGGATGTGGTGTTGGCAGTGGAACGTAAGAGAGGCTGGGACACACTCCTTGACAATGACACCCACCACTATGCAGTGAGTCTGTTGGCCAGGTGAGAACCTCCTTCTCCTCGCTGCCCCATCACTTCTCCTCTGCAGATGGCATAGCCTACACCATCACCAAGAGATGGCCCAGCAGACAAAAAGGCTGGGAGAAGCAGATGCACAGGAGCAGCCACCTCCCAAAGTGTCAGTATTGCCTCCTCGGGCCTCTGGGGCAATGGCACAGAGTAGGGGAGGCTGTGCATGCAGCCCCACTGAGGGCAGCCTGCTGGGGCAGGGCAGGTTGCACTGAGGGCCAGTGACAGAACCTAGGGGACATGACTCCCTGGAGACTTTTTACGGTGTCTTACCCAAAAGCAGCCTGCTGATGATATTGGGCACTGCCTTTCTCTAGGTGAGCAGTGGTGTGGAAAGACCAGGCCTGTGTGAGTCAGTGTTGGGAGAGGCTTGCTCACCTTGCTCAGGGCTGATGTTGCCTTCTTCTTCATGCCAGAGAGATGCACCATGTCTCCAGGTCCTTCCGTGAAAGGATCGCACGCTACCTGGTCATGCTGCTCAGCAGGGAGGAGTCATGCTGGCGGGTCCCTGCCATGGCATTCCTTGTCGAGGTGATCCTGATGGCGAGCTCTGCCTCACTGAGCTGCTGCCTGACACTCTATCTCCTGCAGCCACAGCTGTGGGGGGAGCCCAATCAGTGGAGCTGGGGCAGAGCAGAGGCTCTGCTGTGCGCCCTTGGCCCCATGCTGCTGGGGTGACATTTCAACCTCTGTGTCCTGCCACCCTGGTGCCAGACCTCACCCTCCCATCATGGGTCCTCAAGGTCAAAGGCTGCTGGGGACCGGAGGGCACAGCAAAATGGGCGAGAGATCTGTGCAGGACAGGGAGGCCGGGGCTCTGCACAGCATCTGCTGCCTTTCAGCTGGGTTGCCTGCAACCCTGCTCCTGCCTTGTTTGGTGCTGGGGTCCTGCCAGCAGTCACTCCTTCACTGTGTGGTGCAACCTGTGTCTTTCAGTTCCTGCAATGCCTTGAAACAGAGGAAATGGTTGATACCATCGTGCAGCTCATGTCAAGTCATCTGCAGAGTGACTGCAAAGAAATGATTCGCTTGGTGCTCAGAGGCCTCCTTGTGCTCTGCAAGAGTCCCTGGAAGGTGAGAAGAGCTGGCTGAACCTGGCTGGCAGCTTGGGGCTGGGTAGGGAATGCTGGGTAATGCAGGACCTAGGATGTGGCTGGGCTCTGAGGTCTGTGCCAGCTGCTTCCAACACTTCTGCCTCCCCATTCAGGTCCTTTGGGGCAGAATTCTGGCTTCTGGGCCCTAAGGCTGCAGCATGGGGTTGCACCACCAGAGCAGTTTTGTGGGAGCAGCCTTCCATATTTTACAATACAGCCTTGTGTTCCACACAGGCCAGAAGGTTGCAGAGCCTTCCTGAAAGCCTCATGGAACTACTGAAGGATGCAGATAGGGAGCTGGTTGGGCTGACCCTCTCTGTGCTCAGCAAGGTGCACCTGGACAACAACGTGGCAATTGCTGTCCCCATTGCTCTGCAGCTGGCTGAGGCGCTCAGGCCACTCTTTGACAGTGTAAGACTGTACCCTCTATCATGGCGCTGTGTGCTGCCAGGAAACTGTGCCCTGTGGATTTTCAGGCCTCTGCCCAGGTGGGCCTGGAATAGCCAGCGCTGAGGTCTTGCCCACTTCCTTTCCACAAGGACACCAGCCATGTGCAACTTCTCTCCATTTGCCTCTTTCGAGAGATGATAGTCTGCTTAGAGAAAGAGAGGGAAAAGTCCGTGAAGATGTGTGTGCGCCAGAGTCTGCTCCCACTCTTCTACCACCTGTATGATGAGAACTGGCGTGTGGCAGAGGTGAGATTCCAAGCTGCCTCCTGCCCCGGTGACTCACGGACTCCAGCTCTCCAGCCTCCTCCTGGCTTTAGCACAGATCCTGTGCCCTAGGCTGTGGTTCCATCTCCTGGTCTCTGCTGCTCTTTAGGCCTCTCTGAAAACCCTGCTTCAAGCGACCAAGTTTCTGAAGAAGAGGAGGTTCAAGCGACTTCTGGAGAGGGAGCAGACATGGAAATGTAGTGAGTGCCTGGTAGGGATGGTTCCAAAACCCAAAACACACCCTGAACAAGCCCTCTGCCCCCAGTACCCAAAGCCTGTGGGGCTGGTAGCTGTGGTCCTGCCCGCTCCTGCACCCATTGCCACCAGCCTGCGCCCCACATGCTGCTTCTTCCTCTCAAGGCTCACAAACTCTTATCCAAACTCCTTCCCCACAATCCACAGTGCCAGTGGAGCCCTGGCCCAGCTGTTCTTTGGCAGCAGAGTGGCACCAAGGCTCACTATGGAGTACACAGCCCTCTGCTCCCTTCAAACTCTGACACCAGCCAGCTGCTGGAGTGTCTGAGCAGGAGAGCCCAGTCCCAGGCACAGGGACCAGCTGGGCAAGGCAGAGAGTCTGTACCAACCTTCCCTTCCTCCCTTGCCCTGTCTCCAGCTGGCAGAGGACAGAAACACAACAGACGAGTACTGGCGCCAGTCCCTGGCTTACCTGCAGAGCCCTCAGGAGTCCATGCGAGGGACGGCCATCAAGTTCATCGGTGAGCCACAGCCCCAGGCCCCCTCCTGTCTGCTGCAGCTTTGCCCCAGCCCTGGCCGCTGCACTGGCAATAGGTTTTAGCCCAGTGACTTTGGAGCCCTGGCTTCCTGGCTGAGGGCCACAGTCCCCTGGGGCTGCTGTCACCCTCTCTCACCCTGGGGTTTCACTGGAATCCTGGGCTCAGCCCTGCCAGGGGATGAGGACGTATGGCTGGGCTGGCAACATGGGTGTGGGGGAGCTGAGCCACTGGGGCCTTGACAGACTCTGTGTTCCCAGGGCTCATCGGGCAGCGCATGCGGGGACGACGGCAGGAAGAGTTCCAGATTATCTGTGATGGTGAGTGAGGGCAGTGGGGTGTCAGCTGGGGCTGAGCAGGGAGGAGTAGAGAGCCAGGAAGCTTTAATTCCTGCCCCGTCTTGTAAGAGGTTTGCTCCCTGCACAGACGAGGGACAGTACAGACAGAGCAGAGAAAGATTTAAGAGGCATATGGGATATTTGTTGCAAGAACCTTCCAGCTGATCCCACTGGTCCCCACTCCCTCCTGGCCATGGGAAGAGCTGGATGGGATGCCCCTGGCAGCAGGGGTCTCTGGGAACTCTGCAGATCTGCCGTCTGACCTTGTCACTGTTCTGTGTTCCAGCCCTTCTAGGCATGGCAAATGACATCAGCCCCTCTGTCTCAACCCTGGCAGTTCAAACACTGCACAGCATAAGGACTGCACAAGGAAATCGATTGCCTGGCCCACTGCAACTGCTACAAGACCAGCTCCGCAGGGTGTATAGGCGATAACCTTCCCTTTGGGTCTTTGTCGGGCCATGCTTTGCAAGTTGTGAGCAGAGCTGATCCCAGGACCTCTGGCTGCTGGGACCACCTAAGCCTGCAGGAAGGCCAAGTGGGTTCTGGCCTCTCCTAACCCACAGGACAGTTTTCTTTCATCCCAGCAAGGAAATATAAAAACTGTATTATCATATCACATAGAGGGCCAGAAGCTTTTTATTTTGGCTGCAAGTGTCCACAGGGCATTAGGGAAGAGGAAAAAAAGAATGCTTTTGCAGCAAGCAACCCAACTACCCAGGCAGCATGGTAGGAAAAGTGGCTGGAAGCCTCTTTGCTTCCAGTGGTTCTGCTGAAGCGTCTGGCAGAACTGTTGGGCAGATTGCAGAGCTGTGGAAAGCTCCTGGGAAATTTGTCCTTGGAAACGTTTACAAATGTACTTCCAGCCATGAACTGCCATCTGTGTCCTGTCTATGTGTTACTGGCTGGATTGTTGAATGGCTGAGGTGCCTCTTGAGGCTGCTATTGGACCTCCTTCTTCAAGGAAGGGATTGTGATACAGCATCACCTTCTGCTTATATTTGGGCACTGGCAGAACCTGGACCAGTCTGGCTCAAGCTTGGACTCTTGCCAAGCAAGACTGCTAATGGGAGCAGCTCATGGTCCTCATCTCTTCCCTCCTGCTGTGACAGGCAGACATGGCCATGGGGATAGAGTGGAGCTGCCCCATCTGCCGGGCCACATTGACGGACCTGAATTCTGCTCTGCCCTGTCACCACCAGTTCTGCCTGGGCTGCATCCTGAAGCAAGCAGAGAGAAATCCAGCATGCCCACTCTGCAGAAGAATGATAGAAGCTGTCTGGCTTTCTGAGTAGGATGAACAGGGCTACATACAATCTGCCATCATCTCCCAAAAAAATTGCTAGAGTCCAGCAGGGAGAGATCCTGGCCACCTTGCCAAAAACAGCCCCCATCACCCTGTGGTGTCTGCTCCATCTTCTCCACAGGGAACCCTGTCACCAGCTGAGCAGGGGGCTGCAGGACCAGAGCCTGTGGATGGCCTCCTGCTCGAGATGAGGGCAGAACTTTTCAAAGAACAATGTTATCTACTGGACCAAAGGTGGACCTGGCTGCACCAGAAGCTGGAGGGAATATGCCAGGATCAGAGATGGCTGGTTGAAGAATTCACAGAGCAGCATCCTGCCCTCTGTGCCTACAGTCAATTTGCCAAAATCTTCATGCTGGTACTGCACCTTCTCCTAGACATATATACTGAACCTCTGGTCCATGGCCTCCTCAGTGTCATTGTGGGCCAGTGCATCAAGGAGGCCCAGAGGCTGCTCTACTCTGGTCCTGTCAGGGACGAGAGCAACAGCTCTGTGGCCAGTGCCATCTCCAGCTGCAGCAGCTGCAGCTATAGCAGCTCACATGAGGAGACTCCTTCCAGAAGTCCTGTTGGCTCCAATGTGGAAGACCAACACAGCACACTGGAGACCACCCTCCATTGCAGCCATCCCCCAGCGTGCCTATCCCTGCAGAGCAGGACCTGCCCCGGAGGACCTGCTGCAGGAGGTGGTCGCAGTGGCAGGTCCTTCTGCCCAGAGCAGAAGTCACAGGATGTCTGTGACTCCCCTGGCTGGGGACAGGGGCTGCTTGCCAAGGAGGCCCTGGTGTCCCACAAAGAGGAGGGACCCTGGGCCCCAAATTCTGCTCAGTCCTGCAAAAGGCCACCCCACCATAGGTGGCAGTGAGGTTCCTGCAGCCATTCAGCCAAATAAGAGGAAACAAATGTCTTTTTCCCTGACACAGTCTCTGCACACAGCTTTCTCCCCATTCTCCTGGTCCCCGTTCTACTCTCTTTCCCTGGCCCCACATCCCAGCACTGACTGGGAGCCCCAGGGCTGCAGGAAATGCTGTGTAAGCCATGATGATGGAAAAGTTCCTGAAAAAAACACTGGGGCAATGCTTTCAGAGAAGTCATTAATGAAAGATTGATCAACCTCCCAGCCAATTGTATGCCAAAAGTTTCCATTCTTTAAATAATAGACTACAATAAATTAGTGAAAAAAAAACTATACAGAACGAAACTAAATCTCCCACAGCTGTTTGTTTTCCCCAGGCTCCATGGTCTATGTATTGCTAGACTAACTTCATTCAGGCAGAATATCAACTGCACTAACTTTTTGGATGCTGACCACAAAATCTCATCTGTAGTGAGCAGTGACTAAGATCAGCTCAGCAGAAGCATCTTCAGCTGTCCACGTGTAGCAGAAATACATATTCTCTGCTTCATAACTGTGTGGCAGCAGCTGCTGGTGTGGATTTGTCAGCATTGCTTCATGGATTACTCCTGGGAAGGAATTGTGTGCACAAGCACAGTATGATTGTTTCTATCTCCTCTAATTAATCTAATCAGATGATGGCCAGATCTTTTAGGCAAAAAGCTCCATAACAGGATAATTTACAATATTCTCCAAACTACCCCTGTGGTTTTGAATTTCTTTTCTTTTCCCTTTTCTGAGGGAAGGAACTGCTGGACCTGCTGTTTGTGAAGAGAGATGGGCTGGTGGGTGACAGGAAGGTTGGAGGCCGCCTTGGGCTCAGTGATCACAAAATGCTTGTGTTCAATTCCCAGAGAAGGAACGAGAGGTGTTGGAGAAGTGTTTACCAGCAACAAATTGTGAATTCCTTAAGCTTTAGCAGACAGTGATTAGTCCTGCATTCTGTCACACCAGTGATTAATGTGTGCAAGTGGATATCTTAGCCTTGAGAATAAAGAGAGTGGGCCTGCTAAGAAGACAGCTGCAATGAATTCAGGGAGAAGAAAGTGGCTTTAGTAGGCTCTTGACCATAAGAGGAGAATTTGAGAAATGGGATGTTCACCAAATGAGCACCAGAGACCCTCAAGGAACCCCTACTCTCAATGTCCATAATTTTGAGGAAAGTGATTTAAATATGTGAAATGCTTCGTGGCAATGTTTAGCCTATGAGTTTGAGCAAAGTAATGAATATGTCTTAATTCCATGGATACAAACACATGGGTGTGCAAGTGTTAGGGAAGTGATTCCCCACGCAGCCAGCACTGAAATAAAGTAATGCCTCTTTTCCCACACTGAGCTGGCAGTGGGGATAAGACCCTGCTTGGCAACTTCCATTTTGGTCATTTCATTGAAAAATAAAGAAAGGTCAAAATGAAACCTTTCCAGCTGTTTCCATCTCGTTTACCTTTTGGGTCAAAAAGCTCTCTGACCCAGGTGGCCTGGGTGTGTGCAGAGCAATCCAGCCCCCACAAAGCCCTCGGTTTTCCCACAAGTGGCCATAACCTGTGCCCAGGTGTGCCCAGCTGTGGCAGCAGAAACAGCTCGCAGCGCAGTGGGCGCCGTGCCCTGCCCAGCCGGGGCTCTCTGGCACAGAGCAGCAGCAGCGCCAGCGCCTTTCAACCGCTCCTGCCTCGGCTTCACCCGGGAGACAGAAGCCTCTGGAAATCAGCACCGCCAGTCACGTTCCCAGCTTGGAGCAGCTCCTGCAGGCGGGCAAATCCTGCTTCCAGATAGGAGTAAAGGCAGAGGTAGAGATGTACATACAGAGCTGCCCTGGGAACATACAATAAATGCACAAATACATGGAGACGTTTGTTAGGAATTATTCCAGCTGTTATGCCAACAGAGCCTTCTCTCCTAGTTCTGTGCAATGCTTTGAGTCATTTTCTTGGTGTGGTTTCCTTTGCTTTGGTCCTATCTGAGCACTCAGCTCAGGTACAGGCTGTAGGTGCTTGGGGCACTCTTGGAGTTACTCTTGGATCCCCTGAACAACAGGGTTTGGCGCACCCAGGGAATTTATGCTGCTTTGTGACAGAGGAGATCTTCTCAGGCTATTTTGTGTTTGCTGTAGGGAAGGTTGGGCTGCTTTGCATAAATTCACAGACCAATGCAGAACGTTTGCTTTGTGATGTCAGGGCATGGTCACCATGTTTTTGTGACGCTAGCCTGTTTTATCTTGTGTTGCAGCACAGACTCCAGACTTGTACAGCTACAATGATTGAGAAACTCACTGCTGCAGTTTTAACTGCTTATGGTATCTATTATGCTGGCTATTACCTGTCTAACCTGGCACGTAAGTAGAGATCTTCCTTGGGTGTAACCTAACCTGGCTTTTGTATGTCTTCCTGCTCTTTCCTAGTGACTGGGTTGATTTTGGAATAGAAAGAGCATTAGGATGCCACTGGTTTGGTAAAGATCCTGTCAACACGTTGTGCTATAAATGGGGTGTCTGTGGCCAGGGGGTTGTGGGCAACATTTGCAAGGGAACCTGCAGGGATTGCATTCCTTCCACGGGAGAGTCTGTGGCAGCAGAGTCTGACATTTCCTCAGTTTGATGGGTTAAGCAGGGCACCTTTGAAAATGCAGACATTTTCTAAAGACTTGTAGTTCTCCCCAGAATTGAGGGAAAGCTTCTTTTATTCTAAATTGTGTTGTGAAAGGATTTGGCTGTCTAACTTGACCCTTTACTGAGTGCTAAAATAGTGATTTCCCTTTGGAATGAAGTGCAAACTCCAAAGCAGTGAGTGTCTGCTCCTGAACACTGGAGTTGCTCCTGAGCTATTTCACAATACAATTGCCACAGCTCAGGCAGATTTTGGGGAGCTTTTCTGGGCAACTGTTTTCAGCAGCCTATGGAATTAGTCCATATGACTTACTTGGAAAAAAAAAAAAAGGTACATGAAAGAAAAGAGAACAAAAGCTGCTTTATCTGTGGGACAGGAGCATTGAGTGTCAAATAATAATCTGCATTTTCTTCATCAAGTTTGTATTCATTTACTGGCAAAACAGCCCAAAGTGTAGGCACAACAAAGAATATTGTCCTGTTCTCTTTCTGGTTGTGTGAAAGAGCTGTGTCTCCTGGATGTCTACTGTGAAACAGAAAATGCTCTCTGTTTGGGTTGGCCTGTTCTGTGGAATTCATCAGCCCAGGCAGTTGTCTCAAAGAATCTGCTTCATTTTCCTTGCCCAATACAGGTCACCTGAGCCAGGTATACAGAGGTGCCCATCCTGAGGTGAGTGAGAAAGGAACATTTGATGTTTCTGGTATTTAAGAATAGTGGAGCTGTGAGCTTGAACTGTGGCAGTAGAGGGCCAGAAAGGCCCTCTAGGCTGAAAGAAAATCAATTTCCAAAGGCATCACTGGCTATTTCTTAATTTTCCATTTCAGAGTTTTTAAGGAGCTAAAAGCCCACTTTTGCAGAGAGAATGCTGCTTCCTGAAAATAGCCAGGGTGGAATATCTAATTCAGAGCAATTTGCAGTTCTGTTGAATTAGCCCATTTTAATTTACTCAGAGTGACTTAGAATCCCAATGCTATCAAACTTTAGGATTAGTGCTTAGTAGAGCTGGTTGCAGAAACAGAGCTGAATAGAAATAAGATTATAAATGATAGGTAATGGCTCATCCCTCATGCTTCTCTCTGTTCACAGAGCCCAGAACCAACAGAAGACTCTCCTCTGGCTCCCAATGCTCCTGGAGATGAGACCAAAGTGAAGCAAAATGACTGCAGGCCTCCAGCTGTAGTGACACCACAGTCTGAATATTCCAAGCTGGTAAGTGCCAGTTCTGGCTGGTGCTGTCTTTAGTGCAAGACTGAGCTGCAAGTTCCTGAGTAGCCAGCACTTGCTGTTGGTGGCTGAGGATGCTGGGTGCTGGAGTCCTGCCAGGACCTAGCAATTCCCCCCAGCCTGTGAGAGCTGAAAAATGGGCTTAGATCTGTCATGTTGAGGCACCAAAGAGCTGGTGCCTCTGGGTGAGCATCTGGCTCCTTGCCTCATTGAAGCTCTATCTCTTGGCTTCTGCAGTGCTATGGTCAAAGGCACATGTGGTAGGGCTGGAGATCACAAGACTTTGTTTGTTTTCCCTTATTTGGAAACCTGTGTTTGGCCCTTGTGGAAATGTTCTGCAGTTTTCTTGAGTAATTCTTCACATCTGGAGAGTGTTTTGGTCCACCTATGTTTTGGCTTTTGATAAGCTGCAAAGAGATGATTGTGTTGTCCGTGCAACTGTTGGGGAGCAGCCATTCTCGTCCGGTGTAGCAAAAGAAACAAAGTGCGTAGTTCTGAATCCTTCTTCTGAGGCAAAAACCAGAAAAGGCAAGTCTCTGTTGATACATTTTGCGGTGAAGTCTGCAGCTTTGAAAACTGCATTGGAGCCTAGAGTGGGGGAAAGCCTGCAAGTCCTTGACTGCTGTCTTGTGTTGCTGAGAACAGGAAAGACATCTTGAAATTATGGATGCTGTATCTTAAGTCAAATGTGCAACTTTGCATCTGGGGAGCTGCCTGAGACAAAGGGAACCGGGGGTGCCCAAGCAGAGCAGCTGAACATGAGGCAGCGTGTGCCCAGGTGGCCAAGAAGGCCAAGGGCATCCTGGTGTGTGTCAGCAGTAGCGGGGCAGCAGGAGCAGGGCAGTGAGCTGTGGCCTGTGCTGGGCACCGCTGCGGCCGCAGCTGGAGTGCTGTGTCCAGTTCTGGGTCCCCATGGAGCAGCAAGACATTGAGGGGCTGGAGCGTGTCTGGAGAAGGGCAAGGGAGCTGGGAAGGGGTGGGAGCACAAGGCCAGAGAGGATGTGCTGGGGGATCTTTAGCCTGGGGAAAAAGGAGGCTCATGATGGACATGCCAGGCACACTTCCATAAATGCCTACATGGCAGTCCTCCCCACAAGGGCCATTTCCATTCCAAGCATCCCCTGTTGGCATCCAAGTTCTCTAGACACTGGAATAAGTGCTACTTTCATCTTTTTGTTTATTTGTTTGTTTGTTTGCTAGAAAGAGATGCCCTTTGTAATTTCTCTTTTTCCAGCGAGCAAAGGTGCTTTTATTCAACCTTTCTCGCCCTTTTCCAGCACTGGAACGGAATCTGCTAGAATTTTAGTTTGCAAGGTGGGAGTTCTGGAAGATGCAGTATTTTGTAGAAGAACACATAGTTTGGGGCAGGGATGCTGGTGCAGAAGGAGCTGTTCTGGTGCCAGACCAGTCAGTACTGGCCTGCGCTGGCCTTGTACATCACTTTCAGGTTAACAGCACCCACGCCTTTTGGCAGCCCAGGGGGTCAGTATATGCTGTGTTTGGGAATTGAGCAGGAAATCAACACCATACCAGGTAGTCCTCAGAGATCAGAGGAGCTGGGAGGGGCTGGGCTTATTTTTTATTGCAGCCACTTTAGCACTGTCAGTGTGGTTGAGTCCAAGAGAAGAACTTTCCCCAGCAGAGATTCATAAAGAGCGCAGTTGCCAGTGCAGTGCTCTATAAGCACTTCATAAGGCATTTCATAAGGTCTTACATGCTCCCGATTCCCCAAGAGTGTGGTTTATTGAAGCAACAGGAGAGCACGTTCAGGATTGCCACTGATTGAGGCACTGGCTGCCAAGTGTTGACTTGTGTAGTAACAGAAATATTATAAAAGTGGGATCTATCTGTCTGTCTATCTATCTATCTAAATCTTCCCAGCTCTGCTCCAAAGCAGTTGGAGGCGCAAAAGCTTGCCATTCTTTCAGGAGAGGAGGACAGACACATTTCATTGACTGATCCTGAGCAGGCAGAGATGTTTCCCCTCCAGAAATGGTTGTTTTCTCCCCTCAGAACTGAGATCCTGTGGGAGTCCAGGGTGTTCCCCTGGCTTCCCTGGGGGTCTCAAAACCCCCCTGGCAAGGGTTTCAAAGACCCCTGAATAAGACCCAGGCGCCTCAGGGGCTGAATTTAACCCCTTGGGGGAAATTACCAACACAGAGAGAAGAGAAGCAAGCCACAAAAATTAGTAGAGTGTAAATTATACTGTTAGAATGTAGATAAATAGATTTCTGAGATGTGATAAGAAACACGTGGCCAGCATGGAGGATTTGGGGCGTGGTATACCTCTTCCTCCTTCTTGTCCTTGCCATCCATGCTAGATGACATGCTGGCACTCTTGGATTGGATGGGGACACAGCTGGACAGTTTAACAAGATTGTATTGTATTGGAAAGTTTTTATAAATATCTAGTGCTTATTTTAGAGTATAAAAGATGAGTCCTGCCCAGCCAAGCAGCAATTCCGCCTTGGATGCTCAGCAGAGCAGACTGCTGCTTGCCAGGCAGACATCCCTGAGATAAGAGAAAATAAACAACCTTGAAACTCCCGAAAAAACTTCTCCTGCAATCACTCATCGGCAGCTTTGGGGAAAAACCTGAATCTCAGACCTCCTGCATGTCGTCCTGAGGTGTCCCAAGCCAAATAGGGCACCTTGGGCTGCGACAAGTTCCCTCCAGCTTCTTCTGCCTTGAAGCCTCCTTTTATCCCATACATTTCTGCATGTCCTAGGGGGTGGAACCATCCCATGCTCTAGGTGGTGTTTGGTGACTCTGGTCGTACATGCAATACATGACACATGATTTTCTCCACTGGCATCCCTAGGGGTGTGCAAGTTCATTTGTTGACGGGGCCTTATGAGGGTCTCTGTTTCCACTGGTCTGAATTCTCAGCTGACAAAAGAGGAAGAATAAACACTTTGGTCCTCCTCCATGTACTGAGGTGACTGTAGGGAGTCTCTGATCTCCATCAGAAGATTTTTACATGCATCCTTACCTCCTGAATGAGCAGGATTTCTAACAAGAGTATAGATGTCAGAAAGGAAGGAATGGTGGTGCAGGCCTGAAGAGAACATGAACTCCAGAAGTGTCTCTCATAAGGCGTGAACCCACACTGGAAGCCACCTGCAGAGCCAGGATGGAGCTATGGGACAAGGCTGGGTGTC
>WBND01001098.1:140715-153132 GCA_013398595.1 Tychaedon coryphoeus | reverse complement strand
CATCACCTCCTTTGTGCAATTTGATTCCTGTTAGAAGGTGCAGCAAAGGCAGCAGGAGTGACAGCATGATCCACAGGGAAGGAAAACAGTGCAGCTGAGTGTGAACCGGAAGATGGAGAGCAACACGAGACTGACTGCTAATGTTTTCCAGATAGTGAAACCCCTAACTGACTACATCTAGAAAAGTGGCTACTCTGGCACCATCACTACAGCATCATTTCACAAAAGGAAAAGTCGGAATTGGTAGCTGCAAAACCAGTGTTAATTCACTTTAAAGACAAAGTGCCTGGGGATAACTGTGGACTAATCCAACCACAACCCTGTGGTATGCCCTGCTAGGTATGAGCTGTGATTTTATTTCTTCATTTCTACAGCCGGGATCAAGTATTGAAAATGAAAGCCACAAAAAAATCCCTCAGTAGAATTAAGCCCACAATGTCTTTGTAGATGTTGCGATGATGGAGCAGAAATTATACCAATTCAATACTGGGGGAAAAAAATTAGTAAAGCAAATATTGAAAGGAATAGTTGCAACAAATAAGCAATTTTATGATACATGGTATTTAACACAAAAAAAAATAGTCTGTGGGAAAACAGCTTGCCGGTTTTAACCGTGTCATAGGTAAGTAATGTGACGGATTGGCTCTTGCAATTAAAGAACGAATATTGTGGATATGTTAAGAGAAGCTTTATTGATGTATAGTCATGTTACTGTGATTTGTTATTTAGACATCCTCTGTTCTCCCCATAGACCCTTGGGTTATTTTTCCTCCCGCTTGTATTGTTGCCACTAGACCTTAATAATTGTTGCCTTAGTTGTTGCCTTAGTAGTCACCTTAGTAGTCTGGGCATATTGGGGGGCGTGCACCCAAGTAAGAGGTAAGAGGGCAGGCCTCTTACTGGGAGGTGTGGCATGATAACACCTGACCTGCAATAAAATTCAAGGAAGTAAGAGTAGTCTCCAGCAATGGCCGGTGAAGAGTTGCTGGACAGAGTTTGGGAGGGGCCAGGGTTGGCCGAGGTAACCCCCGGGGCTACAAAAAGCAGAGCAGACATTTTGCACGTGGCTGCTAGTCACAGGGACTCTTAGCGCTCCAACTTTTCCTTATTCAGTCCTTCTGTTGTATTTTGTTAAGGTTTAATAAACCTTTTAAAATTTAAAAAAGTGAGCGTCATTTCTCACACTTGTTTTCAGGAATATGTTCCTGAGGAGGCAGTACAGCTTCAGCATTTTCTCATGACACATTGACAAAGCTTAACTTGTGTGGTGAGGAACATGACTGGAGTTGTCCTGAACCAGCTTTGCTCAAGTAGGTTTTGTTCATAGATGAGCAAGCTTCGCAAAACTGTGACTATCCTTCAGAATCCTCTTTATGTTTCCTCCCTCCACACTTAAGTTACAGACAATGGTCCAGCTTGCAAGAACTGCATTAAGTCTTAATGCAGAACAACAAAGTGGGATTTTTACTGTTGCTGAGGAAATGGTGATGGGCCATTTCTCCCATTTGTTGTCATCAATGCAAGGATTCTGTTGAATTGCTGGCTGTTGCTGCCCTGTTATTTTTCAGATAGATTTAGCTCCCTGCCCTTCATCCTGCTTCACTTTTCACTTCAGGTGTGATGATCACACTCAGTCATGATCAGGCAGATTGGATATCTCCAAAAATCATGCTGCAGTGCTGGAGTTCTGCAGGCTGATGACACTGTTGGTATCATTATAGAAAGTGGCAATCCACTTCTGCCACCAGACTGTAAGGGCTTTAGGCAGCGGTGCTAAAAGGAGAAGGAGACAGACAGACCACCAACTTAAGGGATAAACAGTCCACATCTAAACACAGTATGTGAGAAAATACAGGTCAGTAGTAGAGCTATTTGGTAATAATAATAATATTACGCTATTCACCATGACTGGGCTGCATCTGGGCATACAAAGATTACATAACCATGTCTGCCAGGCAGGCAGCAGGGTACAATCCCTTCTCCACACAAGTGACCTAGACTGGCCAGTGGCTTTGTGGAATGCAAATTCCATGGCTGGACAGTCCTTTTCACCATCAAGCTGCAGAGGTGCTACTTGGCTGGCTAACCAAACATTACACTCACCCGTGCTCCCTCTCTGTGCCAGCTCTATCTCTGGAGTGCACAGGGCCCAAAATTTGTACAAGGCATCACTGCCCCACATTCCTATATGGGCACAGGCCTTGGAAGTACTGTAAAAGGCAGAAGGAGTCTCATGTCTCCCTTGTTGTATGCACTGTCTTGAGAAACACAGCACTGGGCCGTACCAGCCTTACAGGCACCCAGTTAGTCTTGGCAAAGGTCAAACTGATGGTTCATGTGTGGAAATCACCCCACAGAACACAAAATGAATGCATGGGGTAATATCCTGAACAGACATGAGAAAATAGGTAGAGGCTCAGAAGCAGGAAAAAATCTTGTTTAACCTAAGAATGACCGCAAACAGTGCTGACAGTGATCACATGCATTTTACCAGCTTTACAGTACAGTACGTTAAGGACTAAGAAAAAGACCAAGCCAAAAATAAACCAAGACAGGAGCGGTATCAAAGAAAGAGAAACAATTTGAAAGAAAGCACAAAGACTGTATTAAATGATCAATAAGTTGTATTGGTAATGATTTTTATTGTTTTTTAAAGAAATACAAATCTTCTAACAGTGCCTAAATTAGTGAACTTTGAAGTACCACTTGGCCACAGGCTTCTGAAAGACTGTTTCAGCTTCTCGAGGTGTGAGTCACATCTTAAAGGTGAAAAATAACTGAAACTGGAAACATCAGTGTGTGTACCCAATCTCAAAAGTCTCAAGCTCGTTCTTTTTTATTCAAATTAATTTAAAATAATTAAATAAAATAATAAATAAATAAATAAAAATAAATTTAAACTAAATAAAAATAATTACCTTTGAATAAATTAAAAATTAACATTTCCACCTGCCTAGTTGCTTTTATGAATATATTATGCTCTCTTGCACTGTGGATGTAGAAGTACTTAAGGAGCCTTTCAACACACTTGAAGTTAGTATTAACTGAACTACAAGACTGATTAATTAATATTTACGTTCTCATACTGTTTACTGGGTTGAGAAAGCTTTAACTGTAAACTGCAAACTTAAACTATCTGCTATGCTCCTTTAAACCCACAGACAACTTACATGAGGTCCATTGTTTCAAACTTTGTTTTGAACTTAACTGTATTTTTAAGTATCAACTGCACACTACTGTAAAATAACCAACTCAGTCAAAAAATAGGCTGGCAAGTAAACACTGGAAACAACACAATGCCCTCTTATTTTTCCACTCAGAGCTGCACAGCACGACAAAGAATGTCAGGAGGTTGTGTTGCCTTCTTCCTCATCTTTATTGTAGCTATGCTGCTGGTTCTCATGGCTGAGGTTTCAACAACCTAAACCAGCTGAAAAATAATCAAATTAATAGAATATTTAGTACCAAGTGTACTGGTTCTTCCACAAGCTACAAAGGAAAGACAGTACTGTGATGATACACTGTATGTGCACAGCTTTTCCTCTACCACAAAACCAGCAAGCAATGCATGAAAAACTACCTCTGTCATATTACTTGGCATGCTCAGTCAGTTTTTTTCCTGCCAAAGGAATACGGTCCCAAAGCTGCAGCAACTGCTCTCCAACTTGTGGTTCCAGCTCCTAGAAATGATCAGGAAATCAGGGAAGTTACTCGCACTGCTACTATTGAGCATACATATTTATTACTGAGTTGTTAGATGAGGTTGCTGGTGATTGCTTTCAACCTTTCTAGAAGAACTCTAGAGAATTTTGCAATTGGGACAAACATTAGAACTCCCAGCAGAGCAAGGTTTTCTTACTAGGGCTCAGCACGACATAAAAACTTGCACAAGCCACCCTGGGCTACAGGCTGTTTGGGGTGCTCTCATGCACAGGGAGTTGTCAGTTCTCAAAAAGGTAATTCCCAGTGAACACACTACCACTATACACAGGAACAGATGCACCAGATACTTAGTACCTCCCACAGGTCAGTCACTTACTAACTAAAGGTCATTATTTTCCACATCTTTTAAGTTGAATTTCATCAAGTGTGGTGGAGAATGTGGAAAGAGAGGTCACAGGAAATACAGTGGCCATCTGTTCCTTGTACTTCTCCTTTCCTCCAGTTTCTTACAACTGGAGAGAGATTTTCAGGAAGAGAAAGCGATACAAGAATTTTAGCTCTTGAATCATCACGGACATGATTTGGGAGAGGATGGGGAGAGAGCAGAAACTGCCACACAGAAATTTTGGCTTTTAGTAGTTGCATTTAGAGCTTTAACAAATACAAGAACTGTCTAAGCTTTACCTCAAACCTCAGGATTCTCTTCAGGCTTTACAGGAAAAACCCTTAAAATTATGAACAGCATTTGGGTATGACAGACTATCTAAGAGAACACATCTCAACCAAACAGGGCACAAACCCCCAGAACGAAATTACAAACTAGAAAACAAACCCAACAACTTCTTTTTGAAAGCATCCACCTTTAATTAATTTTTTAAACACATAAGCAAGAAACTATTTTGATTTTATCAAAATAGCTCCATTATTTCAGCGGTAATCCTGCATTGCAGGATAGACCAATGAACTGTGAATTCAGATTAGCAGATACACGCACAAGTAGAGATAAATGTCAAGGCTGAACAATTCTACTGAGTAAAGAAAACTTTAAAAGAGAGTAGTATTACCTGGCCATCTCTACTTATCTGTACTTTCTTACTATCGTTCCATGGGTTGAGCAAATGGTGTGCAAACTGAAAAGGAATGATTTCTTTTCGGATCCAGTCCACTTTAAATACACCTCCAAAACCAGCAGATCCCCAGTCTTGACTTTTCTCACACCCGATAGCTGAACCCATTCTAGCAAAACCCTGGGACAAAAATTGAAGTATGAAAGAAGAGACATAATGAGACTGTATCTGTCTATAGTGGAATGAGATAAATAGCCAAACTTCCTATGAAACTTTCAAAGTAGTTTCAAAGTGATTCACACACTCTCCACCATGAAACCGGAGCTTCCAAAACGTTTACATCTAGAAAGTTGGAAGTATCACTTCTTTTTGCACTTCAAATATGCCTTGTAGGGTTTGACCTTAAGGAATGTTTCTCAATGACAAAATTATCACTAAGGGTTTTTTGAGCTTTGTAACAGATTAAAAAGCTGTTGCATAACCACCTGAATCAGAAGGAAATCAAGAATATTCTACTACAGTATATTCCATTAGATATTCATATTCCTTGTTACTTGTAGGTAATTTTTGCAAAAATCCATTTGTTCCGTCTCATGTTCCCTCTATGTTAACAAACTTTCACACAGAATTAGGAGAGGGTAGCTGTTTATCAAAGAAAGAAGTCAAAGCTGCTTTTATTTCCTTCATTAGTGAAGCTGGACAAAATTCCAACATGACAAGTATTCATAAAGAAATGAATGAAACCCCAAACCCAAGACGACATCTAATTACCTAAGGACACCCCGATTTACCCACACACCAAACAAACCAAAAGTAAAGCCAACCCCATACACAATGTATCAACTATTCAGGTGAATTTATGCCATTTAGGATTTAGCAGTCCAAAAGATGGAGTTCACCGTGCAAATTACCAGCACACACTGGTGTTGTAAGACAAGCAGTCTTAGATAGCTCAAGCCAGATAAAAATGAGAATTAATAAAAGGAACAGAGGAAAAAATAAATGTGGAATAGAAAGAGACAATTGGGACAAGAAAGGATTAATAGAGAAGTTAATCTCACATTCCTATGAGGGTGCAGTGCACTGTCAAAACTGGAAGGGCAGTGCAAGACTGACTACTACTTCAGTGTGTCTTCCTTTCCCCACTTCCTTGTCTGAAAGCATCAGTGCAACAGCTCATTTTCAGTACCAACTGACTTGCTGAAAATTACTTTCCAGTATTACATTTGAATTATCCAAACCATCGTATGTAATATGTCACTGTAGTCCTTCAGAGCTATTGCCAAGACAGCTGTGTTTTGACTGGTTTGTTAGATTTTAAATTCAGCTGACTTTTACAAATTGCTTACATGTGAAGAAGTAAGTTGAACTTTCTTTATGTGGAACAACTGAATTTAGCTGGCTCACAGCTAACTTGCAACTTTGCACTACCAGGTCAAGTTTTTAACTTTAAACTGACCACGGATTTGACCAACAAACTCATGACAAATATCTCACTGAATACAAAGTCAAGACACAGTTCAGGAAGAATCATGGCCAGCTTCCTAACTGGAAGTGAATAAAACCAGCTTTTATAAAAATTTTAATAAAGAAATTTATGAATTTCTTGGCTTTAGAAAGCTGTGACTTGACTGTAACTGCTTGCTCACTTACAATACACAGTTTGGCATGCAAACAATAGCAATCCTCAACTTTGTTAGGATTTTTTTCTGCTGTTGTTGTTTTAGAGGATTAATGTAGGGTACAAACATTTTTCTGACTCATGATGTTTGCAGACAATTCCGTCTCACATTCTGAGGGACAAGCATATTTCAGAGGATAATGAAATACTCTTTCTTCAGCACAGATATTTAAATATTTTTCTGCTTCTCAGAAAATCAAGAGTCATAAGCAAAGCCATCCAACTACACACAGTCATTTGCTACACCCTCCTAAACCATCAACCACTGCTAAAATTTAGTTTTACATTAAAACTCACCTGAAAGCATCCAGACCCTTGAACAGAAAATATTAAGTAAACCACGCTGCTCTCCCAAAAGGCTCCATTCAGTTTCCGTTCATTACTTGGCGTAGTGGACCATATTCCCTTCTGCTGAGAAATATCAATGTTTTGCAAGTTGCTGCTTTTCATTATAAAGTATCGAACTGGCATGTTTTGTCTTGGTGAAGGAGATTTGCAACCCTGGAAAAATAAATTAAATTAATAAATACAATAAAATAAAACAGGCTTTATCTCTGAAGTTTTATACACATGAAGACACAAATCACTTGAAGGTGCTCCTCCCTTCCTCCTCCAGGTTCTACAAGAAACATAGTATCTACCAGCTGGTCCAGTCTGAACTGACTTTAAAATGTATTTCACACCTACTTTTACATTTTTAAAGCACTTTTCAAAACAGAAATTCATCCATGAGGGGCAGAAACAAGTAGAGCAGAATAGGACTAAAACTTCTAGTGATTCATTATAATTGGTTTAAGTCTGAAACACCCTGAGATGACACCAAAATTAATCATCCTAGACTGCAGCCTATAGCACACTACTAGCATTTCAACCTTCAGGAAACATTTTCTTCCTTTTGAATTTAAAAGCTGAAAGACTCAAGGGAAATTACTAAATTCTCCAATGAGTCCATGAAGTTTCCTCTCAGTGATCTCTTTAGTGTTACTGCTGGTTACTATTCAAGTATATAGGGACAACTATGACAATAATCTCATTAAAACTGTGTGCTTTGCTAGAATACCCAAAAAAAAAATCCCAAGCAGTCATAATAAGGCCGATAACACAGATAACACAATACTTACAGAGAATCAGTATCAATGTCTGCTATTAAAGAAACTGAGAAAGGCAGAATACCAGAATTTCAGAAGTGTGCATACAATATACTAATTTAGTTGAAAAAAAAAAAAAATCGATACACCTTCGGTGTTTACTAGAACAAGATTAAAAAAAAAAAAATCTCATTTTTTCTACTTTGGATAGGTTTACCTCAGCAGTCCACAAATATTACTTTTACTGTATTAAACTAGGGTAACAGGGATATTTAGTCTAGATTTTAAGTTCCAGAAGGAAATATTATGCAGCTGTTACAAACAAAAAGTTGAGTTAGGTTACTAATTTATCAGTAAAATACCTAATAGTTTCAGAATGGTATCAGCAAGAAATTCTGTTACTTTTGAAGGGAAGGGTGTTTGAGAACTCTACCTTTCCAAATACTGGAGAAGAAGGACTAGCACAGGGGCTGCTCTCTGCAGGCTTCACTGAGGACTGAGCTGATCTATCATCTGAGGATCGTTTGGCCAGCAAAATGTCCTTTTCTTTGTACTTCTTTGGCTGGTGGAGTGCGGGAGATGTAGATTTCACTGAAACCCTAAAAAAGACATACCTTGAGTTTCACAAGCAGTTACTGAACAATTTACATCGACCTGTCAGCCAACTGCATGACCACATGAATTACAGCAAGTACAAAATATATGAAACCCTTACTAAAAAAACCCTACTGATCACACATCGTTTTTTAATGCTACTGTTAAGCCTCTTCTGCTGCTTCTTAAAGATCACAATTCATGGACAATACTCCTGACTGCTCTCTCAAACAGCTAACTCGAGTATGAAATACTTCTCAGTGGGATTACAGTGCAGCATACAACAGTGTAACACCTTTCAACCGTATTTCCACTGTTTCAACCTCCTTATTACTAGCAGAAATTTAAGTGATGCTTGTATACATAAATTGCAACCTACAGTGAGAAGAAGACCTCAACATCTTACTTTTCAGCATTAGAAGAGTCAGACAATTCAGTTTCTGTTGAGTTTTTTCTACTGTTGGTTGACTTCCATGTAGATGCCAAAGGAAGTTCTTCACAAGTCACAGGTCTTGGTCTCTGGCCAATTCCTGAAGGCTGCTGCAGACCTGCAGACTGTTCTTCAGCACTCAGAACAGCAGTAATTGCTCTTACAGTTGTTTCATCAACCTGAGACCATGGTTTAGAAGGAGCTCGCATACGACGCAGGAACAAACTGTGCCACTTCTGCCTGAGTTGCAACAGCATACCAGCTGCCTGTAAAGAATTCCAATTCTGTTAAAGACTGATGAAAATTAGATCAGACAGGTAAGAGGACCCTATCTCTTTCCTATCAGGCAGAACCTGGCATTCTAATATAAACAGGGTCCAAAACGAAAGGCAAGACTAAGTCTTGGAGAGGGGGAATAATTAATATTTAAATATTAATATTTAAACTAAGATGTGAATTTACTTTTCCTTGGGTGCAAGGTAATTTTTGAAACATTTCATTTAGCCCTGTACTAAACTTAACATTGTATTGCAAATCCACAGACTTTTTTTTTCCTTTTTATCTTTCCTTTTCTATCTTTCATGCTTTATGCCCCTGCTCTCAAATCAGTCTATACTCATGCACTCTTCAGTCATATCTGAGGGAAAAGAGCTTTAAGTGACATCTATCTTACACAGACTTCTGCTCAAATGTGATGACTAAATTCAGAAGACTATAGTCTAATTCCCATGTTACCAGAAATGTTTCCACTAAAATAAATTTTTAAAAATCACTCTCTTGGACATGGCTAGGAGAGACAGTATTATTATTAGAGCTGGTATGGTCAAGTGTTTCATGCACCATGAACTACTTCCTTCCACAGCCACAGCTCCCCAATGACCTACAGACTTCTATTTCAAAGAGGTTTTTATTTATCCTTCCAAAATCTGACAGCAACTTTTTTTCAGCAACTCCAACTTCAAGCTCCTTTTTTGATCCAATTTTGGTTATCCTCTCAGAGAAAAAAAACACAATACGCCAATGTGATTGTTCTCTCAGCTGCCGTTCAGATTTCGGCTATCCCAGATCATCCTATGGCCTGATGGAGCACCATGCAGGGAGGACAGGAGGCCAGAAGGAGCAGAAAGGTCATTATGCAGCCACTGTCCACTGCAGCCATTATTTTCTGTCTGGCGGTCTCCTCAGAATCTGCTGACTTGGGGAAAGGGACAAAACTGCCAAGCTCAGACATATAAAACATCATACTCTCCAGAAAGTTTCTGAAGCAGATCCAACAGCATTAGGACTGCTGAGGCTTTCCTGCTGCCTCATGTGACAAACAGGACACCCACACCAAGGTGGAGGAAGAGGAATGACCACTCTCACTGTTGACTTGGGTGGCTAATTTTTTTTTTTGCTTTTTGCTCATAGGTAAAAGAATTGAAAGATATGGGTGATAGGTTACGAAACCTTGGATATTGAATACATGAATTCACACGACAGACAACTCTGGGCCAAAGGGAATTGAAGTCCCTTAATTCTTGATGAGCTCATGAAGTAAAGGTTAAATCACAGAGTATGTAGCTTGAGAGACCCAAATGGAGCATGACATTCTTAGAGAAAATTCTTGGCTACTCAAATGCTACAAAAACCTTTTCACATCTTTTTGAATTCTTCTATATGAAGCAAACCCAGGAATGATTTCTTACTTACTTCAGGGTCCAGTCTGAGATGGAGCCATTCATCCAGCTTCAGTAGTGCCAGATTAGCAATTGTTTTGTCCTCCATCTCACTGTCACTGCTATCATTAGATGCCCCTCCCCCTGAATTAATGACAAAAGGTGCATTAACATTTCTGTATTATTTCCACTTACATACAAAAAACCTGAACACTACTGTATTAACAGCAATAAATATTTTTCCTTCTAAAATTGACTTTAAAATGTAAACACTTGTAAAACTACCTCTTCTTTTCTGCAAACACACTGAAAAGTCTTTGCTCCAGATAGCAGCAATCAAGTAGCCAGACCTGCTGAAAGTCCTACTATGTAAAAACCTGTACTGATGTAATCTGACTCAACTCATGTACCTCCATTCACAAGCCACTATCAAACTTTTGCCTAAAGCTGTTTGCAAAACCACATGTGGCTCTATTTCCTAGTAAAACAGCAGATTTAAATACCCAGTAAGAAAAAAAAAACCCTATATACATATGGCTATTAATTAGGAATCCTGATTTTTCTAAGGTGCAGTTCAATAGCATGAATGCTATTCTAAGCTTAACTGTTTAAAAAAAAAGACAGGAAAGTTTCAGAAATAAGTTGGGCTTTTAGTTTGATTTAAACTATGAGAACTAGCAGCAGTTATTTTTGCTTCCATTCCAATAGGAATTCCAACTCAATTTAAATAACAAAAGGAAATTTTTATATATTCTGCATTACTTACACTTAATAGTACAAAATTATACTGGTTTTACTGATAAAAAATATGACTGGAACATATCTTGAAAATGTGTGTCAGCTAGAAGCAACATGACTTGTTTGCCATGTTTCTAAATTATTCAGTTTGAATAATGTGGTTCAAAGAATCAAATAAAGTAGTCTGCAGAAAAAGAATATACATACTACAATTCTCAGTACTAGCATTACCATTAGCATTGTGGCTGCATTCGTTCCTTACAACCTATACAGTAACTTCTGAGACCCCAGAACTGTGTAATTTATGGGCGTGAATGTGTAAGGAATCACAAAACTAAGTGAATTTTTACAGAACCTACAGACTATTCCTGAATAGCTACAGGAATTGTAACACTGTTGCTTTCAGAATCAGCCAATATATGTATTAAATATTACTGAAAAATAAGCTTTCCATGTCACACACTAGTATACCAATGGAAACATTCCAAATCCAGTGTACCTCGAAAGGATGAAGATGCCTGCAAGGCATTACTTGGCAGTCTGGCTGGTCCACAGAAGAGGGCCACGGTGACAGGCGTCACAACAGAGCAGCACCTGATGTTTGCTGTCTTGTGAGCTCTCGTCATTTCATCATATATAAGCCAGTCTGTAGGGAGGGCTTGGATGGCTGCAGCTTGTCCATTTGCTCGGGCAATCTGTGCAAGAGCAGGTAAGATTAGGCTATTATACCCTCTACCTGTAATTAACGTAAATCTTAACATATTTCTCATTTTATCCACCAGGTTGAGGATGCCTCAGCCTGGTAGCGCTCAAATCCAGGCTCGGTGAACCTCTAAGATACATGGACTAGTGGAAGGTGTCCATGCCCATGGCAGGGGGTTGGAATGAGATAAGCTTTAAGGTCCCTTCCAACCCAAATCATTCTGTGCTCCTATATTTTGAGAAATACAAATATAAAAATACACACGCAAATAAAAAAGTATGGGAGAATTCAACCAGATTCACAAGTTATCCAACCATGATAAAACAAAATATTTTGCTTTAAAAAGAAATGTTAAGAAAGGTTTCAGAGCAGAACTTCTTGCTTTTAACAGTAGGTATCATATCTTTAAAACAATTTTATAACTAAGTGCGGGTCTTCTGCCATTTTGCCTTGTTCCATCTAGAGGAAGGCCTAATTCAAACAATGGAAAAATTAATCAACTCCAATTCTATCACCTGGTTAGAACAGTATCTTCGAAAGCTGAAGTATTAAATGCTCTTTCTGCTTTTAAAGTACTGAGAACTAGGAAAAGACATTTCATAGCACACTATAAAAAGTGTGCTCTTTCTTGTGAACTATAAATTCGAAGTGATTTTACCTTTTTATACTGAGATTGACCAAGAACAGAAGTAGGATGAAATCGCACTTTCTTCTCCTTTGGTGCAGTTAAAACCAGGCTCTGTCTGTCTACATGCACAAGATTGGGATACATCCCAGCCACTAAGGCAGCTTTAA
>WBND01001098.1:86469-114182 GCA_013398595.1 Tychaedon coryphoeus | reverse complement strand
AACTGGATATCTTCAAAGATTTAATTAATAGAAGGACTATATACTACATACTTATTAGATACTATGAGAGAAACGTATGTCCTTAATAACAAGGTCATTCTTTTTTCAAGTACAGAAACAGGTTAGGAGAAAAATTAATTGACCCAAATTAATCACAGGGCGTTGGAGTAAGAAACATAATGCGTATGTAAACTGAAATGCTGTTCCAGACTGTTTCAGACTACCTGTTTCCAGTAGAGATAAAACAGATTGGTGCTGCTGCTGTATCACTTCTCACAGGAATAAGAATAAAAGCACTGATTAAAACTTAATTAGGTATTGAGAAGGGTGGCAAAGAACTAAAGGAAATTAAGAAGCTGTACTATACAGACACAATTTTATTTTTTCCTCTGGCCACATGGTAACTGCAAAGAAAAGTACTTTTCTTTAAATGAAAAGGAGACCAACAGGCAGGGAAGGGTATAGGCCACAAACATGTTAAGGGACAAAAAAACCCGAATTATCGACTTCGCAGGTAAAATTTGACCAGTGGAAAGAACTGGATGAATCAAGAGGGGCTGATGTTCTGCACCTCAGAATTGTTCTACCTGACCAGTACCCCCTCAAACAGTCTGGAGTGCAATCGCAGGGCTACAGAAAACGCTGAGGTTTGTTGGCTTCCACAGACCGGCCGCAGCCAGAGCAGCACTCCCGGTGCAAGGAGCCGGCCTTGCCCGGCTCAAGGAGAACAGGAGACACTCGGGGCGGGTTTGGGTCGCCCCGCAATCGGCGGCTGCGCCAGAGAGGGCAGCTGGCCCCGGGCCGGCGACACCGCCCGCTCGCTCGCAGCGGGTCCCGCCGGGATCCCGGCGCCGGGCGATGCCGTGGGCAGGCGGGAGCCCCGAGCCTCCCTCAGCCGCCCTGTCCCGCTCCGAGCGCCGCCGGGGTCACGGCCAGGGTGTCACTCCGGGGGCGGCGGGTGCCGGGTCCCACCCCGGCTTCGTGCTGCCGCTCGCACTTTGCAGGAGCGGCGGGACTGGGAATGCCGGGCTCCCGAGGCAGCCTTGCCTCCTCCTCCTTTCCCCCTCCTCCTCCTCCTCCTCCTCCTCCTCCTCCTCGTCCTCCGCCGGAGCAGGGCGCATGATGGCGGCAGCCGCTGTAGCGGAGGTGAGCAGCGCCGGCAGCAGCAGCACCGATACGTCCAGCACAGGCGAGGAGGAGAGGATGAGGCGCCTCTTCCAGACCTGCGACGGCGATGGGGATGGCTTCATCAGCAGGTAGCGACAGCGGGAGGCGGCTCCTCGCTGGTACGGAGCCGTCCCGTCCTTCCCCTCGCCCCGTGTTCCCCGGCGCTCAACTTGTGGGCGAGTTGGAGCAGCGGTGGGAGCTCCGCAGCTCCCAGTCCGCTGCCGCCGGCACCGGAGCCTCCCGGCAGCGAGAAGCCTCGGCACCGAGAGCTTCCCGGGACAGCGGGCGAGCCCTGCCCGCAGCACTTCCACCTCCGCCGGGGCTCAGGGTGACGTCTCCGGTTCTGGGCTCCATCGCCTCGTGCCCCGGGCAGGTGGTTCTTGCAAGTAAGCGCACAAAAAGCCGGTGGTGGGTAATCTAGGAGAAAACTCGGAAAACTCGTAGTGCTGTCCCGGAACATACGATTTTGTTTTGTCAGTACGTTTTAATCAATATTCTTTTTACACAGTCTCATTTAAATTCCTCTACTGGTCCTCAGAGAGTTTGAGGAGTGTTACCCAGGCTGATGGATTTTGTTGGGGAAGGGCGAGCTTGAATATTCGTAGTAGATAGCTCGAAATAAGCCACAGTGCAATGTTGATGTGTCTGGAAGCAGTGGAAGTGTGTTTTGGTCGGGAGTTGATTTTGTGGTAATGGTGTTTTTGTGCTCTCACGCCATAGTTGAAAAAAATGCTGAACTTCAAAAGGCGGCATTTGCCAGAGGCCGTGGAAACTTGCATTTTCAAAATGAAACTTACGCTATTGCTTGCAATTAGTAAGTGCCTCTAGGGAACTGGGACAGTGAGGGAATTTCTTAAGTCTGCCATTTAACCTGTAACCTAAGAATATGACCCCACAGCAAGGCTAAGTAAACTTGAATCCCCACTGCCATCTCTTTGGAGCCAGAAAGTTGCTGAAAATCTGTAACAACTGGCAGTCACTTTAAAAATAAAGTTCAAGGGTTGTGATATTTCTTATCTAAACAGCTCCCTGAACACTCTTTTATCCCCGTCAGTCTAATGATTATTTTGACAGTTGTGGTTTTGAAACATAAACTTTGAAAATGTGTACTTTCCAACCAGCGTGCTAAGACTGATTCTTTTTCCATTTGTTTACGGTCTTCATGGAGTTTATTCTGATGTCTGAAAACTTGTGATGTTCATGTAAAGTCTGCACTGTCTCCTCAGAGCACGCTTGCTCTTCTGTACTGTCACGTTTTTCTGCAATGTAAAATCTCAATTTAAAGACTTTACTCGGGGAATGTTAGTGTTTTAGTGTTTCATAGGTTGAGAGATGTTATCCTGACACAAGCTACTCATTTCTGATTGACTAATCCACATTCCCTACGTTTTGTCCTGGATTTGTATTCTGTGTTCAAAGTAGGTTTTTCAGAATGTTGCTTGAACTACAGTGTTGAAAACGCCAGGATGTGTCTGAGTAGGGACATTGGATTTCATGAGGAAATGGCAATAAAGCTCAGTTCCTAGGCAGTGGTTGAAAGTCCCTCAGGAGATAGCGGGTTCATTTTTGAAGGTTGCTAATACTTTGCTTCAGAACTGGTGTGGCCTTTATCAGAGAATACGGTGTTATAAATTACTGTCTTCCTTTACATCTCTGTGTGTGTGACAAAGCAGTGAAGAAATATTTAAGAAATGATCTGTTGTGACTTTACCTCGTTAGCTAGCCTGGGTAATGAGTTGTACAAATGGAATGCGTTTCTTGCTTTCTGCAGTTACTCAATTTTGCTTATAATCTGTGGTTTATGCAGGAGGAGACTTGTCCAGTTGGATTTTGGTGTCTTTATAGTATGTACCACCATAGTATTATAGACAGCTCTGTCAGGTTTATGGACTCACAGTATCCCTGTTAAAAGTATAGTGCCTGGGGGTTTGTTGTTTTTTAGAGCCCTGGTGTTTAGGTAATTGCATCCTTTTTAATGTAATAAAATAAAGGCAAAAAAATTACCGCTGCTTTTACACTAGATTTCATATTGCCATTTTCTGCATGCTGTTTGTTTGTTTGTGGGATTTGTGTTCCTGTTTTGTTTTGTTTTGTTTTATACGGGCCAGTTGCTTGGCTTTCCTCTTCCTTCTTGCCCTGCTTTTTTGCACTTCTCTTCGCTCATCCTGTGGCAAACATTTTTGTGCCCTTCTTGCAGCCCCGGTGGAGATTGAGGGCTGTCTTCTGCATGTCATGATGTCTTTCACAGCTGGTTAAAAATGGCAGTAAATGCCCAGGCGTCTCTGTAAAGAGCTGAAAACACTGTAAAATCATCTCCTTCCTTGTGTACTAGAACTGGACTTGGCTGTGATCTGTAACCTATTACCATTACTATTAATAAAAAGAAGCTGTTACATGAGCTTCTTTTTAAAAACTAGCTTAATTTCAGTGCAGTGGGGCTAAAATTTGCAGTATTGTGGCTGCTAGTGAAGATAAATTTTATCTTTGAGAGTTAGTATCCCTTCTGTCTGCAGACCTGAAGCTTGGTCAGTCATTTCTTTGCATAGCACATGCAGCAGTTTGTTTATAAGGTTTCCTTTTTTCCAGCTCCATAGCTGTTAAGGAAAAGAAGATCTTTATACTTGCAGCAAGGGCAGACATTTTGTGCGTGTGTGTTTGTTTAGCTCATATTGCATGAGGAAAAGCCATGTTTGCATTCCTAATGAAATAACATGGTGTCTTAGCTGTGGAAATGCTTTGTTGTGCATCAAACTGTAATAAATCTCTTCAAATAGTAGCAGGGAAGTACAGGCACAGATGGTGAGGAGGGGCATGTCCTGAGATACTGATTAATTTTCAGGCTCTCACCTGAGATACTGATTAATTTTCAGGCTCTAAACAGGATGATATTAAAACAATAAAGCATAATTAAGGATGTACCATTGGTGGGTATAACCCTGAAGACACTGAACTGTGGGATATGAAATGCTAAACTGGTGTGTCTGAGCCTTGCATTGACATACTGAAATTTTGCAGTATCCAGCTAGAGAAAAGTACTGAGAAAACACCAGAGTTTTAACTTGGTGGCTTGTACTGAAACAGCTTTTGATTCTTTTGGAGTTAATATTTGTGACTTAATTATTTTAACATCTTGCAAATGTTTGACTTTCTTCTGATACTTCTGTAATAAGAGGTAATTTCACAAAAACCAGCTAACCAACCAAACAAAAAGTACCTGCAGGCCCAACTTAGTTGCAAAGCAGTCCACAATTAAGGCTGGGTTCTGAATGCTTGAGGTCAGCTGGATGAGCGTGGCTGAGAGTAGAGGGCAGCCTAACACACCCTTTACAGCAGAACTTTAGTCTTGCAGCTGTAGCTGGATTGTGTTGTTATTGACAAAAAGCTGTTAACTGAAAAAACAGTAATTGCCTTCCTTTGTTTTATTCTGTTTGCCTTGAAAAGCTTCAGAATCTGATGTTAGTTATAAACATTTTCAGTTCCAGAGGGTTGGTGAATTGTGAAGGACACACGTGCTTTTTTCTTTCTGATGCTGTCTGCATATGTTGCCCTGAATACTGGGGTTTTATGGATGACAGGCTAAATTAATGTCTTCTTCAGAAACTTAAATTGCCTTGTAGCTTTCTTATATGTGGATTGTACTGAAATTCCATTTAGCTCATAATGAATTTCATCCTCACTGCAGAAGTCACTAAGTTTTGGATTACTCTATTGTAACATTGCGAAATGTAAAGGTAACTTTAAATCTGCAGGAAGTACTTTTGCTTTAAAAAATGAAGGTGTGACCTGTGGAAATAACCAGTGAAAAAAACATTAATTTCGTTATGAAGTTACAAATATGCTAACATTCCAATTTTAACTTTTAAGCTTGGATAAATAATTTTAGGATTGTGAATAAAAAAAGTAAAGCTAGTGTTTAGTTCAGCTAGAACTTTGTCATTATATTAACATATTAACGTATTAACAATAACAGAACTAAGTTTTGTTTGTACGGTTTGTTTGAAAACAGTATTCTCTGTGTACACTTCTTTTTTTTTACACTGGGTCAGTGTCTTACAGGAAGTCTTGGTTAAAGTAGAGTAAGATGTTAAAAACCCAGTAAACCTGCTAACATTATAATGAGCTTATACAGCCTGTTAAAAGGGCATGCTGCATGACTGTGCCTTCTCTATCCCTGCACATAAGCAGTTAAAAGGAACTATTTGGATTTGATTTGTTATCTGAGTGATTTTAGTGGTACATGGCTTTGGGAGCTCAAAACATTTGCAATTACAGGCTGATCCTTCCCTTTTTATTGTGTTGTTACAGTATTAGAACATTCACAGCTTTCTTGCTGAGTGTATTTTGGCATTCCTCCCCCCTTCAGTGTTTCTACATTTAGTGGCTAGTGCTATTAGTGGAGAAAACCCAGTATTTTCAAGAAGACAAAGTATTAATCTGTTAATTGTCTTTTCAAGAGAGAAAATTTATTCTTCTTTGGTCTCTGTTACTCTCCACAGCAGTCATTACCATTTAATTTAACTTTTTTTTCAAGTGCTTGATTCTGCTAATGTTCTTCAACTTCTGTGCTTAACATTTAAAGAGACACCTGTTGAAGTACATAAGGACCGATAAAATGAAGCAGCAAAATCATTGTGGGTTGTCTGTGCCCAGTCAAGTTACCACTGTTGGTAAAACACGTGTTTATTCCATAAGGTGACCATTTATGAAGTCATGCAAACATGTTCAGTCAGGATCTCTGGAAACTTATTTTGAGCATGAGTTAATATTCTGCATGTAGAGGCTTTCTAGTCTCTAAAGGGTATTCTGTACTGGTAGAAGGCAGTATCAGGAACAAGCTGTTGTGAGTGCTCAAATGTCAACAGACTAGGGAGTGATAAAGCCATTTATCCTAAAGCAAGAGGTTTATAAAAGGTCAACTCTAACGGAACAGGTGGAAATAGAAAACTGCCTTTGAAGTCTCGTGAGAGAAATAATATTTATTCTGCTAGTTTTGCAGCTACTGGGATTTCAAATTTCAAAAGAAGTTTGATCCCAGTACTGTACAGTCCCAAGTCTGGCCTCAATCCAAATGTCTAAAAAGGAGACATCATTTAGAAGCAGACTGCAAAATGTCAGCAAGACTGGGACTAAGCTTTGGTTAGACCTTGCCTTCGGTCTGGCTGTTCACATAGCTGGGCTGTTCTTGCCATTAAGCTAAAAAGTTTAAGACCTCAATACAGGATTTTATTCTCACTTGAGGTCTGGATTGTTTGCTCTGTGTTTTCTTTAAACCAGCTCAGTTTTAGAAATACCAGAGGAAAAAAAATCCCAAATCTCCAAAACCCCCAAACCTTGGTAAAATGTAATTTATCCATGCACTGCTGCTTTAGTTTGTCTTGAAAACAGTTTCAGCTTCCAGATTCTGTTCCTAGACTTAATTGTAGTCTTCATCCATCTCTATTAGGAGGCTGTCACAGGATTTGTGATCCATGTAACTGAAGGATTGCTTTTATATGGATACAGCACAATGCTTAGCGCGTGTCAAGTAAAACGGTGACTGGAAGCACTGTGTTGTTTCTCACATAATTTTAGTCTGTTTTTTCTGTTTCTCCTGGGACTTGCCTTAGTCAATGATTCCACAGTTGTATAGAATTTTGTGGGGTTTTAGTCCAACTTTGTCTTCCACAGGTCCTCTCAGAGAATCATAACCAAAAAAGGAATAAGTTACAGGGAAAGCCAGGAGGGTGGATGTGTATGAAAAGCCAGAGACATGCTTAGTTTAAGATGAAGAAAGAGGTGTCCCCTTTGTTAAATATTGTGTCTAGAAAATACATCAAGAATCAACATTCATTAAGGGATTATGTGTTTCAAAGTCTGTATTTCTTACAACTGGTACACAGTCAAAGGAATATATTTAAACTTGAATTTTCTGAACATATTATATTTTTAATTGGTTAGCCGTCCAGTTCTTATGTAAACATCAGATGCTTGAAGGGTGTTTTAGCTGGAGCTGTTAACATTTTAAACTTAGTGAAGTTAGTTGGTGTGTTTTATATATTGTTTTTTTCTTTCCTCAGTGGCACTATTAGTCTGGTAAAAGGGACTAAAGTGTATATCTCAGGCTTGTTACGTGATATTACTGTATTTTCTTTCTTAGGACCTTGTTGCTCAGGTAGATTGTACTGTGGAAAAACTGTCCAAACAGTAATTCACTTGAAAATACGTATGTCAAATGTTTTGATCACTTTGACAGTTAGCTTCCAGCTGGCTTCTAAGCAGTGAAGTTATTTTTATTTTTAGTTACATTTATTAATTTTAATAATGATAATAATTTTATAATTAGTTATATTGATTAATTTTGTTATTGGTTTTTATTTTGTTTTATTGAGCTTGTTGCAAATACCATGTTAGTTGGGTTATTACCGTCAGTTAATCACTTTTTAAAGTCAGTAATTTCAAAGTCAGTAATTTCCCTTTTGTAATGAAAAAAAAAGTTAAACGAGGGATTTTTTTGCCCAGTGTTTTCTTGAGTTTCCTGGTGGCAATTCTGAAAGATTAAGTTCACAAATATGCACTGCTACTTTCTTCCCAAGGGTGATAGGGAGCTCGGCCCTCATAAGATGCCTTGGTGCTTGGTCTTTCTAGCAACTTGATTTGGAGTAAGGAATCTCAAAAAATACTTGGTCACCTGGCCTTTCTTGCAAATATACACCCCTAAGATGTGCACCTCCTCTCCATACACAATGAACTGTGAATACCTAGGGGGGGGGCTTTCATGTTTTTTTTAAGTCAGCCTGTTCAGCCAGATGATGTTCGGCTGTGCGTGAAGTATCACTCTGTCTGCACTAGAATTTGTTCAAAGACTCACCTTAGCTGTACACTAGCTCAGTAAAAAATATTTCTTTGCAACACGGCCAGTTTATAGTTGTGGCTTTTAATGTTTGTGCAAGATGGTGGAGAGGGTAAAAAGTGAGCTTGGGTATTAGTTGTGATTTCTCTGGTAATGTCCGCTTGATTTTTCAACGTGCTTCATTCCAAATGATCTGAAATCCCACTAAAAGCTAATTAATTTTCAGAAGTGTAAAAGGACAACAGAGATTTTATTGAGACTCTGGTATCTCAGCTGGTAGATGAAAGGCATTAAAAAGGCTCATGTTGTGCCTAATTCAGTGTTGTCCAAAGGATGGGTGTCAAATGGCATCTGAAAGAAAATTTATGCTGTGAATACATGACTTTTCAAATCCACCGTATTTTTACTGTGAATGTTCTCATGCATCTTTTAGAATAAATAATACGTATGTGGAATATACGTATGTATATAGGAGTATACATGTGTATATGTATGAATATAATACGTATGTAGAATTCATCCTAGGGCAGAGACTTGTGCTTTCATTCACCTGTGTTAATTAACATCGCCATAATGCTTAATTGAAATCAGCACATTCAGTTTCTCCTTTCTTCTGAGAATTTTTCTGCAGCAGTACTTTTTTATATTTCATATAAAGGAGCAGTATTTATGTACTGTTAGTTCATATTCTATGAAATCTGTGCTCCTAACCACGTGGAAGAGTCTGTAGATTGAATTGTTACTGTGTATTAGCAGTATATTTGAAGCCAGTGAACAACACGAAAGAAAGCATAGAATGGAGACAAACTCTGCTTCTCTATTAACAGATGGACCTTTGTTTGCCTGCAACAGTTCAGTCTCCAGAAATGAGACCCTTAGCCAAAAAGGGAACACCCTGCCCTCTCAGGTTGAGATATGTAGTTTGTGCTATCAGTACCGAGTAGGTGATCAGAGCACAAAGTTTTAGTATTTCTAGTGAGTAGAATATGCATGTGTTACGTCATCTATAAAATACATTTCTGTTCTGAGAAGTACGTGCTGCAGGCTGGCTGTCTTGTACATATCTAGTGTGAAATGGGGGAGAGACACACACAGAGACCAGGAGGTGGGGAGGGAACCAGCCCCTGTTTCCCCAGAGGAAGGAGTGGTAGTGTCGCATTCTTGGAATAGTATGTGAGAGGCAGCCAAGGCGGGACAGAGCTGTGAAGCAGAAGCTCAGATGGCTGGATTATGAATAAAGTATGCATGGCTTTAGGGCTGGCTGATTGTTAACCTTGTCTTTTCCCTGATGATGCGCAGCGTTGTGGATTTGGATGAAGTTGCAGATTAGTTGTGAACAGGCACTGGAACATGCAGAAATTGAAACAAGTGTAAAATGCTTACACAATATGGAAACAGTTTTGAAAAAGTGTCAGAAAAAAACAGAGACAGTACCCAAGAGAGGGAGTCAGTGAGCTGCTGATGACACCAAGAAGTGTGAGATCTTTGTTTTGTTTTGTTTTGCTTTCTGCATGAAAAATAACACATGCAGTGAGATTGTTCATGCAAATAGGACTGGTAACAAATATCCTAGATGGGAGAAGGAAGAAAGAAGTTGCGGTGCTTGGATTTGTTTTAATTAATTGTACTTGAAGATTTTGATGTAATAATCCTAAAGACCTAACCTCAAAATTATTTTCCATTCTTTTTTCCTGAGCTCTTCTAAAAGACAGAAGTAACAGAAAATGGGGAAAGATAAAATATGCTGCTTTTCTTTAAAAATATGTTGAGATGGGGATCAGTCGACAAACAACTTGCTGAATACAGATTTGTTAAGAAAAGGTTAGGTCAAAGCCATCTAATTTAGATCTAGTGTCAGCAGTTTGTGGTAGGAGTGAAACAAGAGATGCCCTTTGTGTTGTCTATTTTAAGGCTTTTGATGTTTTATGACACTTGTAGGCAAGCCAAGGAGCTAGACTCAGAGAGACTTTAGTTCATATTTTTTTCCAAGCTCTCCTTGGATCTCATTAGACACCTGTGCTTTGTTTGACACATAAAATACTTTATCAAATTGAAATCAAAAGGATGGCCTTGTCCAGATGAGCATTATTAAGGATTAATGATCTGGATAACATGATAATGGGTAAACTTTCTTAAATCTGAGATGACATCAAGCTAAGGAAAATTGGAGACTTGCTGTGGGATGAGAGTCACAACTGGTGCTGACCAATGAAGCTATTGCTTGAAAAAAATCAAGTGACATAAATTAGGGATAAGCAGTATATTTGGTGGTATACATTCAGGATGTGTGCTTGATGAAAAACTTTATGACATTTATAGTGGTTCTCAAGTTAAATTTGAGTTAACAGAATTGTGCTGTTGCAGAACAAGACTTCTGCTTTCAACTTTTAGTTTCTTTTCAGTGTGTGCTTTAAGCTGGTATCTAGTTCTATGTGCTGCCATCCATCCAGTTGGTGGATCATTCAGAGAAAGACAAGAGCAGAATGTGGAATGTTGTGGGAGATACAAAAAATGGAGTTCTTTACTTAAAAGAAGGTGGAACATATGGTTATGGGCTTTAAATATGTAAAGACTGTTTTTCTTGTCCAATGTGATGGCAGAAAATGAAATGTTAACTTCCTTTTTGAAGTAGGAATCTGAATTGTATCTGGGAAAATTGAAATTAGGAGACTTGCAGAAGAGAACAGTGAAGTGCTAGGACAAAGCACACATGGAGGTTGTGGCATTCTTAAAAAGCAGCTTCCACACCCATCCATGAGTGATGACACGTGTTTTAGTCTGATACGTTTTCTACACTGGTAGGACTTAATTGTCTGTCTTCCTCTGTTTAAGAGTTTGTCTGCTGAGTTATACAATTTGTCTCTTGTGCTTATAGTCAGGCAAATGTGCAGGATCCCATATAGTGCCGTATAGACTTCCACTGTACAGAACTCAGTAGTTACAGGATAAATATCCCTTTGTGGGACTGCAGTCTGATCTAGTGACCTTTCCCCCTCCCCCCATTTCTCTCAATTTTATGTTTACACTTTGCTTTAATTCCTTCGTATTTGGGGACAAATACAGAAAAAAAGTCCTATCAAACTATCAAATATTAATGCTCCTACGTCCTCCTAAGTTTTCATGTAGTGTGAAAAAACCTGTCTGCATGATGAAAACCCTTCCTGATCACAATGAGATGTTAAAACTGAAGCTTCAGTGTGAGTTTTCAGATTCCAGTATCAACAGTATTGCTGCTCAGCATTTTAACAAGCATGTCCAGCTGATGTGCCTGTTCTCCATCCCATCCTGCCTCACATTATTCATGCATTGCCAGACACATCGGCTACTGAAAATGGCTCATTTACAGCTATTGCCTGGTGCTGACAATGTATTTGATACACAGATTATAGGGAGCATTGGGACAGCCATAAGGAAATGGAACTTTACATTAAAAGCAAACAAAATGAGTGCTGCATATCTTATATTTTCATTTTAAAGGGGTTGATGAATACTGCTACATACTCTGGCACTAGGAAGTAAACCAAAAGAAAATACTCTTGGAACAAAATGCATTTTGTTTAGCAATGCAGAGAGTACTCCAAATATACATGTCAAAATTGTTTATGCTTCAATATATCAGTTGTTCCATGTATGAATAGCAGTGATGGTCGTGAATGCAGTTTATTAAACTGAGATGAGAACTTCAGGCCTTTTTTCCTGACCATAACTTTCAAGCAGATATATTGTTGCAGGAAACTTGTGGTTCTTCATTCTTTGCCCTTTTGTAAGGATACCTAGGTTGTAGCAGGCGGAAAATTCCAGCACTTCTGAAGTTGTCCGTTATTCTTTCAGAAACTGTAATTCCAGTCTTGCCTTGCCACTTCCTTTAAAAGATAACCTGGAAATGCTGACTTAGTTTTATCAGGATGATCCATACCTGATAAAGTAATAGCTTCTATATTGTTAAATCATCAAAATTGGTAATAATTCAGGAAATTGGAGAGTAAAAAATAACCTCTTAAAGAAAGTATTTCTATGTGAAAAGGTCTGTTAGATTGCTGCAAAGGTAATGAAATCTGTTTCTGAGTCTAAATTCATTAGATGGATAGAATTTTTTTTTTTGTGGTGTTGCTGGTTCTATAAATTATTTCTTCAAGAAAAATACTAAGTAAGAGCTGCTGTGGGTGTTTGTCCTCTTTCCTAGTCTACCTGTTGTGCTAGAGAACTTCTTGAACAATTTTCTTCTCTTCTGTAAAGTCAAGAGGTCTATGAGGCCTTGAGTGGACCACAAAACTACATAAATTCTCCATCCACCACCCAGTGTAGGTGAGGACATTGTTTTTATTCATATTTTGCAGGCAGCAGTGGACATTGTCTTTTAGTCTGGTAACCTTCTGAAGTGCTCTCTGTGGTTGGCTGCTAACCTCCAGATGCTTTTTTTGCCAAAGATGATAGTGTCACAGAGGGCTTCTGTGATACACCCTCACTGTGATTTCTGATGACTTTGGAATTGTTGTGTACTTCTGTTCATCCAGATTTAGAAGTAAGCATTTTGATGCAGCCTACCTCATGATGCTTGGAGCCTCTTATCTTATAATTTCTTTCCCCATCTAAAACTCTGTTAGAAGTTTATTCAGAACAAAAGGTGTCACTCCGTGAGCTTTTTGGAAGACTTCTGACTGCAGACAAGCACAGTTCTGGGATTGCTGCCAGGATTGTTTGCCTGGGACTGCTTGTAGAAGAGTCAAAGCTGGAGAACTGATGTGATTCAGTCGTTTGAGCTGTCAGGGGTTTGACGTGCTGTGTGTATCAGAGCAAATGGAGCAGCGAGTCCAGGATGCTCTGGGGATTGGTGATTGCACCAGGGACCTAAACTGAACATCCTCCTTCCAAGAACAAAAGTGGTCTGGAATGATTTTATCTTTTCGGTCAGGAACTTCTTACCGCCTCTGAGTGCTCTGCTATCATTCCTTTATAGATTAGACCTTTTAAAATTACTGTTTCAAACAGATTACGGTTTATCTACAGTATTGGTCTAGAAGTGACTTACAACACAGCTGCATGGAGCAGGTTTCCCTACACTGTTTGTTTATTTACTCTATTTGCCTCTAGGGCATTTGGCTGCATTTATAATTTTTACTTCCCTCTTCAAAGGTATTTGTGCGCCTAGACTTCAGCTTGCATAAGCAAAGATTAAATGTTTCCTGGCAAAATGATGATGCCTTTTTGCTAGCTGAAATTTTAAGTAGTTTTAAGAAAATATATGGTTTCTCCTTGGTGTTATGTAGTGGAAAAATCTTTACCAGGTTTCCTTTATAAGTCAGTTTGCATTTGTGTAACACCTTTAGACTATAGGGAACCAAAACTGGGTTTGGACATGTCCCTGTGAGCTGTAGTGAAATAGAAGGTTTACAGCTGTCATGAGCAGGGCTGTATAAGGTATGCTACCAGTGCCACAGCCTCCTCCCACCCCAGTGTAGCAGATTAATTCTTCTGCAGCAGGGCAACAGACTGGAATCCCTGTCCAGGAATCCCACGGGAAAATCACCTTGCACTGCTTCTACTGGTACTCATTTTAAAATTAGCACTCCTCTACAGAGTCCCTCAATCTGATGCTGTGTCTTATCTGTTCCAAGAGAACAGATGTAGACATAGCTGAATTGTATCTGTCACTCCCCATGTAAGAATGCAAATGTGCTGTCATTCTTATTTTTCTTCGCAACACCCTTGTGAGATTGTATTTGTATTGTTTTAATTTTTGAAAACAAGGAACTGAGCCATGGAGATTATTTATTAATTGATCAGATTCAAATCTAAGAGCAAAACTGAGCAAAAATTGAACTGCAAGTAATAATAATAGCTTATATTTGGCCTATGTGATGAATTCTCTAATAAAGTTATTTCTTGTCATAAGTAGAGATTTGGTTTCTTTCTGTTGTTTTTGTTGGCTTTTGTTTGTTTGTTTTTAAACTACATGGTCATGTTATCATCATCATTATTATTATCATCATCATTGGTATGGTAATTATTATCATTGTTCTTATCATCATTACTATTATTTTTGTTACTATGATCATTATTATCCAATTTTATTATAAACAGCTCTGTCAAGAGTTCTGTTTCTGCAGCTCTGGAATTCCTGTATAGAAGAGACTTTCAGAGCTCCACCCAACGTACAGCTTCTTTCTGTAGAATAGAATGGGCCTTGATTCTGATAATAAATTACTTCAGTGAAATGTTCATGCAAGAACTTTGAATTTTCAATGTATCATGTTTTCATAGAAACCTTCTGACACCCTGATACTAGTACTGAAAAAAAAATACTAAGTATGCTAATAATAGTGAGATTACACATTTCCTTTGCCTTCCTTCTGCAGAAAGATTTTGTACAACACAGAAATAAGAAATATACTTTTAAGCTTCTTAAAAGGAGCCATAGCATAGAAATACACTCATGCTATTTGTGGTGGAAATTGGTGCTATGCAATCCAGTTCAAAAGGTGTTTAAGAAAGGGAAAGCAGTTAAGCAGTGAGAGTAGCAAAGTAGTGGTAATAAAAAAAAAAATTCTGATCAGGGAGAATGGGCACTCAGAAGATTTTCATCAGCAGCTGTTGATTCAGGTCTGGCTGAATTGGTTTGCCACATTTTATTTAGAATGTGATTATTTGTCATTTGATAAATATGCATCTGTCATCCTTCACATGCTGTAGAAATAGTTTCAAGATTTTGTTTCCTTCAGTAGTTGGCTTATTGGTTTTAAATGTCGATGCGTTAATGCATATCCATATTAGACGGGGCTAGTATTCCTTTTCTTCTAAACTAAGTTGTTGTTTTTTTTTGTTTTCTCTATTCCCGCTTTTCCAATCTTCCCCTGCCCCCATCTTCCCTCTAAAAATATCTTTAGGAATGACTTGCTGATGGTGTGCCGCCAGCTGAATATGGAGGCGTCTGTTGCAGAGATCATGTGCCAGCTGGGAGCAGATGAAAATGGAAAAATTTCCTTCCAGGATTTTAGTCAGTGCCACATGGAACTGGTACAGGAAATCAAGAAGGAGGAAGTGGAGCTTTCTGTGAAATCGGATGACTCTTGTAAAAAGAGAAAGTTAAGGGATAGAGTAGCTTCCTGGCCAACTAGCAGCAATAACAGTTTAGGTAGGTATGGCTTTTAAATGTCCTGTTGGTGTAATTTAACAAAAGGTAAACTGTGGGGTGTTTGTTACTGATTTTACTGGCATTAGGGTTGCCCCTAAAGGGCCCCTAAAGGTGAATCTGCCTTGGCGTAATTACATCACATGCTAGAGTGTAGTTGTAGTGGATGCAGACTTGTCATCAGAATGTAAACTAGAATGTGTGCAGAGCATCCTCTTCTAAAAATACAAATTGCAGAAGAGAACACACTTCCTTGGAAGGGACAAGGGCTGGTAACTGAAGATCCAGGGACTTCTCTGTTCTCTGTAAAGCCCAGGCAGGTATGTAGGTAAGTAAAACTGATAAAGGAGGGGAGACTTAACTTGGTTCCAGTCATAATACACTGTAGAAACTAATGTTTCTTGGGTGCTTCTTGGGTTCCACTTAGTGGGAGATCTGAATATGCTGGAAGAGCCCAGGGGTTTAGGGAATACAAAAATACTCCTCCATCTGGTTAAAAAACAAGCCAAAAAAAACCAAAATCAAAACCAGAACCAACCAAACCAAAAGAAACCAGCAAGAAAAACAAACCACAAACCCCCCAAAAACTGCAAAACAGCAAACACAAAAAAGTGCTATTCCATCCACAGGAGAACAGGATGTAGGAAGGGAATATCTGTGCCGTTGAGCCCAGTCCTAGACAGCACTGTGACCAGCCAGCATTAGGTCAGAAATGTTAATACCTACAGAATGCTTCCTTTCAGCCTGTAAAAAATGGAAGAGACTAAAGGACGCAGATTCTGGGGTCAAAAATTGTAAAGTGTGGTGTCTTGTGGAAAAAGCTGAGGATGCTGTCCTTTCCCCAGCTCCCTACAACAGGTGCATGCTGGCTAAGCACGACTGCTGGCTGGTGGATGGCACTGACCTACATCCATGCTTCACAAAAACACCATCAGCCTCTGATGGTGTTTGGTTGGAGCTATGTCTCCTCAGCCTTTTCTTTAGGCTATATGAGACTACATGCTTTAAAACACTTTTTAAACTAGAAATCTTCCATTAGTCTTCCCAACAGTTTTTCTCTGAAGTGTCTTAAATTAAGTTGGCAATATTTTTTACTGTCAGATCTGCTTCATACGTCTTCTGGAGAGTTGTGTTATTCCAGCTTCTCAGGTTATGGACCTGTTGTCAGATGTAATGTTTAACCTGAAATTTATTTATTTATTTGAAGGCATTTGATGGTGCATGGGACTTCTGTTTTAGCAGCATGATGCGAAACATACTGAAAACAGAATACAGATACAAGTCACAGCAGAAGAGAGCAATTGGAGGGCACAGCTCAACTGGTGTGGTTGAGCTGTGTATACAAGTACCCCACACTGGCCTGGCTAATTCAGGGAGACATTCACACTCTTACTGAACTCAGGGAGAAATACAGCACCAGTTGATTCCTTCAGCTGTTCATAGTATATCTAAAGCAAAGCCCTTAGGTGTTGAGATCAAACCAGCTTTTTTTTGCAACAGCTATGATCAGTTCCAGCCCACATTCTCGTGAGCTTTGTGGGAACATCACCCTGGCCCATCGCTGATCCTGCTCCCATGGTAGGATCAGTCACACCTGTGTTTGTCTCGTCAGTAGTCAGCCTCACAGAAAGTAAAACTGGGCATGTGTTGATTTTGGTGGTTTGGTCCATCTATTAATTTACTTATTTGTTTGCTTTGGAGGTATGGAGTTAGCATATTCTGTCTTCTAGTCACTTCACACATGTTTTTGACTAGTCATCTCAGGAATTAAAATTTTCCTTGTTTACTTTGTATCCTTGGTGAACTCCTTATCTTTTTGCTTGTTAGATGTACTGTACTACTCTTATCATCCCATCATCTCCTGCTCCTTGGCTTTTCATTTTGGCTTCTCAGCATAGCAAATGTGTTTCCCAGCTGTGTTAATCTTCCATCTCATATTTTATGGTTTCATAGTTATATTTTATTGTAGAGGTAGTTCATTCATTCACTGTTAGCATTTCTTCTGTTTATCCTTCTTTCATATATATTCTTGAATTGCAAAACTCTGTAGTTTCTATGCTCATTTCTCCCATCACTTTTTGTATTGAAATCTTTGTGAGCCTTGTGCTCAATTGATTTCCAGCCTGTGAATCTCTTTCTGGAGCTGTCAGACAGTATTTTGAAGCCAAGACTGTGCCTTTTTTTTTGCTGTAAGGATATTGTGTGTTCCCTTGCTCATACAATTATCTTCCTTGCTTGCTTTTTTGGTGCTGACACAGTTGTGGTTTTTTCCAAACAGAGTTTTTATTCTGCCCTCAGATAGCTATACAAAGTTTCCCTGTTTGTTGACTAGATTTCTGGGGTTTAAAATCTTATTTCTTAGACAAACCAGCCAAGTAATTATGATTTGTAATAATCAGAGGTGAAAGACAGCTCCTAAACTTAAAAGAGAAAGGCCAACATAATAGTGTCAAAATTTATCCCACAAAGAAAACTTACTAATTGCTGCCAGAAAGTATTTGTAGCTGAACTTCCAGATTTATTAGTGTATGGAATTCAAACCCACTACTTTTTTCCCCTATTCCCAAATTGCTGTTAGATTTACAAGAATAATTTAATGCATTTTTGAAGTTGGTGAGTGAGGCCATTTTTCTTTTCCTATTTTTTTCCGAAAGGTTAACTCCAGAAGACATTTGAATTTCTTACATTGATGTATTTTGCTCTGCTGATCAAGTGTGACTATCTTACTGCACTATACTTCTAGACCTATGGGGACTTATGGGATTTGTCCTTGTCCTACCTTGACTCTTGCAAGAATTCTTAGAGAACATATGAGGGATGCTCCCCCCACCCCGCAAAAGGATGGGAGGATATACTAAAAAGGAGCTTTTAGGATACAACAGTTTTTTATTTGGTTGTAAAAGAAAACCATTGTGGCAGCACTGTTCAAAATGTTCTACATGGTTTTCTTTTCAAAGAGTCAAGGAAACAGCACTGCATTATATTTCTATGGTATAAACCCACCCTGTGGTATGAACACAATGGCAGCTGAGGAATTACACTTGCAGTCAAGCTTGAATTATGATCTGCGCTTTTCTATGCCTTTCTGATGTTTCTGTGCCTTTCATGTCTCTGAGGGCTCACTTATATACTCATTAGTGGTCAAAACATTGGTTAGGTTATTACTGAGTCTTTGCTGTTGCTTTCTAAGCATTGCTTGAGACAAGAGACATCATGTATAAATTCAAACATGAGCTTGGTGGATGTTCTTATTTTGTGTAACGCTTTTCTTGTATTATCTTTTTTTTTTCTGATCAAAACACTTTTTATTAAACTTTATTTTCAGAGGTAGTTTACAGGCCCTTTTTTCTAGACTAATTTCTACATAATATATGACCTGCTGATAATATTTAAAGCTGGTATCATGTATTGATGCAGGGCACATAAATGAAAGAATTTCAAAACTCATTTGACTGGTATTGAGTAGCAGGGATCCTGATGATCTGAAACAAGCAAAGGAATCCAGCCTCAGACATGAATGTTTTTACACTGCAAGTTTGTGTGTAATTGTGCAGAGATTACCAGTCAGGCAGCATTTTGTGCTGCCTTTTCTTAGAACTGTTCCAAATTCTTTAAAAAAAAAAAAAAAGACAAAGCCTTTTATCTAAATCTAATATTAGCTTTGCTGCCTATAAGTTTTGCTGTTCATTATGTAGAAAATAACTTAAAAAGAAGTTACAAGAAGTAATTGCATCTAATTTACTATTGAACTTCATCTCATCCATCTTTTTTATCATTGATAAGGTTATTTGCGTAATTTTGCCCAACTTTGCCCAACAGATGTTCATGCCTGTGTTTCCAGGTGGGATGCAGAAATGAGGAAATTAGATGACTATTTTAATCAAGGCACAGGACTCGGGTTTAATTATATGAATCATGTATGTCCTCAGTAAGCCAAACCAGCTTCCATATTTACCATCCTGATGAGCGAATGAATGTATAGATTTAAAAATTTAATGTTTCATTCGAGTGCACAAAAAAGAAGTTTTCTAAGTTACTAGAATTAGATTTTTTGATGTTTAGTAATCAGCAATTCAAGGCTATTATAATGTGTTATAGTTTTTACCCTATACTATTAATGTCAGCAGGAGTTTTAATAATAATTTGCAAGTAATAACCAGTTATTTTTTTATAAGTGAAATGGAATGTAAACTATGTTAATCTTCTTGAATTTTAAAATACAATAAAAAATAAAAAAAAACAAACAACAAAACAAAAAAAAAACCCAACAAACTTTTGAAAGTGTTGCTGGAGTCTTGTAGTCATCATATGTGACCTGACTTTATTATATAATTTCAGTAGGAAATGTGCGAATATTGTCAGTTAGTGATTGAGTCTGTGGATCCTAAATCCAGCTATGGAGAGTGAGGGCCGTGATGGGTGCACTAAATCTGTGTGAATAATATAGTGAGTGATGGAAGTGGATTGTTTGGCACCTGAAAACTTTAACACAGGAGAAACTACATCAATAATATTTAAAGCAGGGAGTTGCCTGAACAGTTGTGGCTTCTGTTAGCTTTTTCAGCTTTATATGTCTTTTGTAAAAACTATCATTGGAATTACTGATACTATGCATTGTATAGAGTTGTCTAGCTCTTTACAAGGAGCAAATTGCCATTTTTTCCCCTTGATAAAAAAAAAAAAAAAAAAAAAAATTCTAGCATCTGTTTACTTGGAGGATGAACAAGAAATGGCACTATTTATTAGAAAATTCTTGGTTTCCTTTAGCTGCATGTATTTATTGATCTGATTTCATATTCTAGATAAACACAAGAGTCCTTTACCAATATTTGGCTGTAGGTTAGTAATTAGAAATTAATTCATAGCCAACTCCCCTTCCTTTACTGAAAATAAGTCCCCTAAAAACTTGCTTTGATAATTTATTTGCATAGTGGATCAAGCATGAGAAATAATCAAAGGAATGGTAGGAATTCAGCCTTAAATTAAGCTTATGGGTAAACAGGGGAAGCAGACCAGTGGGGCTGAAAATTCATTATTTTTGCTTTACATTAATTCTATTTTGATCTTACTGCAAATAAATTGCCCTCAAGAAACTGATGCAGTGATTACATTTATTTATGCTATATTTAATTAAAATCTACAGAGCTCATATGTACTCAAAGGCATGCTGCAGATTTTCTTGAGATTTATGAGAAAAGTTTCACCCTTAGATGTGTTTCACTAACAAAAGCTTTGAGTTTCTGATAGGGCAAATTTAATTACATTCAAACCATACAAACTCCTTTTAACTGTGAGTGGTTTAGTTTATTATGTTTAAGTGATCTTTTGAAACCACTGGCTTTGTGCAAAGCAGCAGAATATAGGTAATTTTTCTATTTTTTTATGAAACGGAGAGTTTGAGTTCTATGAGCACCCTTACAAATGAATGTGAATTTTCAGAGGTTTATAATTGTCGACTGATGAGTCTTACTAAAATAATATATATAGTATGCATTAAACACCAGTGAATCTGTAAAGGGTAGAAGGGATCCCTGCAGGGATCTCTGCTATCTAATAGAAGAACCAACTTGGTTGAAGTTTTCTTCTGGTTTGAATATTTGTAAAATAAAAGAACATCTAATCTATAGTAGACCAGACTTTATTCTCAAATTCTGTCACTTAGCATCCTGAGAAGAAAATGATTGGAGGAGATAGTAGGGACTGAGTGGTCATGTAACAATGCTTGCATATTAAATTTCAGTTCAGAGACTTTGAATTAGAGATAGTGGCACTTGGTCACACACGTCTTCTCTCCCTCTAACCCTGTCTTAGGACTGAGTCTCTGAACATGTGCAAGTCTTTAGTGTTCACCATGGCCTGCCCCCAGGAGTAGCACATCTTGCCCTTCCATTGATTGAGGAACAAACTCTTTTTGCTTTCCTGAAGTGTACTTTGTTCCATGTGTTTGCAGGGGTTTCTCTCTCATTTTTTCATTTTGTCTAGTCAAGGTTGAGCATTGGATTACACTGTGTTTCCTTCCTCCGTAGAAGTACTGACAGATTAATTCACCTCTGTGCCATCCATAAAAGTTGGCAGGAATTCTCTGTATTGGGCACTTTGACACCCCTACCAAATGCCCTTAAAATTACCAAATGACTTAAAATTTGGAGAAGAAAGGGGAAGGACAGACTGAGTGAGTAGAATTGGGGGCAACAGAAAGCTGCTGTTCCTGAGAGCTGCTGCTACCCAGAGTCAATAGAAGGGCTGGCCCAGACCAGGGCTGCAGAGCACCACAGGTCAGGTTTGTTTCAGGGCACTGCTGGCTGTGCCTCCTGGTCAGCTCCAGTGGTAACACTTAGAGCTGTGGTTTGGGTTTGCCATATAGTTTGGAACTGGGTTGCAACATCACTTTCTCAGTTTTGTCCAAGTTTATACTTTCCATGCAAACTGTCATCAGCTTGAGAAACTGAAAGGCTGCAGCTGGGATTTTCATAGAAGGCATGCGTCATTTGGCTCAAGATGAGAGCTGTCACACATCCTATACTTCAGCTTTTGTAAATCAAGGGTTGCCTTGTGAAATTACCATATTTCTGCTTTATCTCTCATGACTTACGTGATGTGCTCTTCACCGCCTGCTTCTAATGTGGCTCTGTCATGGTTCTTGAAATAGGGTCAGAATGAAACTGACAGGCAACAAACTCTGGAAGTTTCGTTTCTGTGCTTGGGTACGTGAGTATTCAAGTCAGATCTAAAGTGAGGTTGTCTTCAGTGGAAGGTAATCAGGGAGGAAGCTGATTATTCACACATAAATTTCAATATAAGGAAAGGAACTTTTTTTAGAAATACAGTGCATGCAGTACAAATACTGTACTTGAAAGGTATGTTGGCTCTTCCTCTAGCTTCTGTATGACTTCAGGTTTTATGTAATCTTTCTCCTGTATACTCACCTCCTTATTAGAGATTATTAATTTTCAGGGGGAAAAATGATTGTTGCCTGCTTTAATAGAAACTTCAAATTAAATTCTGGATTGTGTTCCTGGGTACAATGCAGTCATTAGCCAGCAGCACTTCAGCAAAATTTAGTCTAGATGCTTAAAGAATGCTGGGTACTATGTACTAAGCTGTTGAGAAGTCATCCTCTCTTCCTTATGTCTGAATCGAGCAAATGGTTGTCTGGTCTCAAGGATAATCTTAAATAATTTCAGAGTCAAGGACAGGTGTATGAAGATGTTATGGATAGTGTGCTTTTATTTTTTTTTTTTCTGTGTTACTGTTTCCTATAGGGCCAATACCAGTCTGCTGGCAAGTACTGAAGCCATGATAGTTTACATAGATGTATTTCTCTAATAATTGAAATAAATTTGAAGAAGGCAAATTGACAGAAATTCCACAATTATTTGTTGATATATATATATATATGGTTTGGACTACTGGTTTAACAAACCCAGCTTCTTCATCCAAAAGCTGTGTTGAATTACTGGGAAATTGTAATGAGAGAAATTTTTTCTTTAACTAGATATGCCTCTGTGTTTTACTTTCTCAAGGCTTTATGAATTACCTTGTCTACTTTATGGTTTTGCTCTTGGCAAGCTTATTCACTTATCTATCCTAATTTTCATATAGCTGTTCAGTTTTTTTTTTAATATTAGATGTACTTTTTATAAATGATAAAAATATGCTTTGAAAAATATGTCGTGGAATGTAAAAAATTAAAATCCAAAAGCCTAAAAAAAAAAAAAAGTATTACTCTGGTAAGTGAGAGTGCTGGTTATGTTGCAGATTGTTCCAATTTCTTTAACGTGGATTTAAGTGTTTTTGAATTTTATGGTACAATGATACCCTGTAGTGAGTCAGGCACAAAATTGGGATCCTGAATTTTGAATGTACCAATGTTGGGGACACTTCACTGAAACTGAAATACAGTTGAGGTTTTGTGATGATTTTGAGAAATATACCAGTAGAAAGTGCAGATATGTGAACTTGTAGTTCAGGGACAAAAGGAAGATGACATGATCTGACAGCAGTCTTCTGGAGCAGAAATTATCGATGTGGTTCAATTCTACTCTTAGACCTAATTTCGTAAGAGAGATTTCTCCCATGAATAAGTTGTGTTAGTTGGTCAGGGCGGGGTGTAGCTGTCATTTCCTTCCCTTGGGGGTTGTTATCCCCACTCCCAAGACTAAGGAGAAAAGGACTGAAATAACACAGTGTGTGTGTTGTGTGCCGTGTTCGTCAAACTAGACAAAAGGTATAGTGGAAGGAAAAAAGATTAGACAGTGATCCCACAGACCCTTGCCTTGAGATTCCCCATTCCCCATAACTACTTTGCCCACACCAATTATTTTCTTCTTGGTCATTGGACAAGTGTTGCGAAAGATTCTGGTGTTTAGTATCTCTAGGACTGACTGCTGAGTTGAGAATACATTCCTTCCCCCCTGAGTTTTCATGGAACTTGTGATGGATGTACAGATAGCTTTCTGTATTTAGTAAAGATTCTCACCCAGCTGTGCATGTGAAGATCAGTTATTATCATCATCACTCTGCTGCTGTGCTATTCATAGGTGTCATTCATATTGTTTCATCATCTGATGCAAAATAATAAATTAGTTTTAAAGAGTGATTCCTGTTAAATAGGAAATAGTTACATTAGCTGTCAGGCTGCCAGCTGAAGCCGGGACCTTTGGCCTTTGATTCCTGTATAGAAGTGTTTTGTAGAAAACAATGGAAATATCTGTGATAAGCTCCAAATATGACTACTATTTTCACTTTCCTCATCAGGTTGGATTACTATAAAGTTGATCCCTCCACAGAACGTAGTTTCTTTTCAATTATTTTGATTTACTGTACTTGGTATCAAAGTACAGTAAATCAAAACTTGGCTGCTTGAGCAATTTGAGCTCTATTCAGTTCCTGAATTTTCTTTAAAGTGAATATGGGTTTTGTAATGTTTGCACCAGCTCAGAGGACTCAGAGGTTTCCTGCATAGCCTCCATTTTTTGTAGTTGGACTTACTCCTCGAGGCCCTGACTTCACTAGCAAGTGCAAAATGACCATTCTTTGTTAATTTTGTACATTTCCCCCTTCATTCAGTGCACTTACCTCCAAAACTATTATTACTGAAGTTGACAGGGAGCTTTGAAATGGCTAGTGCTTTTGACAAATCTCCCTGTTGCCTTCACTGAATAATAATAATTCAAATTTCCAACTCTTTGTAATAGGTTATCACAATTCAACTGTTGGATGAAAGATGAAGAAAAAAAAGCTGGAAAATAGCTATTCTTCTGGTAATACAATGCGTATAAGTCTAAGTAGCTAAATGTCATGGCCATGGAAAACAGTGGTCAGACTCCTTACTGATTGAGGCTGTGTGATCCAAGGAGCAGGTTGTGTACTTATGTTGTCAGCTGTCTTCATGTTTGCCGTTCAGAAGCCTGACTCATTTCAGAACTTGCTGTAGGGCTAATTTTACAGTGCCTCGCTTTTTCTGATACCCCAGATCCTTTCAGAAACAAGTGCATCTTCAGTGTCCTACCATCCTGGTGGTTTATCTTTTCTACTTTGTGAGCAATGAAGAAATCACATAATACTTGGTTCACCAGTATGGCTTGGTAAAATTAGCCTTCACCAAACCAAAAATCCTGGCTATATGGGCAGACTTGTATTTTTGGTAGGCATGTGTTTCTTTGTTGGAGAATACAAGTGTTCTGGGCAGAAGGTTAGCTGCTGGAATATAGTATGAAATGCCATTTTCTTTCAGATCAGAGTGGCAGGCTGGCACCAGTACCAGAACACAGACCGGAGAGCTTTGCAGGTCGTAAAGGAAGATTTAGATAGCAAGAATTCTCAGTGCAGGTAGGCAGGGTATACTATTCAGAGTGGCATGTGTCAAGTGAATTGATCATAGTTGTTTTAAACAGCTTTGGTACAATTCACAAACTGAAATTTTATGTGATTATGGAATCTTTCATGTGCCATCAAACTAAACTGTCCTTTGTTATTCTTTAATACGCTTTAATATGCTTTAATATTCATTCACTCCAGAAAGTGTTGTTTTAACTTTCTTACTCTGGGATTAAAGTGTTACTTACATAATTTGAAAACAATTATGTGCTCTTATATTACTTGTCTAATACAAATATTGTGCAATGAATTTATTTATTTATTTATGTTTTCTTTCTGTCCAATCATTGTACTAACACCAACTTCCCAGCAGGCTTATTACCTGGGAATTTTCATGATAATTTTGTTTCACTTAATACAGAAATGTCATGCTTACTATTATTCTAACTGCAGCTGAACAGGGAAAAACTACCATGGGATGTATGTTGTTCTGCAAAGACTAATCTTAAACATAGATTTAGTGACTATAGGTTCCTAGTTACCAGGTCAGCTATCAGCCACCATACCTAATGTTTACTTATTTCTGATTAGTATTGGAAGAGAAAGAATTGTATGTTAGTTACAGTAAGATACAAGAGTTGTCTGCTAATTCGTGGTTGAATTTTCAGTTGCAAGTGAAATCTCAGTTTTGACTCCAGATTTTCCCTGCAAAACTGAGATTTGAGAGGTGCATGATCCAGGACAGCATATTAACAGCCAGAGTTCTGGAATCTGTTGGGAAAACAGTGGGCAAATTTAGGGATTAGGGTTAAGCCCAAAATAAAATACTGGAAATGCCTTCCATTCATCTCCCCTTCCATTTTTGGTATGTATGTTTTAAATTAGGAGTATTGACATGAACTTTTAAGAAAACTTGGGTTAAAGATACGGTCATAATACAGTAATAAAACCCCAGTGTTTCCTGATCCACCCAGGACTGACAGGTGACTTCTGTGCCAGCTGAGTGTTCTGTCTGAGAGCAGATGGTACAATATATGAAGGCCATTTGGGTCCTTCGATAGAGCTGCTGTTGTTATTTGCGTGAATATGGAAGCTCTTTTGTAGAACAATGGTTTTGAGTTATAGAAATATAGTGCCTGTTCTCTGTACAAACATGTGCCGTATTTAGCTCTGTGGAAAGTGGTGTACCTTTATGATACAACCAGCTTGCTTAATTTTGTGGCTCTGCTTGTCCAGAGAGAGTTGTTTCCCAGGCTCCTAGCACACCTGGGAAGGGCAGAACTGATCCTCTGCCTTCCTCAGACATTCCAGTGGCTTCAGGTCTGAGAGCTGCTGATTTTTTTGCTCTGTGGTGTTCTGTAGCCACACGAGGGCAGAGACACCCAACATTGTGCACAGTGCCCTGCCTGCTCTATGAAATATTACTGGTACCAGTATCTCAGTGCCAGTCTGTTGGAAAGCTTGCAGCACGTAGCTAGATGAAGTACAGTGGTGCATGTTCTTGGTGTGAAAGTCATTGAATTAATCTCCTTCTACTGGTGGTAAGGAATCATGGTAATTATATTAGTATAAAATGTAATTATTATGCATTATTTTCCACTTATATGTTTCAAGACTAGAATATTTGCATTGCAGAAAGATGTGGAAACCAACTCCAGGTTTCCTAAGTGTGCTTTTCATGCGTAACACCTTTGCAGGGTGTTAGGGTGTTGATCTGAAACAACAGATCAGTTGCTGCCTTGCAGCCCTTTTGACTGGTTTTCCACTTGTACTTTGTATCTCAAACTTTTTTTGGTGAGGGGGAGACATTTTCCTAATAGTCCATTATGTAGCTTATTAGTTTTGCCTGGTAATGTACTGAATAAGTAATAACCACTGATTAGTAAGCACTCCGTTAGAATGCTGATTAATATTTGAGAGAGAAAACTCAGAGGGAAAGCTTTCAAGATAATAGGATGGCATTACAGGTAACTACTTACGGTTTGATGATTGCATGTTTGATTCAGAGTTTTGATCTAATCTGTAGCTCTGGATTCTATTCAGACTTCTGTATTAACCAGAGTGTATGCTTGGACAAGTCATTTATTTGTTTTTAATCTTCGTTATACTACAGATGAAATTCTACAGTATTGCCCAGGGTTATTAAATAATCTAGTGCCTGCTCTGGATTGTTTTGCCATAGGAAGTGGTTGAATGTAAAACTTGACAAGATTTTAATAGGGGTGGACATTTGTAAAGGAATCGGAAGCAACCAGGGATGAAATAGGTACTGACAAGATTAGTAATTTTTCTTCTACTTCTTCGTGGTTTAAGCCTGTCTCTATGCATAGGGAATTGGAAGGATTGTTCATGGAGAAACAGGAACCCTACAGCTTCATGATACAGAAACTTTTTCAAAGTGAGAGGCATGTGTCTGTAACTTGAATTGAAATAAGCAATCTGAGATGATAAAAAAGGCAATAACATGAAAAGTAATAACTATACAGCTAAAAGATAAACTTACTTGTTGGCGTTCAGTAAACAAAAAGTTAAAGGAATTATGTTTTTCTTCAGTTTTGGTTTGAAAGACAATAATCTGCTAGGAAAGGCAGGAGCCTCCCTTGGACTGGAGATTGTAAACTCTTTCCTTCTGAATTATTACAATTTTGGCATTGAGGGGCTGTCAGGCGGAGATGCGGGATAGGAGCAGCAGCTCTTTCCCGGTGTGTATCCCAGGCCCACGGCAGCACCAGCAGCCGCGGCACCAGCACCCGGCAGAGCAGAGCCCAG
>WBND01001098.1:0-83532 GCA_013398595.1 Tychaedon coryphoeus | reverse complement strand
ATTTAAAAAGAGAATGATGAAAAGTATCTTGACAATGCTTCCAAAAGCTTTCTTGTTTCATGCAAATTTCTAAACATGAGCTGATATAGGACCTGTTTCCATATGCAGAGTAAAAAAAGTAGGTATTAGAACTTCCCTAAGAGGGAAATTGATTTAAGAGAGTTGATAGTTTCTTAAAGGAATTGTGTCCTCATTTTTCCTAGGGAGAATAAGAAGACATCAGCTGCGGTTCAATCATGAACTGACCCAGAAGCATATAGGAACTGTGAAAATCAGAAAATAAGCAGGCACACATGTATTATGAAGACTATAATATGGGGGAATTGAGAGATTATAGGCAATTTAGCAGCTTTGTTTGTATATTCCATTACTTGTGGGGAAATAAGAGCAATTTTAAGTGAGAACAGAGAACATGTAGGTAAAAGAATAATCAGGTCCATCCAGTATAATACCTCTTTTTAAGAGCGGATAGAATACAAACAAAACATCCTATTTCTCTGGTAAAACATGTGACCCTGCCTTGAGTGATGTTCTTCTCATCATCAAGGCAAGAAACACAATTTAAGTGTAACTACTAATGGTTTTACAATGATGGTTCAGAAGTTCTGTGCTGTTACACGTTTACAGAGATAGGATACAAAGCCGCAGTGTGCAGTGTTGGTTGAGAATGCACAGTGTGATGGGTACTGCATTGCTATGACATGTAGAAATCTAAAAAATAAAAATGCAGAAGCTTATAAAAATACAGATTCCCAGGTTTCATGTCTTTCTAACTCAGGGGAGGACATCAGGAAAAGATTTTGCACCCCCAGGGTAGTTGAGCACAGGAAAGGCTCCCCTGAGCAGTGGTCAAGGCACCAGCCTGACAGAGTTCAAGAAGCGTTTGGACAATGCTTTTGGGCATGTGGTGTGACTCTTGGGGTGTTTTGTGCAGGGCCAGGAATTGGACTCAGTGATTCTGGTTGTGTCCCTGCCAACTGAGGATACTCTATGATTTGGTGATCTTTAAATCCTTCTACACTTGCTGTCATGAAAGATGCCTAATCTTTGTTTTAATCTGTTATACTTCTGCTTTAGAGTATTTCTTCTATGCTTTTCAAAGCCACAGTAGAGTCATCAGTCTCTCATTTATATGTAGATGAATATAATAACATCTTCGTTTGACTCCTGCTGAACACTGGTGTCATGGGTCATATGTAAATTTTTGCTTTGGCTTTATTAAAATGGAGAGAGAAAGGAGCGGGAGAAAATTGAGAGAATTATTTACTTTGGTTATTCATCTTTCCACGGTTTTTAATACTATGGGGCGTGCTTACTGCAGTCTAAATTTAGGCTCTTCAAAGAGATAAATGTAGCCTTCACAGAGCTGAGATTTAATATAGGTTCTTCCTTCTCTGTCACTTTCTCAGATCTTTTACTGAGCAGCATTTGCCACAATGACAAGCAAGCTGGTCCCTGGCATTCTCAGAAATGACAGATCTCAGCTTTCCCATTCTTATAAGTTGAACTCAATTAATCAAGTGTCAATTCTTGTTATTAATATCCTGGTTTACTTTTTGGCAGCCTTATTTTAGCCTCCTTTTGATTTTAAACTGTGCAGTCAGGCTAAAGACATCCTTGTGGTGATTATGTACTTCTGCAGTATAGATTATACCGCTCAGTCAAGACAGAGGGTCTCCATGCTGTCCTTAACGTTTAGGTTTTCAGCTTGCAAAAACTAAATGAACATCAGTCTACTTTGCCTAGCTTTTATAAGAGCATTTTTAAAATGCATTTTTATAATTTTGTGAACATACATCTCTACAGTATTTTGAGAGCTCTGCAGTATTTTCTCAAAACATAATGCCTGCTCTGAAGCATTATTCTTCATCAGAGAAGTGATGCAATTTTTAAAAGTGCTGTTTGAAATTTAGCTGTTTATACTTCTTGCATATGTTTCTATCATTGTTAATTTTTTCATCTTTTTGCTATAATATGGTTTATCAAGCCATGTTCAGATTCAGCTTTTGTTTTACCTAATAATTTATTCTGTAATCTTTAGAGGGTGTTAATATCTTCCAGTGTTTTCCAGATTTGCATTTTTATTCTTAAATATTAAGATCATATTCTTCTTTGTAGCTCTTCCCCTTAGTACCAGCATTTATGACTGAAATATTAACCTTCCACATGACTTGTCACCATTTACTGATGATGTACCTGTTTGTGCCAGTAGGAGTCCCTGTGTGTGTGTGTATTGGAGTTGTAAATAATTTAAATCTTCTTTGTGGACAGAAAAGAATTCAAGTATTTTGAAGGATTTGTTGGCACATGTGGTGTTTGAGAGCAGCCATGGGATCTCAGTGTGTACCCTACAGTACCACAAGGAGGGATGGAATTTTGTTCCAGGACGAGAAGTTTGCTGTTCTCTGAAAAAATCACTCAGGCAATATCTCAATATGATAGGCATATTTCACATTAAAATTCCACTGAAGTTTAATAAGGAGAAGCAATAAGATTTACTTTAATTCTCTTTTCATATTCTCCTTGCATGTGATTAGAATACATTTGATTTTTTTTAGTAGAATTTGTGCATATAAATGGTAATGCATGTATGTGTGCTTAATGTTGGTTTCTGTTGCCTTAATTGAGTGTGAAGATGAATACATTTATTGTCAGAAGTAACTACGTTTACATAAATAAAAACCCATTGGGTCTGTTTTATTTGCCATGATGATAAGATCTCTGTTATCATCAGATGTAAATGCATCTGGTCTGCTGAGAAAAGTCTCTGCACCAAGATCTTAAATCTTTAAAATGTGACCCCAAGTGTGTTGATACGTGATGGTTTTTTAACTATCCGTTCCCTGGTCTGGTAAGATCCAGAACAGTTTGATCTCTGATTTTTCCATCCAAAGACACTCTAGCTATACTAGAACCTCTTTGATTGCACCTTCTTTGCCAGAGCTTTTTTACTTCCAGAAGATTTGATGAGAATATAGTTGACTTGCAGAGGGGAAGGGTACAGCTGTATTTTTGAGAACAGAGTGTGTTAGAATTTTGTTATGACTGCCATTTAGGAGGCTGTGTTGCTATATCCTCTTCAAAGCAGCCATGCCACAGATGTGGTTATTCTTAGTCAGAGAGAAGGGCTTATTTACAGAGTTGCCAGAATTACTTCCTGCACCATCTCACTCTTCTGGCCAACCACAAAGTGTGCATAATCCTGCTTTTTATCTTGTACAGGGCTGTCAATGCAAGATGGATGTGTCTAGGTGGGAGGGTGTTGGTACAGACTGCTCCACCTGCCAAATCTGCACTTCTCATCTGAAGAGGAGCTGTTTTTTGGAATGTCTCCATTAAGAACAAACAGCAGACTAGTACAAAAATATTCTTAATGCATCTTCTTGTAACTGCTCTGGTATATGCTCTTTCTTATCTCCCCCTGTCTGATTTCCATGTGTCTATAACTCATCTGGAAGTACTAAAGATATAACGGGCTTGGGAATGGACTGTTTATTTGCATCTGTGTGACAAAGTATGCTTTATGTACAGCAGAATTACAGCAACTAAACTAGATTTAGTTCTGGCTATGACTGTCTATGACTCTTACTCTCTATCAAATGCAGATACCATCTCTGTTGTGTGCACAAAAGTACAAAGTTAAACTAAAATATGCGTGTAAACAAATCAACATATAGTTGTGTTAGCATTAGTTTCTCAGCATGATCATTAGCAGATGAGAGCTCAGTGTCTTTGTTTTAGGAAGCATCATGTTAGCTGACAATAGATATTCTTACTGCAATACCTCTTCATTAGTCAGACTCAGTGAATGTTTGCCTTGCTAATTTTTCTTCCTGAAGAGCATTGAGCTGCAAGTTATGACAGACAGAACCACTGTTTTGAGAAGGCTATTCTTTTTAGTTGACGTAGTTTATACTGAGCAATAATATTTTGAAAGTCACTATTGCATTTTTCAGGAGCACATGACTTTACCTTTCCTACCTGGATCTACTCCTTAATCAGGCAAGCCTAATTTGCTGTGGTCTACTTATATCAATAGTGTTTGTGTATAAAAGAGCACACGTAGTATTATCATTGTGTTTGCATTTATGTCAGGGTGTAGTGCAGCTTGTTCTGGATAACTGCTTCAAATACTATTAATGCCCTGCTTCATCCTGAGTCACAATAAGCATTTATGTGCTCTGAGGTACATGTAAATGCAAATTAAGTTATTTACATGTAAATTCCATACTGCTGTCATGTTATTGGGCATGTAATAATTTCTTGTAATTCCTTGATGTTATAAAATGTACTGAGTACTTTTAGCAGGAGAATATCTCAGAGGTGCTTGGTATATAGCATATGTTCACATGTGATATTCTGTGATGAAATTCAAAGTGCTGAATTTAACTTCTTTGTCTGATCCTTTCTCCAGCACTTCAGGCAATTTGACAACACATCAATTGTTCTGTTACTTCTTACCTTACCTCCTACCTTGACTGTTGGACAGCCAGCTGATACTTCTACTGTCCTTTGCTGTGTGACTAGCAGGACAAGTGCCTACATAACCAACAATCTTTCATTACCTGACTACGTGATGATAAAGGATGTCTGCTTGTTCATCTTATTTATGTAAGTTTTTATGTAGCACAAGTCAGTGTAATGTACTGTTCAAAAACATGGTATCATTCACCATCTCAGAAAGATATTCACCTTGTGTGTGTACTGCGATTTTTTTTAGACTATGTTTTGGGCTCATTTGAAATGAGCAAGTAAATGCAGATTTTAAAATTTGTATTCCTTGAAAACAGGAAGGATTGTCTGGTTGCCAAAGAAAACAAAACTACTTTTGCAGGGAAAGAGAGAAAAAAGGCTTCCTAGAGATTCGTGGCAGTCTAGGGATACTCTTGTATCTGTCCTAAATGTGAACCCTTTTCTCTGTTGCTAATTTACAGGCATTAGCTGTAAATTAAATGAGAATCCTGTGGAAATTCTTTCGGGAAATGATCTTTAAAGGGAAAGTAGCAAGGAAGTCTGAAAATAGAGCTGGACTGTGAGAAAGGGAATTCTGTGGTTGATTTGTAGGCTACTTTTGTTTCATATTGCTGTCAATGAGAATCTGCTTCAAAATTTCTCATTTAATTTCTGATGCTTTTACGGTTTTAGAACTCATTAATATTGATATGTCCTTTTCTGGCCATATCTGCCTGATTTTTATCCTAATGCCTCTCTCCAAATCTACTCTGTTTTAAAATAATTTTATTTTTGCCTTAGTGTGGGAAGCTCTGCTCCTTCAGCTTCCCCACCTGTCCCGTTCAGGGAAATGGGCCTCAAAGCATCAGGTATCCCATGCTCTCAAGGCACTTCTTTTTAAATAGGAGAGGGTAATACCTTTCTAGCCCCTCCACATGAGGCTAGTGTGGATAGGAAATACTTAGATTTTGTGTATTTTGAGGAATTTATCCAGTACATAGGCACTTTGTGGGGTGTGTTGGAATTTGCTTGCTTGTGTAGAGATTGATTTTTCATGAGATACTGGCTGGGGACTCTGTTGCGTGTTTGGGAACCAGTACGTACAATACACCGCAGGAGGTGGATCTCCTCTTCTTCTCCCCTTGCAGCCATGTTTTTCCCATATTCTTTACGCAACTTCTACTGCAATTTCTTTTTCATGCCAATAAAAATGATTGCTGTAAAAATGTAGCCTAATCATGCGTTTAGTTGGAACTGAAATAGATGGAAAGGCCTGAAATTGAAGATTCTAGTGGTGTGGTCAGTTGAGCCTAGTACAAAAGCTTTGTGCCCAAGATAACTTTGCCTTCTGTGCTTGGGCTTCCAAACCAAGCATCATTTCCTTTCTGCTGGGCTAAAAATAGAATCCAATAATTCCATTAAAGCAAGAACTGATTATTGGAATATAGATTCAGGAGGTTTGGCTTGTTCAGAAGCAGGCACAAAGGCTGTTCTGTCTGACAGACGTTTTTTATATTTAGGGGTGTGGGAAGCTGTTAGCTCTTTGATCTTGAGCCAGCATTGTAATGGTCCTTGTTTGTCTCAAGCAGGCATCAGCTGTAATGGGATTATGCATTTTGTTTATACAAACCTGGCTTCTGTAGGCCTTTAATATTGTTGTCAGTTATTAGTTTTTTCATAAAATGGACATTCTGGATTAGGTCTGCCAGGACTCATTTATTTTATGTGAAATGTAGTTTTGCTGTCTTTTGAATTTCTAGCATTATAACAGAGGTGAGAAAATGGCAAATTAATTTTTTTTCTTTTTAATTCTGCTACTATTTTCATCTGCAGATAATCATAGCACAGTATGATGGCTGTCAGCACAGGTCACATTTGTTCAGGCAGACTATTAATAGATCTTTTTGACTGAGGCTTTTAATTGGATCTTTTACATGACAGTTGAACAATCTCTCTTACAAGCATATGCCAAAGTTGAAGTGCAGAGAGTTTTGACCTAGTTCTGCAGTTGTAATTGGATGATGTGAACTGGCATATGGCAATCAGTTATTGTAGGAAAGAGGGTCTTTAAGTGTGTTTAAGTAGATGTTTTGAGGGTTTAAAAACATTTAATTTAACTTAGTTGCAATGACTTTGTATTTTTTCCCCCTCATTGCTCAGAAAATGCCCTTACCCATCCCATTTTCTTTGCTGTACTCAAGGAAGCTCTGGCTTCAGTGCAGGTGTTCAGAGTTTTTTAATTTTCCCAATTTCCCCCCCACCCCAAGTTGTGTGAAATGAAGAGCAGTTTGCCTGGTGCCAAGTCCAGCATCATTGCACACAGCTGTACAGAATATAGTGTTAACATTATTGTTATTTGCAGTGGCAAGCTGAGTCTGAGGGTCAGGGTTAGTCTGGTGGAGCAAGATTATCCTCCTGGGTTCTGGTGTGCCAGAAAGATTACCATGTAGCTCTTGTCACAGGGTTTTCTTTTTTACCAGATTTTCTGCCTGTTCTCTGAGTGTGAGGTGCTGACTTGGGTTTAAGTTTGCAATGCCAAGCTTCTGTGTATCCTCATTTTATAAGAAGGTGAGATGACAACTTACTGCCCCTTTTCTTGTTCGTACACTACACCCTTGTGCTTTGGTTACATGAAATACAGGATTTTGGTAATAAAGTGAAAACCTTAACTGCAGTGCACAGTTGAAAATGGAGTCCCTTAAGTGCTTTTGCAGTTCAGTGCCAGTTTAGTTAAAATGGAGTAATCAACTGTTATCCTGCCAACCTGGAGAGGCAAGGCAGAGTTCCCATAGAAATCTGTCAGTGACAGTAAAATTCATCAAGATGCTCCTGTTCCTTGGAATTGTTTCTCTGCCACTGTCAGGCCTGAGACATTGACCTGAGGCAGTGCAAGATGCTGCCACTGTTAAAGCACCCCACTCCTCTTCATGTTGTGGTGTTTTTTAAAGGACTGTGTGGTTTTCAGCACAGCTGTTTTGGGGAACTGTTTTGGTTCTATAACTGCGAAAATGGGAGGGGAGTACTTACAGACATGTGCTCCCTTGCGCTTGCTGTTCTTACTTTACGTGAAAAACTGTTTCAGTGTGATCGCCCCATTTTGGGCTAGAAATCTACATTATCACTTCTCATCTAGGAGGCAGTTTATGATTGTAGCTGTGTTGCAGTGAATGAGTACACTCCACCTTTCTTCCCGGTAGGAAGCAACCGAAGTAAACTTTGTTTTTCAGGAAGGGCACTGTCTGTTCTATGAAGAGTTCATACGGAAATAAGCTCACCCCAGTGAGGTACTCAAGTGAGGTTCATGCCTTTAAGCCAAATAGCCATATGTAATTTCCTGCACTGAGTTTTGTATTCATTTACCTGCTTGAAGCTATAATTTTAGGAGCCTGACTCCTAGGAATCTTTCTATTGTCTGAATTTTTTAAGAGGTTACAAGTGCATATTATTGTCTGAATCTAATTTTTTACATAAATACTGATTTTCTGATATGCATTATAGAAAAGGAGGGAAAAGTCTTTGTTTCTGTAGCACCTACATGGATGGCAGGTGTTTTTTCATAATGATGAATTACCTTATGCCAGGATTCTGAATCGTGAAGGCAGAACAAACAAGACCTTTTTATACAAGACATAGGGTGTTTATTTTACTTAGTTTAGTTGGTTGAGAGAACCTTATCTGAAGGTAAACATTAGAAACAGTAAGCAAATAATTTCTTAACAATGTAAGGGGCTATCCAGATGAGGCCTGAAAAGAACGAAGATTTTTGTTCTGTAATCATCTGAAGTAAGTGTATGTGGCTTGAGAAAAATGTCTTGGGATGTAGAAGCAAATAAAAACATACAAGAAAGAGAGATCATAAATGCTGAAGCAGTGTTGTCCACTGTCCCTCAAAATGTAAAATGGAACTGACAGGTATGAAGGCTGAGGTAGATGTGAGGGAGACAGGTAAGGTAGCCTTGAAGATTATGATGAGAAACTTAAGTGTAGAAAGATTAAGGAAAAATGTCATTGGAGAGATTTAAATTGTATATGGCAAAACAGTTAGAAGAGAAAAACCGAATTTTATAGACCAGATCTATATGCCGGGTTAGAATAGAGAGTTTGAATTTTATGTTTCGCTGCCCACAGGGAGAAAAACCCCACAGATACCAGATCTTTAGAAAAAAAAAAATACAAGTATTTACTGGCTAGTAGAGAGTTGAGAAGTGGTCTGTAGACCAACTTGCTGACCTTCATAAGCAACTACTAAACTATGCAGACACAAAATATATCAAATTAATGAATGTAAATGAGAATGAAGGAATTCAGTTACAATAATCATACTACAGATCTGGGTGAAAACCAGGGGGCTTGATTCACTAAAAATTTTTGATACATTATTTCAGCTCATGTCACTGTTAAAGTAATTTTTGTTACAATTTCTGCGAAAATAAAGCACCCCAAACCTTTAAGTGGTCGAAGTTGAAGTTCTTGTAGTTTAAGTGCTCATGCCAACTAAAGTCTTGTAGAGCTTCAAGCAGGGATCTCTCAGATGCCTGCTTTGCATTTGCCAGAATTTGTTGGATTGAAGATATTTCTAGTCAAACATCTCAGTGGATCCAAATAGATACAGGTAGTAGGCAGATAGATGGATAGATAAATATAGCTAAGTGTGTGTACACGCATGTATGAGAGTATATATGTGTGCACACTTGTTTGTGTATGTGCAGGTTATATACAAACGTCACACATGTACATACACAAGTGTGTGAAATAAGAGTATATTTGTATTCACATATATACACATGTAGTCAGAAACTATCCAACAGTTCATCTGTTAAGCATTCAGAGATCTTGTCCACAGATGGTGAAATGGGATGCTTGGCTAAGTGGGGGATGAAGTGTCAGAGCACAGTTCTGATGTAATCCAGGGGCTAGGATCCTTCCTCTTTCTTTGTGGGAATTCACATCATCATCGGTCCATGGTTCAGGACACTCTAGTTGGAGACTTGAGTCTTCAGTGTGCCAGAGGTAATGAAAGTCAGAGTGGAGAGAAATCTTGGAGTTAGACAAATAATTACATGCAGATGTCGTGGTATAGTTCAGGGGCTGCTGAGTATTTGCAGAAGCATGATCATAGCTGTGGAATGGGGACTGAAGTTGTAAATGAGAGCCCATGAAAGGCAAGACACAAAACAAAAGAGAGGTTAGGAGTAAAGAGGGAATGGAGGAAATTTCACTTGGAGATTGGGAAAAATAGGAGAGACTTAGCAGGAAGGTCCTGGCACATCTTTCTATAAAAGTGAGGACTTTTGGAGGAGATTCAGTTCACAATTGATGAACAGGAGGAAATATAAGTTGGCTACCAAGATAGAAGAGACTTGAAGGGAAATTAATTAATTTCCTTGTGGTTAATAACTGGAGGTATGATGGACTATGAAGCTAAGCAGAAGAATGATGGCATGAACTGTAGTTTACAGAATGGTCTTGTTGGTGTTTTTAGGCAAGGAGCAAATAAAGTGATGATAATTAGATGGCTGTAGAAATGGCTATTGTCTCTCTTTGTCTTCTCAAACAAGTCACCAACATTAACAATTGACATAAACATTGACTCCTAGTCGTTTTCCTGTCATGACCTGGTGCTGAGGCTCTGTAGGGTCAGCAGAAATAGAAATGAATGTGATAGGTTTGGATGAAATGACAGGAAAAGAGAGGGTTTGTTTGACAGGTTGGTGAGTGGCTTTATGGCATGAAATACTGGAGAATAGAAAGAGGAATCAAATGTGAACTCCCAAGGAGACTTGTCAGGTCAAGGATGTGACTTTTTAAGTGGATTGAATAGCTGAGGAAGAGTGAACAGGTGAGAGTAGCTGATTGAAGTGCTGTTTTGAAATTATATTATTCTAGACATATCTGTTTCAGACTAATCGAGGTGGTTTGAAGGAAATAAAAAAATATTTGCTCATGTTTTCTTCAGAGGCAGTGCTTCATTTTTCAGTGTAAGGTTACTTCCAGTTTTTTCAAATGGGTTGGATTTTTTTTCTTTCAACCTAGATGCATAGCCTTTACTGTCACTAATGAGAGCAGTTTGTATCATGAACCTACCATCCCTTTCAGCCTCTCCCTCTTAAATCATGGTGCATTAATGATATTGAATAAAAAATTTTCTGGAAACATTATCCAAGTATTGTATTGAATTTCTGCTTCCAAGTTTAGCTTTCATGCTAATCTCAGTGCTATTTTCTCCATGGAAATTTGGACTTCAGCACTGTGCAAGTGTGTTTTGTGCAAGAATGAGAAGGAAAAAAATTATACTCAAATTGTTTGTAGTAGATTTGCAGTACTTACAGGTGTGAATTATTTGTGTGTTGGATTGTGCACAGTGCTGCTCTAGCTGTAGGGATGATATTGAAACAAACAGGAACTAAATGCTCAGTGGACTTCAATTAGTTGCGTTTCAATTACAGAGCTAATTAAACAGAACCAATCAAGAAGGCCTTATTTCATACATCCTGGAGTTGTGATCAGCTAATGGTGCATGTTGCATGCAGAGTGAAAATGCATCTCAGAAAGTGGCACACACTATTGTGAAGAATATGTGACATGCACATATTTAATAGATAATTGCTTTTATGCTGTGGTATTTGCTCTACAGCTGTTGAAACAAGGAAGGAATATTAATTTCTGCCAAGTGTGACGCCTGCTCCAGTAAATGTAAGTAATAGACTATTGTAATTACTGAGACATATTATGAGGGAGAGGTCTTATAAAATAATGTCAGTGCTAGTGTTTTGCATATTTTGCAGCACTTTCAGAAGTACAGGTCAGAAGGATGAGTTGTCACTTGTCCCAAAAGAATCCTTTTACACTAGGTGATAGAGCAAATCTTATTAAGTACTTACTCAGATAGAATCAGTAAACTAGAAATCCTTAGTGAATCTCAAGACGTATGTCAGTGGTTCTTTTTCTACAGCTGAATGAGAATAAACAAATGGAATGGAGCAGCCATAGGATTATTAGTTCAACAATCAGCAGACTGGCCACACTAATGGTTGTTGCTGCATAATTCTGAAATTATCTTTGGAAGAATCTGTAAGTGCAAATGCACTTAGCACAAGCAGTATGTGCATCATGAGTGTTTCAGAGGTATATAAGTAATGGATCAGAAATGCCCTGCAATTGAGTGGAAGCCCAACCCGGTTTCTCTGTCTCAAATACAATATTTGTGGTGGATGTTGTTTCTCTGATGGTCAGGTTTGTCCATCTTGTTACCCACTGCTTGTTGCCTCCTCCACACCAAGGCATCTACTGACACTGTCATCGTGGGCTAAGACACATCAGCAGGTTATGAGATTCTTCTTCCCACTCCCAGTCCAACTCCCTCCCTGCCTGTAGAGGCTAAAAAAGGAGGCAGGAACAAGGCTGAGGGCAAGGAAGCATTGATGCCCTAGGCAGGGAACTGAGTCACCAAGAGAGAGAATGAACAGTCAGCTGCCAAACAACAGAGAGGGACTGGGTCCAACAGGCCCCTCTCTCACTGGGTCACAGGGTGCTCTGTTTATATCCTGGCAATGCAGAGTTGGCATACTTGAGGTTTTCTTTTGTTTGCTTTGAAGCCTGCCTTTGGCGCAAGCCAGTGGGAAAATATACTTTGGCTTAAACAAAGTTCTTAGTACCCTGCTATTGTTTAGGTATGTGGTATCATGTGCTCTGGTCTGTCTGATGGCTTGGCTGCCAGAAATGTACAAACTATGGTGCGTTTTGAAGAAAACAAATCAAAACTTTTAATTTCTGAATGCATATTCACAGTCAGCAGGGAAGTATTCAGCAGTATAGGGATAGAGCATGGGAAGTGCTGTTTATTGAACCCATAATTAATATTGGTTTTTCTTTAGAAGAGGAAAACCTCAGAACTTAGTATTAATACTGAGGTTCAACCCTCTGCTGGTAAACCTGTGACAGATGTGATAGAATTGGATGAAGATAAGGTCAGAGCAGATTATAAACAGGAAAATAAAGTCAATATGAGTAGTGATACAAAATACAAAAGACAGCTTTGTTTTTGAAAGCACAAATTTGAAAACATTAAGTATTTTTAAATGTACTGTGTCAGCTGCAGGAGGATTTGAATGGAAGTTGTTGGGGTTTTAACTTATCTATGAAAAAATGAGCTGTCACTACACAGCACCTTTGTTTCTGGGTACAAATCCCTGTTAATCACATTTTAATACGCAGGAGATCAGTGTACAGGACTGCTGTGGATATGCTGTTCTCATGCTGCAGTCTGGAGAAGCCTGCACCCCCCTGGCTCCAAACCCACTGGAGGGGACAGCACAGTGTCCCGGTGTCGCCCTTGCTGTGAGACACCATCCCTCTGCCAGCAGAGAGCAGTGCAGCCCTTCACCGGGATTTCAGGGGCCATAACTGGAAACATATGTGGGAAACAAAGCAGATGAGTAAGGAGGAATATACACAGAAGCACTGAACACAGAGGCAGACCTGAATGTGAAGGGACAGGGAGGATGCACTCGATGGGAAAAACAATGGGGAGTCGAGGTGATGCGAGGTGATGCATGAAAAGAGGAGGGGAAGCCCCAAAATACAGACTGTGCTGAAACAAACCGGAGACCTGAAGGATGAAAGTAAAACATCTTGGAAAGAGATTGTGGCATTCTTGTTACCCTGTGAGGCACAGGAATGTTGCAGTTCCTGGTGCTGGGCATGGAGAATGGACAGGGACCCAGGAGGTGTGATCAGTACCATAGAGCAACATAGGTCTGTTTTCTTGGTTCTTGGTCTTAATGCACTTCTTGTAGTAAATTGGGGTGAATTATCCCTATGTCTGCATACTGATACTAATCTGTGACTAACAGAGAAGAAAGAAAAACTCACATGATTATTTTCAAAATTCTGTTCTTGGAGTGCATTGTTTCCCATGAAAATGTTTTTGCCAGAGTGCAAGAATAGAGGCACAGCTTGTATAGCATTTATTCCTGATTCTTATATTCGGGGTTTTTTTTCTGAACTAATTTGGCAGTTCAATAATTTATTGTATTAAGATGATTAGATAAATTTCGGCTGCAGAGGATTGTGTTTCCTACATCTGAGTCAAGAAGTAAATCAGAATCCAATCAAAAAGTGTGTGGGACTCTCACTGTGCTTTAGGGAACAAAGGAAATGGGAAAAGGAGTCGTGATTTCTTGTAATAAGTACAGCATGTTCACAAATCCAGCTTATTAAGGATTTTTCCTTGATTTCTAGCAGAATGTTGAGAGCAAATACTTTTTTCTCCCCTTCTTCCAGTAGCATCTTCTGAACTCTTTGCAAAATGTCAGTCTGTTATGTAAAATCTGCAGCATTCTAATGGTGCTTTCAGGCTTACTGTGACCTTTTGAAATCATTACAAACGCCACCCCCTTCCCCCCCAGCTCCCTGTTTTTCCTTACTTAATTGCACACAGGAATAGGGAAATAGGAATCCAATTTATTGTTATCCATGTGGCGTTTCCTGTTACATAGCTTTATAGTTTTCTGTATAGTAATTAGTATGCAGAAAGCTGGAGAGATGCCTGTCGTTCCAAAATGAACTCTCTGTAGCTCTCTCCCTCCCTCCCACTTGCGCTCTCCTTTTGGCACCACCCCTTCCATGCACCCTTTAGCCAGCAGCAAGACAGCTGTGTTTGATCATAAACCACTTAAACTCCAGGCTCACTGGCAGGGGAAACTTTAGCGTGAAGTGCAGCATTGGTTTCTCTCAGGGAGGGGAGCTTTCTTCTCTTTTCCTTTCTGCCTCTCCAGATACCGAGGTCTGTAGCAGTACTCTCTTTTAATTTCTCTTGAACTTGTGTGGAGCTCATCAGATTTTTCTGAGTATGTTCAGTGGCACTGGGAGAAGCCCTTTAACGGAGTTATGGAAAAGAGCAGCATAAAGCAGAGGGCAGAGATGAAGCACGCCTTGTGGATGAACTAAGACAGCCCTGAGATCCTGGTAAGCACTTCATTCCCTGCATTCTCTGAGCACTTCATATTGTTAAGAAGTCTCTCACAGCAATGGATTGTTTGTGAAGTCAAACCCAGTTTGGCTCTTTTAGAAGATCTTGCATCATTAACTTAAACTCTCAATGTGGAATAAAAATGGCTGTCTAGAGCAAAATGTGTAAGAGAGAAAAATTTTGGCGAAGAAAGTATTGAACCAGTTGAACAAAGCTTTGAAGCATTAAAATCTGCAGAAATCGTCAAGCCCTGAGAAGTCTAATCATGAATTCTGGAGTTGCTATGAAATATGGAAATGAATCCCCTGCAGAGCTGAGTGAGGTAAGCAGTTTCAGTGCCCTTCTTTACGCTTTAAAAAGAAACATTCCCCATTTGGGCTTTCAGTCTGCGAGCAATGCAATTAAAAATTAATAGAATGTGTATCTTGCTATGACTTGCTGTGCCAGTCAGGAAATGACCTGAACTTTTTTGCTGCTTTGCTCTGAATGAGTGGAGAAATGCTAATGATTTCTACCATGTAGAGACATTTTTCCTGTTACCCTGCAGCAGTGATTGCCTTCCCTCTGAGAGCTGTGTTTATACCCAACATTCATCTTTGCAGTAGGTGAAATATGGAGATCTCAGTTGAGATTAAACAGATGGTGATTAATTTAGTAGGGAAGTGAGATGAGTGGAAAATAACAAATATTTATTGATAAGACAACAACATTGGCAGAAGTTGTGTTTGCTTGTATTTAGCCAAGGTGATAGTGTTTGTTTAGGTTAGATGAATTAGGTTACTTTCCTTCCTTGCCTAAAAGAAAACAAGTCATGAGAAACTTTCTGCTTTTCCACTGGAAACCATAGTTAAGCTGTTATTTCTTATAGTTGTGGGTGTGTATTATGTGTGACATGATTGTGTGTTTTTTTAATAAATTTGAAATTAAAGCCATATCAGATGTTGTGCAAATTCTTAATAAATATTTTAGAAGTGGCATAATTTGTCAGTTACTGAAATGTCTTAGATATGTAATCCTTAAGGGCTTTACTGAAAACTGCTAATTTAGTTGTGCTATGAAATCCCAATCATTTGATTAAGGTAATTTTGTAGGAAATTGAATCTGCAATCTCTCTTGTCCCAGTTTATCTGAGGTGCTTCTCTGTTCATTTTGCCCATTTCTTCGATACACCTTTTACTGTGACATACCCTTTATGTGGTTGTTTTTTTAAGGAATATTAACTAGGTATGCTTGGCAGAATAAGAGGGTTAACAGTTTCTGGAGTTAATTTTATAGAGAAAGGAGACACTGAGCTATAGAACGGAATAATAATATAAATGAAATAAATTAGTAGGCTAGTGAAGGAGACAATAGTGCAGGGAGAAACACAGTAAATATGTGAGATAAGCAAGTGCTGTGCCCTGCCATACAAGAGGACAGTAGGTTTGTGACTGGGAAGTTCTGGCAAAATAAATGTCATATGTATTTCTCCTTAAAGTAAAAATGATTCAATTTCATTATTTCTGTGTTATTTTTTTCAAAGTATTGCTTAGAAATTTTGTGTTGGCATTGCGGCTTAAGTGGGGTTCATAAATTCAGCATAAAAGCCTGGGTTAGTTTTGGTCAGTGTTTCTGGTTATAGTTGTATTGATAGTGATCACTGATTTCTATCCTCTCAACATTTAATTTTGAAGACTTTGGAAGATTATATAGATCATGGTGTGTCTCAAGGAATTGATATTTGAGTCAATATTTGGAGCAGTTAGTATTTACATTGCTGCCTTGAAATTACTTACTCAAGTTTCCTTTGTGCATCAGCTGAGTAAGACTTTTGTGAGAGATACCTTTTCTTTCTGATGTTTTAACATGGGAGATATTGAGGGGAGTCTGTGACTGTGCAACACTGTCATTGTTTAGGTAGGTTTTTTTTCCCCAACAAGCTTTCTTTAGTCCTTCATTCACATTTGTACTCCAGTGCTACAGGTGGATTAGAAATAGGGACTTTTTTGACTGCAGACGTAGCAGGGAAGATCATATAACTCCTAACTTTCCCCAGCTGCTTATCATCATTTGCTTGCTGCTCATCTTTGCTGTTTGAGCTGCTTGTGTTAGTGAGCCTTAGCCAGTCACCAAGAAGGGCTGGGTCAGCTTCAGCAGTGATCTTGGGTAAAACAGTGAAAAACATGGAGGGGTCGCAAAAACATCGTATTCCACTTCTCAGAGGCAATAAGATGCATTAAGTACTCTGAGATGTAGTAGATAGCTGCTCACTCCTAATTGTTAATTTCTCAAACACCACTCTGTAATTTCTGTGCTCCTATTAGACCTTTCCCTATTGGTGACTCGTATTTGCTATAATTGAAGGTAAAAAGTCATAGGTAAAGCTTGAACCTGTGGTATATGTATCTGTATTTTTCCTATCTTTGTTGTGCTCTTTTCCTTCTTTTCTGGCCTTGTGTTCTATACCCCGTGTTTATTTTTGATCAGTGAAGGACAGGAGCCTTGTGTTCATTTAAATGATGGAAAAATGGCTAAAATGGGAATTTGATTAAATGACTGATATCTTAGTTCGTGTTCACCTGCACCTCTATCTCTACAGACAGCTCATATGCTGATATTAGCAGTGGGCTGCTACTGCTGTACATACCTGAATGCCAAATGTGATAACAGACCAAGAAATACTATGATTCACATGATGCACAGTGGGTTTTCTTGTAGATGCCTTGATCTCTTTATCTCAATATGTGGAGCTCTAGGCATGAAACTACTGTTATTAAAATAAAGAGGAAAGCTACAAAGCCCTGAAGATATAATAAATGCATTCTTGACTGGATACATTAGACAAAAGAGAAAATAAATGTATTGCAATTCATTCCATCTGTATTAGAACTTTCTACCTGAGATTTGCATCTCTCTGTGGCTAGAATTAAGGGATATGTTTCTTGTCCAAGACAGAGTGTGATTGTAGAAACTTGTGTATAGTTGATGTTTTCTATTCCCAAACTTTTGTCTGGCTAAACAGGGATCTTGATAGTCTTTATTTACTCACCTGCCCCCATCCAAAGGTCATGCAAAAAGCAGAAGAAAAAACAAATCTGTTGTAGGTCATTCAGACCTCCACAAAACTCATGTGCTGTGGTTCCCTAGTTCCCAAGTTCATGCTATTTTTTTATTGAAACATGTCAGTTCATGTTACCCTATTTTTTCTGCCCTTCTTTGCCTTCAGGTTTCCGAGTCCAAAGGAAGAAAGATTATCCAGTTTGCTGTTTGCATGGTGGATTTGTCATGTTACAACTGCTTAGAGAGTTAGTAGAAACTTTGTTCTTACACAGCAAGGTGGTGTTAGGCTTGGTGGTTTGTTTGGTTTGGAGGTTTTTTTGGTATATATAAGGTACAATAAGAGAGGCAACACTGTTGTGTAGTCGTGAGGATCTACCACAGCCTGTGTTACCTTTGTATATAGGTAACAATGGCCAAAAAGGCTCTGTTCTACTATTCTGAAATGAGCTTTCACCTGGCCATATTAAGGCTTAACACAATTTACAGAGATTGCCTTTAAGGCTTGAATCAAGGCAGGATGTGATTTTTATACATAATACCCAAATTATGAAAGCTATCATTGGATCTCTTCAATTTCTCACTCATGTAATTTAGAAAGCCTTTGTTGTAAACACAAAGCATGTTTTTAAAGGCAAAGTAATGAATTTTACTGAAAACATGTATGGGTTAACAGCAGGGTGCCCATAATTGCAGTCCATTTTATACATCATTAAAAATGAAACATTGTATCAGAATTTAAATGCTTTGTGCCTATTAAATTGTCGATTCTGCAGAAAGAGGCCTTCATCTAGAAGGAGCTGTATTGTCTAATCTATATTTTCTTCCAAATTCAAAGGCACTAGCTGGCTTTAAACCCCAGCATTCTGAGGGGATATCCTTTACATAGTAACACAGATCTTCCCTGCTCCCCTGGACATTCGCTGTGGGGATGGTGTGCTGAAATAGAGAGAGCTGTGGTCTGACTTGGTACACCTGTTGGACTAAATGTGGCCAGCAGTTATGCCTGTGCCTAATGCTGGGACACTTAAAATTATTAGTGTATGAATGTGAAGGAAATGTTAAGTGCTGAGCTTAATGATATTTTTCTCAATAGTATACTTAAGAGATAAATTTTATCCTTGAATTAAAAGCCAAGCTATGTTCTTGGCTATAATTTTCATTAAGTGAGCCTTGTGAATTTGCTGGTAGTAAGACTGTGCCTGAGAGATTTTGTAATGATATAAGGGCTGGTATTATAGTAAAGCAATATGTACAGCATTGCAGCTGATTTTATAATGTTACTGTTTATTGTATTCTTTCGGCACTTGCTGCATGAGTTGATGGTGTATAACATCTGGGAAGTTTATTTCATTATTTTATGCATTGCAGAATTAGGAGATAGCATGCTACTTTAGGTGCACACTTATTTCTCCTGCTTCTTGATGTTTGGAATTCAAGTGTTTAGGATACAGATGTTGCATGTGACAGCATTACAGCTGTGAAGCTACAGCTTCATATTCTTTAACCCTTTAACACTGACTGGAATAAACCGATGGGCTGTTTGTCTTGGAAAATTACTAACTTATTTTTGTCTGTTTCAACAACAAGGTGTTCAAAATCTAGGGGAGGGGAAGGAAGAATAGGCTTCAAAGCTGGTGTTTGTGTAGGAAGCAGAATAACAAGCTTTTATGAAGGATTCTACCAAAATCTTACATGTGAAGAAAGGACCAAATCTGAAAGGTTTAAATGCTGACTTTTTAGTAATTTTATGGTAGGACAATATTCTACTTTCTTCTCAGATTTGTGTTCCACTGCTGCTTTTCTTATAGACTAGACTCTGATGAAGAATATTGTAGGAGGAGAATTGTAAAAATAAGAGGGGCTTCATGGCTTTAAGTCGTGTACACAAGTCCCATGAATGTGAGGGAGCTGTGGGATGAGGTGGGTAACTAGCAGAGGAGCAGGACATCACTCAAAGCCTCCCTGGCAGAGGGAGAGTTCAGCAGTGACCGTCCCCACCCTGAGGCACTTTATTATGTGTGCCTCTGCTCCTTCAGAGCAAGCACCAGCTTGTGCTGTCACTGTACCTAGGTATGGGGAAAGATGGGAAAGGGAAGAGGTTTTTGATGTGTTGCAAGGTAGGATTAAATCCCTAACACTTGTTTTACCTTCCTGAGCTTGGTAGTCTTCCAAGAAAATCAGAGAGTAAATATCACCCTAATACTTCATCCTCTTCCTTCTGGTCATCCAACAAATGTTCCAGGGTATTTCCAGTACTTCTCATGAGCAGGTAAACACCATATTCTACTGCAATTCCATCTCTGCTGCTGGATGTAGCTGGGCTATCAGTGTCAAAAGCTGTTCAGGTTGTAACACAGAAGGGTGTACTGCACCTTGCCAACAGAGGTTATGTGTTTTCCCTAGTCAGAGAATGTTTTGAGAAATGTGGTAGATTATTAATCCTTTAAAATATTGCAGCCTTACAATAGAACAGAGTGGAATGTGGTTAGCAAATACGGCATATTTTAAAATTATTTTAACCTTGATAAAGTTGCATGACTGATTTTTTCCTAGCAGTAGGCAAGCCAAAAAGGTGAACAGTGTGAATTGCTGTAGTCTTAGAAAAGCAAGCACAGCAATCCAGTATGCTTAAATCAAAGAACCTTGAGCAATGTTCTACAATGGCCTCTCGTGGAGAGCTGGGTAAAACTTCCATGTGGAGACAGCAACACCTATAACCTTACAAGAGAGTTCTCAGCTTTTAGAGATGCTGAGGTAAAGTCTGTAAATCTTTGAGTGAACTCTCTACTCTTTCCTGGTTCACATGGGCTTTGTGAAGCAGTGGTCAACCTTGCAAACCTTTCCCATTCTGTTGTCATGGGGAGTGTGGAGACATTAGACGTGAAATATAATCACAGGTTTTAGAGACTTCCTGTGTGTCTCTGTTGCACTGATGTATCTATAATAATTTAAAGGAAATGCTTCAGTGGTAAACTTTAATGGGCATGCTCCTGGACAGTGATACTAGTCTGAATGCAGTCTTTAGATTGGGTCTGTAGTCAAGCTGAAGGTGCTCTGGCATGATTAATACATATAATTTGCAGTGTGCATGGTATTCCTGGTGTTAAAAACATAGTGACTTCAAAGAAAATTTTTTCCTGGATTTATTTGAGCTGCTTATTGGGCAGAATGTGTTCCAGGCTTGGCTATTATTAAGTTGAAGCACTATAAAAAGATGAGTCAAAATGCATAGACACTGTCAGCACTGATAATGCTCTTCTGCAGCCTCCTAATGAAGAAAGACAAAGATTGTGTAACTTATCTGTCTGATATTTTAATATTTCTTGCTCCTTAAAAAAAACATGTTTGAAAAATGCCTTATATGCTGAAAAATCTGTTAGTACAAGTATGTGCTGTGAAAGTACCATTAACAATGTATTGGATTGTCTAATTGGTTTTAGAGACTTGATGTGTTTATTCATAGATAAAAAAGTCAGAGTTCATTCCTGGAAGATTTTTGGAGATAAATTTTGTCGTCTTTTCCCTCCTCCTCTTCCAACTAGGAGAAGTAAAATGTGTTTTTGCCTTTGATCAGACATGGACGTACATGGCTCTGTGTGGGAACAATTACAAGGTTCTTCTTTCAGAAGATGTTTTTATGTATTCCTCTGTAGTCTCTGGATTTGTAGTTTGTAAAGAGATGGATAAACAAAAGGTTCTGAAAGAAGAATCCATAGATTCCAAGGGTAAGGTTTGCAAAGACAGAAGTTTCTGTGCTGTGTTTGTGGGAGGAGAGGGCATGAAGAGAGGCTCTGTCATTGGCTTGGTCACCTTCAGTGGCATGTCATCACATTCCTCTTCTGGGGCTCTGGGAAGTTTATGTATAATTGAAAAGGAAATGTGCTCGTGTCACTTCTGAGTGTTTTCCTTACGTTTTTCCTTAAGTTTTCCTGTCTGCGTGACATTGCATGGTATGTCTATGCAGGTTTTGCTTGTAATGAGAATTTCTGCTTCTCAAGTAGCATGGAAAAGTTTAATTGGACTTTTCTGTTACGTGCCATAGTAATACACCAGTTTACGTACTCTGAGTGATGGTCTCTGAGTTCAAAGATTCTGAGGGATGGAGGCTTGGTGTGGGGATCTGATGCTGGTAAAGAAGGCTTTTTGGTGCTGGTGGCCAACTGCTTTAGGCAGTCCCATGTCAGGATTTCCCATTTAAATTAACTGTCTGTATGAATGATACATATTTTCTGTAGATTTAGATTTTAACTATCTCTAATGAATAGAAATATTCATTAAGACTTTGGAAATCGGCTTACATGTTCACTCTCTTTTGTAATTAGATATGAAAATTTAAAATTAAAATATTGTCATAAGTCTTTTCAGCCCTTCCAAATGTAAAGATGTACAGAAGTTCTTTTTCAGTATGCTTAGATATACCCCTTCATCTTGTTTGCAGTATTATTGGTTGCATGCTGAGTTTTAAAAATTACCCTCAGTAACCTTTGCAGAACTTTTGATCTGCTTCAGAATGTGGTTGCTGGATTTTATTGCAGATAATTGGGATATCACTAAAATATGTAGTACATCCCAAAATGGAAATTTACATCAGGATTATGGCTATCTGCTGATAAATGAAATGAGGTACTGTTTTAAAAACAGGGCATTTATACATTTAAAATGTGAGGCTATTTCAGTGTTTGATAGGTTCACAACAGCACCTCTGTTTCTGATCTGCCAGAGCAATTTTTGAAATGTTTCCAAAAAAAAAGTAAATTGGTTGCAGTGATGGAATTATAGTTGTCAACACAGAACTGTGATTCATGATTGTGATGACGGAGAAATAGAAGATCCATACTGTGCTATGTGCTAAGTCCAAAACTATTCCAGTGACAGTGTGCTTCTGAACTGTGTCCACAGAGGTTTAGCTGAAGCTGGTGTTCCCACCAGCACAAGTGCCTATCTTCCCTTTGCACACTTTAAACCCAAAAGTATCATTTGCTTGCAAAGACGTTATGTTATCTGGCCTTCATTTACAAGAGGCTGTGATAATCCTGCCCAAAACTGTGCTGGTTTGCTTCCTATCCTTTAGGGGACTGAACACCTCTAGTTTGATAATCTTCTGAACTTTGCATCCCATCTAAATTGCACAAGTTGTTTACTGGTAAATTGTTGCCAGGTAGGAGATGGTAGCATCTAGGTGCCTGTTAACTGTGCTTGGGACTGATGCTGCCACTCCTCAAGTGGCATGTCAGCTCCATCTTCCTTCCTTTGCCTGGATTCATGTGCTTGAGATGGTTTTTGCAGCCATGTACAGAAACCAAACTGGATATTGTCATCTGCAGAAAAGACCAGGTACCCCCTTTAGAATGGTGTACTGGGGGCTGTTCTTTGCTGTTTTACGTTTGACTTTTTTTTTTCTTTTTACGTTACATGTAAAATGTTTTATCTTTGTGAGATAAATTCCTTTTTCCATCCCTTAGTCTCTTTTTCCTTTTTTTTCCCCACAGCATTGTACAGCATCGTTTTTTTCAAGTTACTGATGCTGCTCTTGTGTAATTTACTGACTTAGGTGGCGGGGATTTTTTTTGGGGGGTGTGGGGTTGGGTTTGTTTTGTTTTTTGTTTTGTTTTGTTTTTCTGTTGTTGTTATTTTTGGTTTGGTTTGTTTTTTTTTGTTTTTTAGTTTAAACTGATTTGCCCGTGTGCTTGGATCTTTTTATTTAAACTCGTGGTGGTTGACCTGTTCATCAGCTGGTTCTTTATTTTTGTATGTTGTGATCTCCTTCCTACTCCTGTAGGATTCACTCTTGATGTTTGGTATAGCACAGGTCAATGATCTGCCAGGTATAACTCACCTGATGGAAGCCATCACTGGCTCATGCTAAATACGAATGCAGTTAATTTTAGTGAAATACATAAGTAAAGTAAATCTTTAAGAGAAAAATTTTTGTCTGCCTGAAGCAAATAGGTGCCTTCTACATGTGAAGAACAAAATTTGTTAACAGTGTTTCCATCTTATGAGGTGGTGGATTAAAGAATGGACAGAATCTCTTTATTTCTCCTCTTCCACTAACAGATATCTTCCCTGTGGAGTAAAGTAGGAAAAAAATGTATTGATTCATAACTTTCAAGTCATAATTGCATGGAGATCTGTATTAATTTAGTTACTTGGTGAGAGAGATCTGCAAAACACAGAACATTTTTCCATGCTTTTTAAAACTTTCACATTCTGTCTCACATCCTGCAGGGTTGAATACCTGTGAATACCTATAATTATCTTCCTTTGTGGAACTCCATGTGGTTGAATTTCAATACCTACCCCTTCTGGAATGGAAATAAATGTGCTAATTGCTTTTCATGAACGTAGGTTTTAACCTTTCCTATGAGAATTTCTTTAACTTCCTATATTTCTATATTGTGTGTTAGGCTGAATGTCTTTTTATAGTTTATTTAAGCACTTTTAAATATAATGATTGATGCCAATGAGTTGCAGGCAAGTGTCATATCTCATTCAGAATGTTACATAATCATATTTTTTGGTTACGAGATGTTATTTCCCATTATAGAATCACAGAATGGTTGAGACTGTCAGGGACCTGTGGTTGTCACCTGGTCTAAGTCCCTGCTCAGGTGAGGTCAACTAGAGGCAAGTGCCCAAGATTGTGAAAAGCTTTTGGATATCTCCAGGGATGGAGACTCCAGCACCTCCGTGAGTAACCAGTGCTTGGTCACCCTCACAGGGAAAAGGAGTTTCCTGATGTTCAGAGGGACCCTCCTGTGTTTCAGTGTGTGCCCATCACCTCTGGTGCTGTCACTGGGCACCCCTGGAAAGAGCCTGGATCCCTCCTCCTTGCACCCTTCCTGCAGGTGTTTATGGACATTGGTGAGATCCCCTGAGCCTTCTCTTCTCCAGGATGAGCAGCCCCAGCTTTCTCAGCTCTTCCCCATAGGAGAGGTGCTGGAGTCCGTCCATCATCTTGGTGTCCTGTTGCTGGACTCTCCCCAGTATGTCCATGTCTGTTTTGTTCTGGGGAGCCCAGAACCACACCCAGCACTCCACCTGGGGCCTCACCAGTGCTGAGAACAATAGAAGGCTCACATCTCTTGGTCTCTGTCAATACTTTTCCTAATCCATCCCAGAATCGATCCATCTTCTTTGCTGCAAGAGCATGTTGCTGGCTCACATTCAGTTTAATGTCTATCTACAGGCCTCTTTTCCTTCAGAACTTTATCCTTCAGGACTTTTCCAAGGAGAGGTCTGAGTGAAACCTACAGCTGTAACCTTTTTTTGACTACCTCTCTCCTCTCTGGATCATAAACTCCACTGTCTTGTGGTTATGAGAGTGATCAAATAATATTTCTGTAAGTGCATGAATGGTTGTGCCTTTGAAAATGATAGGGGCACGGTATATATTGGAATCAAAAAGAAAAAAAAATTGTTAGAAACACCTAGGGAACTTTTCTGTGAATAAACAAAATATTCAGTTGCAGAACATTTATTGAATTAATTCTGTCAGAAACTTCTCTCTTGGAGTGGGAAGAGAGAGTAGTATCCTACCATGAATAATTCCTTAAAAGGAATTAATAAGCTTCAGAAATTGTCAGTTTATTTAAACATTTGATTTCATTCTGTTGAACAGTATGACTAGAATTCAGTAGTTTTTTTCATTGTTCTGATATTTTAAAAAAAGGCAAATTGCTACAAAGGATGACCTACAGCGATAAAAAAGAGGAAAAAATAAAAAGGTAAAACCTTTCCACTGTTTGTCTTTGTGAAATTTTTGCTGCTTATTTTTAGAGCAAATTACAGTGGCTTTTCATGAAATATGCTTCCCTTCCAAGAGAACAAAGGAAGAATTTTGCAGTTTTACTTCTTACCAGATGTTGACATTATATACGTTCTGTCTCATATAATGCTACCTTCATAAGGATTTGAAAAAGCAGTACTACAGAAGTAAATCACAGTAGGGAAGTTTAAATTTAGATTTTGTTTTTAAATACAGTAATGTGGGAGTTTCTAGTGATAATGAGTTTTCTGTTAATCCAGAATCCAGCTCAATTTGTTCACTTAAATCAGCTTTGAAGTTAAGCTTAGATTTCAAAGACACATTCATAGTAAATTCAGTCTAAAAAGAATGTGAATAATTCCTGGTGTGGATATTCCTGGTGTGGATGTCCTGGGTGTTTAGTACTGTATTATACCAAGTCCCTGAAGATGACAGATTTATCTAGTATATCTGTGTGTTACTGTCAGGGACCAATGGGACACCATTTCTGGGAAGCAGGAAATTCTACAGTGATTAAAATCCATACACAGTCTGGCTCATTCACAATGTGTAAATGCAGTTCCCAAAACAAAGTTAAAAACTAGTAATTCCCTTCCCCATGAATCGACTGTTTCTTAGCACCACTCTTCTGTCGTGGTCATGTGAACACTGTTTGGTGCTTGGCACAGTCAGAATGGAAGCACTCTATGGTTTAAAAAAGCTGAGGACAGGAATCAGCATCCATTGGGAAAGGGGGAGGGAGAAATAGAATGTCAAGAGGAAATACACCTCAAACTTAAAAGGAGTTACATGAATTTCTTGTGAACTTTTGCCATTGTAAATTCATGACTTCAAAGAGTTTCAGGGCATCAGCCTGACAACTGAGTCAGCATTCATTTTTTAAACCTAATAGCAGATATTTTACTGAGAAATGAAAAGAGTGGATTTATGTAGTCTTTTAAAGTCAATGAAGTAATTCACAGTCCAGTTTTTTTGGTGCTTTCTAGTTTTTTTCTCCCCCATCAAACTGGACAGTCTCTAAAGCTGTGCTATTTATTGGTCTGAATGGGGATTGTGAACAGTTGGTAGCCTTTAATCATCTGTCTTATACTGGAATGGTTAAAGGACCATGCTGCCAAGATTTAGTGATTATTATTTTTTAGACCAAGTGTATAACCCTGTCTTTTGTACAGAAAATATAAATAGAACAACTGTTAGAGTAAGCTTTGTGTTAGATTTGAAATGCCAGTAATATGCAGTACCATTGCCAAGACAGTGATGCTTTGTCCTTCATAGTACATTTCATTTAAGGAGCTGAAATAAGCTGCACACTATTATTGATGCAATGCTGTTGTTGTAATGTATAAGAATTTACATTTAAATGCATAAATTTCGTGATGTTACCATGATTTATCAAAAATCTTGTTAATCAAACTCGTATTTCAATTGCAGTTGCTTGGCTTGGTCTTTTAAAGAGCAATGTATCTAGCTGGAGCATGGTTATGAAATTATACTTAAACCAGATTTTTAGCGAAACAAAGATTTTTAGAGGATTTTGTTGATAGATTGAATTGGTACAGGTTTACTTTTTAAAAGAGTGGCAGTGTTGTAGCGTTAATGTAGGGTCTGTAGCATTAAGAGACTATGTGATCTAGTAACTTTGAGAGAATATATTTTTGAAAAAGGTGACCATGCCACCAAGGATTTCTAGACTATCAAGTCTTCCAGTTTATATATCTTAAGATAAATTGTTAGCATCGTTTTTCTCCTGCTCATAATAGTTGTATTTAGAGTCTGGAAGCTGAATCAGCAGATGTTTATTCAGTTCTGTAGTTTGCCTCTGAGTAGGCTTTTCTGTTGCTTTGTTTTCTGTGCCTGCAGCTCATTCTCTGCTGTCCTTCTTAGAGCTTCGCTAAATGGGTGTTCCCAACTTTCATTTGCCTTTTCTTTCAGCTCTCTTGCAGTTGCTAATTTCTTGTTGCTGCCCTTGATCCTTTCGCCTTTTGCATGTGCCAGTCTACATCTTCCCTGTCTCTGTCCTTTTACTTATATTGCACTTCAAGGCTATGCAGGGTCCTCCAGAGTTCTCACTGATACTCTTCAGTCGAGGAAGAAGGAATCCCTCCTCTGGCTGAGAGGCTGCAAGTGCTCGAAGAAAGGGCCTGGTTCTCTTGGCACAAAGGTGAGCTTCTGCCCCGTGATTAATTAGTGTGATGTTGCAGCAAATGAACTGTTGCAATTAAACCAATGCAATAACGAAACACAATGAGCAGGAGAGTGCTTAAGGCTGGCACGGGGCAAGGGGAGGCTGATTCCAGGTGATGTTGGTCCAGCCAAACCATTTTGACAAAAACCCACTCCAGTTGTGTGCCCATAGATAGAGAGTTCCTGAAGATTACACAGTATTTAAAAGCCTAATGATGAAAGTAAGATTTATAGAGAATTTATGGTTTGAGTTTTTTGCCTTAGGAGTTGTACTTTTTTGTTGTCGAATGCTTTGTACAAAGTCAAGCTTCCTTGACAAACTGAGATAGTGAAAGGGGTGTTCCTGGAGAACACAAAAGTTATGATGGCCAGGCTGAGTTTTACTGAAATTCCTATGTGTCACATTATTATTATGCAAATAGCTGCCTCCTCAGAGTTGAGGTTTGATGACTACTGACCATAAGCAATAATAGATCTTGTGAGGGTACCTTTACCTTTTCCCTGAGGGCCCTTATGCAATCTCCTGAATCAATACCCTCCTCTTCAGTAACTTTTTTCTGCTGTGGCATTTGTAAGGTGTCTGGGTGTAGTTAGTTCTGGTTGTTCTGAGCCGTAGTAATAGTGATTTGCAAATGTCATATGTAACGTTGCCACTACTGTTTCTTCTTTTTCTTGCCTAAAGCCAGAGTCTTATGGTAGTTTAAAAGGGTAAACAAAATGTTTAAGCGGAGAAGAAAACATTACTTAATGCTTTGATGCTCTTCTTTTCCTAAAAGAGAATAAAGGCTTTGAAGCTTAACTTAGTTCTGTTCCATCTGGTGGTTTATTTACTTGTCTGTGGCATTTTAATAAAAATTATGAAAAACAATTGGTCTAGATAAACTGAGACCTTTGCTACCAGAGGGAAAGCATGGACATTTCAGCATTGCTACAATGTCTCATTATATTAACCGAGTGTTTTGCTTTCGGTGCTGCTGCATTTCCTGCATAAAATTTTATATGCAGAAAGATAAAGACCTGGCAACATCCTAATGGGTAGTCTGCAGTTCATAGTTATATGCCAAATACATTTATTATGATTATGAGTCTCATTGCACTATATAATAATTTTTCAATATAAATTAAAATCTTCTTTCATTTTTTGAAGCCCCACAAAAACATTGCTTCTCATTGGGCTGAACTAAAATGAATACTGAAGTAAAAAGATACTGCAGAGGACAGAGTACAGTTCTTGATTAGGCCATGGTCCAAGAAATATTTTTTTGCAAGCCTGACAATATTTCCAAATTATAATTGAAATGTACCCATTTAAAGTTCTATAGACACAAAAGTAATACCATTATTTTGTTCACTTTCTTTTTCGTGACTCTGTTTTTTTTTTTTTTGTCAAAGTGATTAAAAAAGAATAAGTCCAGTCCTACACTGCCTGGAAGTTGCAGTTTTACAGGCCTGCTGAGAGAGTTCTGTTTGGTTTTAGTAAAATACTTCTATCCAAGACTCAGTGACATGAAAAAAGTAACTTACTGATGTTGTTGCTTGATAAATAGTTGTTGCCAAAAAATACTGATTGTCTAAGCAACAGACTAATTAAGATGACATAATTTTATGTTAGTTGGACAAACTAACATTTGAGTATTTACCTAATCTTGCAAATCATCAGTATTTACTGAGATAGGCCTACCCATGTTCTTAGTGAGTATTTATATGAAAGTTGAAGTTACCAGTATGAAATTGATTTCTACTTTCATTAAAAAGCTCTGTGCAGATTTAAGGATAGCATTTCCGAGTATTTTGTGGCTGAATTAGAACTGGCATCTTGTGATTCTTGAAAAGTTTTTGTATGTGTTTGGACACATTGTAAAAGGTATTTTTAACTGTTCCGGAAAATACATGTTTATAATGGGGGGGGAAAAATTAAAAGCAGTTTGATTTTCCACTTCATTAAAGCTTGCGAACTGATTGGTGATTGGTAGATTCCATACACAGGATAAAAAAACCCAGCTAAATTCCTTTAGGAAAAGGAAAATCAGTATGCTGAACTGAGCACAGGTAAAAGTGCTTTCCTTTTGGGTCCCAGATGGTAATGTAGATTATCTATTACAGAAATTTCTGCTGGAGTAGCTGCAGAACATGAGCAAAACCACATGGGAATTTAGTATCCTGGAGCCTTCTAAACCTGCAGTCGGTTGTTGTTTGTGGCATGAAGCTTTTGAGAATTACAGCAGGATTACTTGAACCTTTTTTAACATGTAAGATTCTTGGCATGAATTCCAGTTGAGGTGAGGCAGAAAGTCATTAGAGATGGCAGAGATTCCAAGTGGCTAATTGTTTTAAAAGGAAGAGCAGTAAGTGCATGTACTGTATTTGTCCCAAAGCAAGAGGAAACTTGGTGATCCCTCCCTTCCCATGCTTAATTTAAGAAGAATAAAGATATTACTCTTATTTGTGTCTATTTATCTTTACAGAGTTTTTCTAAGCAACAGTAAGTGACTACAGTGTTCTGAAGACACAAAATGCTGTGTCTACTATATATTACTCACCCCTTTAAAACACCAGTGGTATTGGGAAAAAGATAGCTGGTTTTCATTTGAGTTAGAAGATAATCTGTAGGCTAAGTATTTGCTGATGGAAAGAGCCAGACATAGTTTGAAGCTTTTTTTCTTAAGCTAAGTTATTTGCAGAATTATGTTTTGGGAAATGAGGCTGACACATTCTGCTCTGTAAATATCTGGATTTAATTTTTTCCTTCTTTGCATACTTGGTTGACATCTCTAAAATCTGTCTGTTTGTTCCTTATAAACTGTTGGTCAGTAATATCCTACCTTTGTCCTCACCCTGTTCTAGTCCAAAAGGACTACTGCACTATCGTTTTTGGCTCTTGGGATGTTCTATTTTAGAACTTTATCAGTGTCTCTGAAATATTTCTTCCTCCTCCCTTTCCTCCCGGCTCCAGTTTTGAATATATGAGAAATAGACATGTTTTGATCAATGACAAGCAGTTTTTCTGTTGCTGTTGTGCCAATATATTTTTGTTTACTAAAAGTGTGACATTAAATACTTTTTTCCACATTCTTCTTCATGCTTTCCTATTCCTGTAAGCCCTGCTTTCTCTGGCCGTGTTCCAGAGAAAAGAATGTTGTTTCCCAAGAGGATTACTTGAATTATATATATGATGATAATCTCAAGGTCTCTTTCTTTATATCAAAAAGCTGATCTTAGTCTGAGCATGCTAGAGAACATAGAGTCTTACAGACCATGAAAATAGACACAGTAAGAGGCCTCTCTTTCTTTCTAAGCATCCTGAGTAGTTCTTGGTCCTAACTGAAGATTGACCACTTGACTTATTAAATTAATATGCTGTTTTATTGTGATAGAAATAATAACCTAAAAGTATTACTTGCACAGCTGTCCGATATTTTGAAAATGTTTTCTTCTATAATTCATGGAACTGATTTAGCTGTTACTGAATATCCAGACTGCCCAGTGTCCAATTCTATCTCGCATCTTCTGAACAGGGGTACCAACAGAGCAAGAGAAATGGCAATAATTACATCTTATCTTTGCTATGATACGTAGCTGACAACACAGAATATGGAAATTAATGGACACCTCTGAATGCATCCATTTGTGTCACATCTTTAAAGTACAGGAGACTTTTCACTCTAATCATAGATTTTAGCAGATTTTAGATTTTTCCACTTAAAGAATTAGCTCTTCCATAAACTCTACATTTCCATGTTTCTCTCTGTTTTAAAATACATTGTTTGGTAATAGTTGCTTTCCTAGCTTTAGCTGAGATTCATGGGTTAACAGTCCTTAACTCCAGGGTACATGATCTAACATCTCTCCTTGGCATTTGGTTCTCTCAAAAAGTTTGTTGTATTAATGTCTATTTAATCTCAAATCAATTAAGAATTTATTTTGCATTGAATTTTGTCCACGTTTTATCTGTGCCTTGTGGTTACATCATGCTTTCTTGACTATGGCAAGTTCACTATCTTAATAAAGCAAAGATTTAAGAGAGCTACTCTCCTTTGATGACTCATCTGCAAAGAATAACGAAAGGGCTTGACATGAGATTAAATTATTCTTTAATAGACAGTGATCGGTCTTGATGGAGGTGAAAACTGTGGATAAAATAAAACAAGCATGTCATGTTCATTTCTTAAAAACTACCCTGGATAATCAGCATGGCTTTCAAGGGGTCAGAGGTCTGTGCAAGTCATGAGGAATCATAATTTGCACAAATCACATCTTTTTGGTCTTATTGACTATATGTCTTAAGACCCACAATTATACAATGCAAATAATCATCAAGGGAGTTTAGGTTTATAGTACATATAATATATTTGAAGTAAACTTTTTTTGATTGCTGGAGCTTTATGTTGTGGACTTTGACTAAATGCATTCGTAAATGCTTAATTTAAAAGGATTCTGTCACCCTGAAACATAATCCTTTTAAAGTTTTAAAAATTATTATTTGAGAGGAGTCTGTCTAAAGAGACTCCTGTCAGTTCCCTTGCCATCAGTGTGATTTCATGGCCACTCTGCTTTTTGCCTTCTTCAAGGTGTTTTTCTTTCCAGCAGTCAATAGGAAAATTAATTGGTGTAAAATAACCTTTCTAAAATATGCAAAATGTAAAATACATTGAGTTAAGCATTTTTCCCAAGCAGTAACTAATCTTGATAGATCTGGTGTTGTCACCTTATTAATGCTATTATTATTATTATAATCATTATTATTTTTATTATTATCATTATTATTGTTATTTTAAGGAATTTCTCAGCATTCTGACTGTCGATTCTTGTGTTATAACCTACTGCATTCACTAATTAGCCAAAAATTCAGCTTCACATGTTAGACTGCATAAAGGATTTTGACAAGACAGCTCCTGCCTGTCTTGCTGCAGCTGTGTGAGAGGCTGCTGTTTGCCAGCTGCCTGCACCACTCTCTGGGCAGCTGCTGTTCCAACAGGTGCCTCTGCTTTCACTCTTGCTAAAGCCCAGCTCCTTTCATTTTAAATCCTTCTTCCCTAGAACTTCTCCCTTTTAGTGCATCGTGGACAATCCAGGTAGGGCATTTGCTGAAGTGCAGCCTGGCTGGTCTGTTACAAACGCCCAACTGAACCTGGAGAGTCATGTTCTTTCTGAAGTGATTCTCAGGTTGTCTTTCCTCTGTGCTCTCCCGTCTTACAGCCTGGCAGATTTTTTAAAATGCCTAATTCTGCTGTTCTCTGCTTTCTGCCCTTCTTCCCAGACCAATATGTATCCCCCAATACCTGTGTTCAGCTTACTGTTTCCCTATTTTTTTTTAGTAACAGAAGCAATCTTTGGATTTTTTCAAGAAATAGATCGAATATTTACATGGGTTTTTGTATCTCTAAGTATATATGACATTAAACAGTACTGCCCAGTGTTGTTTAATTATTGTTTTGATCTTGAGTATTTCTAGTAAAAATGTATTGTATTGGTAGTGCTTGCTGTGAACTTACGACTGAAGTGTCCAATTCTTTTCTCTTCTAAGTACCTATTTGATCAGCTCTTTTAACAGCAATTTTCCCATAGTCAGTGGTATGATGGTCTTGTGGTCTTGACAGAGATACAGCGACTAAATTTCCTCCAAAATCAAAGGAGTCATCCCATAGTTTTTTGTTGATCACAGCTGGTGACTTTGAGGCTGCACAAGCCATTCCAGACTTTTATGCTGACACACAAAGAAAATACTCAGTTCTCCGAGGTTTTTAAAATCTTGGTGAGACAAAAATGCTATGAATTTATTTTAAATTTATTTTAATGCACTTAAGGTAGTAATAGGTAACGTGAAGTTGTCATATTTATACATATATTTCACTAGTAGACTAATCTGAGACCTGTAAGGATGTGGTATTTTTAGTAATTACTCTATGACTTCTTGCCAGTTTAACTACAGTGATGTCCAAGTTGGTTTGTCACAGTTAGGATAGCCAAAAACATGACTTCTCTTTACTGTTAGCTTAAGTAGATGTGCTACCAAAACTCCCAAAGTGCAGGCCTGGTGGGAAAATCCTATTTATTATCTTTACTGAGTGAAGAAGGCAAAGTTATGCTCCAGCTGTATTACTTGACAGTACAGAAAAACACATTGATACCACATACAAAACGCCTTCAAAGCAGCATAAATCAGTTTCTGCAACAAAATCCCTCCCTTCCCCTCACCGTCCCCTGCCCTCTTCTTCTCTGTGTAAAGTGTGCTAGCTTTTATGGAAATATTTTCAGAGAGATTGTGTATTCTGTGAAAGTTTAGGCTGTGCCAAATGCAAATCTCTTTTGCTCTTTTAAGTTTTAGGTTTACAGTACCTCTGGTCACCTGGTCAAGGATGTGGTGGAAGCTTGATAATATGTTTGAGGAAACCAATCACAAGCAGACTGCCAAAGCACCAAATAACTATGGGACTATGGGTTTTATACCCCTCTTTTTATACATATTAGCATGCTCAGCAGGATAGGGATGTGAGGACAGAATGAAGAGTTAATTGAAGAGTAAAGTAGATGCCTCAAGGAGTGTTATGCAAAACACCTTAACAACAGAAACTGGGTGTGCTTATTATGGAGTGATACCATAGGGACCAGCATGGCTTCTGTAACTCTTGGCATTCCCAAACTGGCTTTATTGGCTTTTCAATGTGACTTTTTACGCATAACTTTCGTCACTTGGTTTAGAAACCATCTCATATCCCCCTGGAATCTATTTTTTTATCACAGTTTCCTCAAATCAGAATAGAAACATCTAGCATTGGCTTGAACTGGTTTTTTTTGTTTGTTTGTTTTGTTTTGTTTTTTTTTTTCCAGCCAACACCTTGCTGGTAGCAGAAGGAAGAGCAGTAGAGTATTCTCCAGTGCTTTTACTATATTTTAACATGCTGCATGCCACCCCATTGCAATAACTGGCAGAGAGTCTGTGAATGAGACTGCAGGCCAGGCAGTGCTCTGGAAAGTATAGCCCTCTTCAGATCTTTCTCTGAAGATTAAGTGTTAACACAAAGTGTCATGATTTCAAATGGACTTAGTACTTTAATGCAAGCAAGCCACATTCCAGATGAAAGTCCTCAAACTCATCTACTGGGTGTCTGAACCAGGTGGACTTTTTGCTTTTATGTTATCTTGCAGTTATTTTCTTGTGTCAATCTGTTCTTGCCACCAAAAATGTCTCAGATCTAGTAAAATAAATAAAAAGGAACATTGTTAAATAAAATATAGATAATAGAACTAGAAAAGTTATTGTAGAGAAATAATTTATAAAATATATAAAACTATCTGCTTTAAATAGAAGTAACTTTATTGCACCAACATTTAATAAATGATGTTATTGTTTGTTGTTTGGTTGTTTAATTGATTTTAAATGCAGCAATGGCTTCAATTATGTACATTTTATTCCAACAGAAAATGTTGAGCCTGTAACTTTATTTCCTTATTTTTTGCAGTCCAGACATTCCCTGTGCAAGTATGCAGCATTTCTGAAAATAGTTTCTTCTAGACTACAGTGGGCTTATTTCAGACTGCTCTGATGTGGTTAGAACATCCCCCAGTCAGAAGTGGGGTGCTTATAGCACTGAACTAATCCCTGTCTACTACAGCATTCTGAGGTTTAGAAGTTAATGGCATGAATAACTTAACTCTTTTCAGAGTTGTTCCAACTCACCTTATTTTGTGATTATGTTATATTTTCTCTTTCTGAAGGTACCAGGAAGGTCAGTACCCCATTGCATTGGATACATTACTTCGAGAATGTCTTTTGAGTAACAGTCAACCTGCTCTATTAACATTGTTCCGTGGCTTGCATTTTTGCCAAAAAAGGAAAAAATACAACCAACCCAAACCACAAACCAAAAGCCAGATGTGGAAAAAAAAATATTGCAGCAACTATTTTTCCCTTATGTGTTTTGCTACAAGCTCATCATGAAGATTGTGAAATCATGAGAAGGTGTCCACTTGCCTTGGAAGTATCCTCACAGGAATTTCTATGCTTGTACAGTTGGAGTATCCTGTCCAGTAAAAAAATATCGCATAGTTTTGGATGCTTCTCTGGGATATTTCTTCATTAAATTAACTTCTTAACATTTCCATTTATTCTGGAGTCATATTGAACACCAATTTCCAGCTGTCCTGTTTACTGAAATGCAAATTTGATTTAAAAGATCACTAAAAGAGTGTAGACTTCAAGAGTTGATGCCCTGAGTTGATGCTAAGCTCTGCAGCACACCCAGGGCCTCCATCCTAATTTTCTTCTGTCAATGAGCTAACATATTAGGAAAACCAAAATTTCAGCAGAGCCACGTGGTAACAATAGTTCTGTCAACCGAGCCATCTGGCTTTTTAATTTTAAAACAAATATTAGGATTTGTTGTGTGGCTTGGGAGGTAGTTAAAGTTGTACATATATATCCCTGAAATTACTTGTTCAGGCTTAGAATGGAACTATTTTATCAAAGTAAAAATAATATTGTATAGTTCATTCATCATAAAATCTGTTTTTATAACTATGAATATATATTTCATTCTCAAGCAAACCCTGAGGAATTACCTATTTTGCAAATAGTGAAACTTAGCTATAACATGTCAATTATGAAGTTATTCCTGCTCTACTAATTTTTGCTGGTCTGAGGTTAGACACTGCTGCCAGTGAGATGCCATGGTCTAGTTCTCACCACAGCAATACCACTGATTCTGTAAATAGCTTAAATCAAATAGTTTAATTGCTCTTTCTGAATTCCCTCTTTGTAATAGACAGTGTTTTTTACAGTTGGTATTTTCTGAAAATACTTACCTTTTATGCTTATGTTTATGTGAAGCATTCAGGTGTGATTTTTGTTTTTTTATAGACAAACTTAATTTTGAGAAGTAAGGGAGGAGTGCGAGTTAGAAGCAGTAGTGTTGATTGAAAATTAGAACTACTCATTGCATTAAAGTGCAGGACATCCTCTGGGGGTTTTATTTGTTGCTCCTTATATTTTTCCTGCTAGTAATATGCCACTGAATATGCAAAGTAGATACATGAAGAAACACCATGAACTCCTTTTCTGAGATCACCTGAGCCTTACAAAAAAAGCTCACTGATTTCTGTTTTTTTTTAATCTGTTACTTAAGTATTCAGGCACTGGATAAGGTTCAATCAAATACCAGGGGAATAAAGGAAAAGCAGGACAAATGGAAAGGAAATTTGGTCCTTTGTATATGACACCAAGCTCAAGGTTATGCAGAATTTGTAGAGCTGAATTTCAAGTACTTTGTCTTCCAGCTCAGGCATGGATTCATGTAGTCAAGTGTGTCTGACCTTCAGCCAGGGCCCCACAAACTGGATCAGTGTGATCCTAACCTGCACTTGCAGGTAACGAGGTTATTCGTGCTATATGTGGCTGTGATTTCATACCTACCAAAAGTAGCAGTAAGAGCTATAGCACTTCTACTAAGGGAAATTAATTTGTAATTGGAGATAGGAGAGAAAGATTTGAGACTGCAGCATAGATGAACACACAGTCATGGTCTGAATGGATTTAATTGTTAATACTGTGCTTGAGCCTGCAGATGATGGAGCAGCGAAAGAGTGGGAGAGATGTATTTTATTTATCCTCATAGAGTTGGACTTGTTCAGTGCACAGCCTAACTAGGAGTCCAGCACAGTAATGAATGAGAATATACCTCATGTTTATGAAACAGAAGTGTAGCAAAAATGGGGAAAAGGCATCCCCATTAGAAATGTGCCTACAAAAGAACCTGTGCTGACAAAACTGTAGCACCTTATCTACAGATTATATAGTTCCATTGACTGCTTTTATGCATGACCCTCTATTTGGTCTTGAACATGAGTTATACTTATTTACTATGGGTAGTTCTCCTGCCCTACCCTTGAGAATTTGTGTTAAAAATGATGCATCCATACACCCTGATTATGGCTCATCTCCTGCTCCTCACTGAAGAATACCCAAACCTCACATCAGTGCTGAATCACATATTTACTGCTGTGACTTTTCGGTACTTGGTGAAAGAAATTAGGTATCCTTTAAGTACCTGTACCTCAAATGTGCTTCAAATGCCAAGAAGCACTAGGAGGGCCCTTTCAGACAGGAGTCTCCAGATGCTATAGTACTGCCTACTGTAATTAGAAATAAGCGTGGTATTCCTTTACAGATGAGATTTTTGAAAGGAAAATTGTTAGACTCTTTGAAAACTCCAATTTGTATTTCGAGAGACAGATTCAGTGTGACTCTCCAAATCTCTACAAGACTGTAATCCTGTCTGAAGTAAGCTTTCTTCACCTTTTCTTTTCAGCTTAGGAAAATCCCCTAAGTTTTCTTGTGACATTTCAGAGAGGTACTAGTGGAGTCCAATGTTGACTTCCACATAAAAACAAATAAAAAAGCTGTTGATATGTGCTCTACCTTCCTCCATGTAGCAATTAATAGGTACTAAATTATAATAACCAGGGTGCTAATTTGTTGACCTGAGATACTTGAAGTTAAAAGGCTAAATACACTTTTAATATATGTGTCTAATAAAATAGTGAAAACCAGTAAATTAAGTCAGCTTCTCTCCTTCTTTTGAGTTATTTCTTCAGAAAACATCCTATCCCAACACTTAGCAGAAGAGATGGTCCTCTGAATTATTTCAAGCTTCCCTTAGTCCTCCCAAATCTGTTTTCTTTGCTTGTCTACATGAATCTACATGATTTTAACTATTTGAGCCATAGATAGTTCAAAATGATTTCACATCTGAGGTGGACGTCTTTACTCTCATCCAAGTTTCTTCATCATTTTAAACACTTCTGTAGATTCCTTCGATATCATGCTTCAGATTGCAAAGGAAGAGGTAAAGTAATACAGTATATCTTTGCTGTATTTAATTCTCTAACTGTATGACTTTGAAGCCTATGCCAAGTGTGTTTACCTCAGAGCTTTGCTGGCCGTGGCCTGCTCATTTAAATAACTATGGCAGTCTTGTTTTTCCATGGTCTTCTGTGTGTGTGGTGTGTTAATTAGTTACTGGTTACCCACTGTGTGCCAGCCTGGCTTCAATGTGCTTGTGGTGTCTGAAGCTGGGAAGGTTCTCATTGCAGCAGCAGCCACAGCAGCAATTTCGGTTCCTGTTAATGCCAAGTCACTTTGTTTTAATGATCCTTTCAGATGACTTGGGAGAACAACGATATTTCCATACAGGACACATGACCCTTAGCTAAAGGGAGAGCTGCCATACTCTGGAGCTGCTACAGACAGGAATTTTGGGTGGAAAAAGCTAAATAAATCAATGCTATCTGAAAGAAAAAAGCGTGTTTTATTATGTAGAGTGCTGTAATTAATAAACAACTTTGTGATGAAAGAAAGTGGAGTCATTCCCATATTACATGTGAGAAAATAGTGAGGGCTTGTCTACACAGGGATGTTATGCAGTTGTGTTGTCAGCCAGTGCACTGCTGTATTTAAACAGCTGTAATTAATGCTGGTAGAATTGCCTGGGTGAGACCTTTCTCTGAGTTGAAACATGTCCTTTTCTGGTTTTGAGGTGTACTGCTTTGGAAGAAATTTCAAGTGACCTAAAAAAGTAAAAACAACACCAATTCCTAGATAAATACAAACTAAGACCAAATAAGTTATATTCAGAAACCATTGCCTTTAAAACATTTCTCTCATTCTATATAGCTTTCCTGGCTAGACAGGCCTTGAACAGGATATTAGTGGACTTGTGTTGCTGTTTCTTCTGCTTGCTAGTGCTGTGTTACTATTTCCTTGTGTCTGCTGTTTTCTCCCTACATGACTGTAGATTTTTTACTTGTTCTAGAGGGCCTCTTTTGCAAAAGAATTCATATGTACAACAGCAGTGCCACAGTCACTAGAAGTAATTAAAAAAAAACCTCAAGTATACAGAATATATAGCAAAGGTGAGATATTCTCTGGCCTATACAGTGGAACAATTTTCCCACTGTGAAATTGCATTGGCTGTAATTCAGGAGTTGTTAAGTACTCTTCATAAAAAAGGCTTCTGATTTAATGCTTTATCTTCTTACTGCAAGACTAATAACGCCCTCTCCAACATCATCCAGATGTAAAGATGTGCACAGCCGCAAACAAATAGAGAAAAAAGCACTTGCCTTGTGTACAAGAACTCCATGTAAGAGTTGAAAGAAATAATTTCAACTTTCGTGCCTTCACTGTGAGGAGAAAAGGCCACCTTTGTCCTTTTTCTATGAGTTAGGAGTTTGTACCAATTAATAAATGATACTGTAAAGATGAACCAACAGGCTGCTGAAGAAAAACAGAACCACGAACATTTATGAAAAGTGGGAAATCTCACTGAAATACAAAAGATAATGAGTGAGAAAGGTTACTGGAACTGAATTAGTATTAGGTTTTCCACTCATTTACTGTAATAAGTAAATGAGTACAGGAGCCTGTTGAATAGCCATATAACTGAAGCATATTAAGGCTGAAAAAAGAAATGAGCAAAACCAGTAAGAAGATTAGAAATTATTGTTTGTCCAGCGCAACTGCATAGCAGCTGAATTTTCACCAAAATTCAGAAGACTTATATACTGACCTTCCATGGGAAGTGCTAAAGATTCTATTGCTTGGGAAGCTTACACCTACTGGTAGGTTGCATTTTCATCAGCATTTTTGTAATCTTTCAGTTTGGTGAAAGTGCAAAGCCCTTAACTTTTAACTCATTACTGGTTAACGTTGAAGAGCTGTTTGTTTAAGGTGTTCTACCAGTGGATGATAACTGAGGCATTACTTTTGTGAATCAAAGTGATGTGTCCTTCATTATTTTGTTGAGGCCAGAGGCTGAAAACCATTTTTTACATTTAATTGTTTTCATTGTTTTAAGGAGAAAATAGTCCTAGGACTTCTTGAATTAGCCAATACAATTGTACAAGTTTTCCCATTTTAGCATTCCATTACTTTGTTTTATATTATAAAACAAGTTTTGAAGAAAGGAAGAATATTGGACTTTGAGTGTTTAACACAGTTAAAATTAGATTTACCAATAATGTGATGATTATTTGTGCATGTCATTGATTTCATGGAATCATTTAGGCTGGTAACAACCTTTAAGAACTGAGTCCAATCATTAACCTAGCAGTGCCAAGTCCACCATTAAACCATGTCCCCATATCATCTACACATCTTTCAAATACCTCCAGACAAGGTGACTCTGTCGCCTCTCTGGGCAACTTGTTCCAAAGCTTGGCAATTATTTTGGTGAAGAATGTTTTCCTAATACCTAACCTAAACCGCCCCTTGAGACCATTTCCTGTCATCCTGTCCCTTATTCCCTGGGAGTAGAGCCCGACCTCCACCTGGCTGCACCCTCATCAGGTGGAATGAGGCAGGGAGTTGTGGAGTGTGAAAAGGAACCCCTGAGCCTCCTTTTCTCCAGGCTGAGCCCCTTTCCCAGTTTTCTCAACTGCATCTCATTTGACTCGTGCTCCCACCCCTTCCCAGCTCCCTTGCCCTTCTCCAGACACGTTCCAGCCCCTCAATGTCTTGCTGCCCCATGGGGGCCCAGAACTGGACACAGCACTCCAGCTGCGGCCGCAGCGGTGCCCAGCACAGGCCACAGCTCACTGCCCTGCTCCTGCTGCCCCGCTACTGCTGACACACACCAGGATGCCCTGGAACTTCTTGGCCACCTGGGCACACGCTGCCTCATGTTCAGCTGCTGTCTGCCAGCACCCCCAGGTCCTTTTCCACCAGGGCAGCTTTCCAGACACTTTTTTCCCCAACCCATGACACTGCAGGGGTTGTTGTGACCCCAGGGCAGGACCCAGCATTTGGCCTTGTTGAACCTCAGACCATTGGCCTCGTCCCATGGATCCAGCCTGTTCTGATGCCTCTGCAGAGCCTTCCAGCAGATCAACACTCCCACCCAACTCATTGGCATCTGCATTATCAACCGGACATGTCCCAACACTGGACCCTGGGGAACTCCACTGGTTGGTGCCCAGTCACCAACTGGATGTAACTCCCTTCACCACCACTCCCAGGGTCCAGATGTCCAGACAGTTTTCCACTCATGACACAGCACCTGTCCAAGCCATGAGCAGCCAATTTCTCCAGGAGAATGCCGTGGGAGACAGTGCCAAAGGCTTTAGTAGAGTCCAGGCAGATAATATCCACAGCATTTTCCCTGATCCATTCAGCAGCTTACCTTGTTTAGAAGATCAGGATAGTCAAGTAGGACCTGCCCTTCATAAACCCATGTTCGTTTATCTTCATAGATGCTAATTCCATGTTTCAAAAGTAAGCATGTTTATTTATTTTTGTTCTGTGGTCCAAGATCTGATCTGTTATAGGATATTTCATTATTATTACTGAAAATTACAAGCATGTGTAATTCTAATCTTTATTCTGCTTACAACTGCTTAAAAGAAACACCACCGAAACTGGCAGAGAAGCCTAACACTGAAATTTTAAAAATTGTTATTTTGAGGAAGGTTTGTTTTTTTTTTTCTGGACTAAAGTAATATAAACAACTGCTGCTGTGCATGGGGAAACTAGCTGCGTTTAATGAAATTTGTATCATTGTTCAAGTGCAAAATCCTGGATAGATAATAGAATATGATGCTATCTATATATTGATGGTTTTTTTGGTTTTGGTGGTGGTGAGTTTTTTGTTTGTTTTTCGTATCTCACTGCTCAGTGTGCATACACACATATATTGCCTTAACTCATGGTAATTCCGTGCAATGATTTTCAGCAGATTTTTTATTTCTTGATAATGGATTTGATTTTTTTTCTTTTGATAATAATCTACCCACTAGCCCTGATAGTAGTCAACCAGAAGAACAGGAAATAGAAACAGGAAAAGAAACTTTTATTTTCCCAGCTCCTGTGATTTTGCTGCTGTTGCTTAAGGGTGTAATTCAAATATAGAGTGCAAAGCAAGTGCATAAGATTTCCATTCAATTTAACAGTCTAAGAATTTTTCAAGTTTTTCTTTGTTCCCCCTTAGGACAAATGTGTCACATGCTACATTTTTTTCACTGCTTGTCTGTTCATCTTTTCTTTTAGGTATTCTGAATCAGTGTACTTCATGAGAAAGTAGAGAGATCAGTGAGAGAAATGTTTTTTTCAAATTACATACTGCTTATATATGGCCGCATTTGTATGGATATTATAGAGGTTTTGTCTCAATGACAGGTCTCATTATTGATTTTTTTATTCAGCCTCTTATGTCCTGTTTTGAGATCATAGTCTTTAGTAAAATAGCCATAATGCAGTTGTATATATAGACCTTTAAATCACTTTATATTCCTTTCCAGCAATCCATAGATCTAAAGCCATTTCTCTCCGGCATGTTCTTTCCTCTCCTTTTTTTCTGGCTTTCCTGAGTAGAAGCTGGTTCTTTCTGTAAAAAAAAAATTTAAACAAAATAATTTTTAATCATTTTACAAATAGTGCACAGTGGGATGAGTTAATAATTTTTGGGGATGTTTAATAAAATTCATTTCTGCAAATACAGCTATAAAAAATGTTTCTCATGTTCAGCTGAGCCATTCATGATGATAAAATACATTGTGTTCTGCAGAAGATGTGACTCCAGACTGAGGTGAGGCTGAGGCTGGCTTTTGCTTATCCCATACTTCCAAGCAAAACAGAAGACACAGCAAACAATTCTCTTTTTCAACCCTTTAGTGCCATTCAGGGTCTTGAATACTTACTTAAACAATGAAGAGATCAGTAGTTATAGATACAGGGTGGTTTTTAATACTGAGGTGTTTTAATGCTGAGTCAGTGAAGGTTGGAGACTTGACTAAATTCTGACAGATTCTGTTTCATGGAGCATCTGTTGGCAGTCCTATCTGTTGCTTGGCTGGCCTCAGAGGGGAAAGTTCTGCATGTCTGGCTGGAGCTTCCTCTGTGTTGACTTATTTTTATTCTCTTGTGTCCTTCCACTATGCATCTCAGCAGAGAACATGGCTGCATCTTCACACTCACCTCTTCATGGCCACTGGCAGGCTGCATGAGGTTCTCCAGAGCGGCAGCTGAACAAGTTCTCAAAGCCTTTCCTCAAGTGCTCAACACCCTGATTATCTAGTTGGCCCTTGGCTGAGCTTATTCAGGTTCCCTGGTGACAGGATGAGGGGGAGTGGCCTTAACGTGAAGAAGGGTAGGTTTAGATTATATATTAGGAAGAAATTCTTCAGTGTGAGGGTGATGAGGCACTGGCACAGATTGCCCAGAGAGGTTGTGGACTCCTCATCCCTAGAGGTACTCAAGACCAAGCTGATTGGGTCTCAAAGTAACAGGGTCTAGTGCAAGGTTTCCTGCTCGTGACAGGTGGTTTGGAGCTAAATGATCTTTAACGTCCTTTCCAACCCAACCCATTCTGTGACTGTATGACTCCAGACATTATGATTTGAATGTTGTTCTGGTGCTGCGAGGCGCAAAACCAACACACACTTCTGAGGGGTGGTGTGAAGAGCACAGAGTAAGTGGGAGTATTCACCTATCTTCATCTGCCATCTGCATTCAGGATACCATTAGTCCTTATTGCTGCCATTGTGCGCTGTGAACACCTGTTTAGCCTTTTTTTCTTTTTACCAGCCCCTTTTCAGCAATGGTTTCCAAGTCAGTCAGTCCCTAGCAATGGCCTATTGTGAATTTAGTTCATCTTATCTGCCAGAGATTGCATTTGTCCTTGTTGAATTTAATGAAATTACTGCTGGCCCAGTCCTTCAGCCTGTTTATTTTGCTCTCAGTGGCAATCCTGCCCTTGAGTGTATCATTGAAATGGAGGTTGATTGAGATCATTAATAATGACAACCAATGGTGAATCAAAAAAAGAACAAAAGATACCATAATCTTTGTATGATACCATCTCTATTAGAAATAATCACCATTTTCAGGCACAGTCCTACAATTCAGCAAGCAGCTGTGGATGGTAAATTGGAGCAAAGTGAATGTACCCCTTTTTCCTCTACTAAGAATAAACATGTGTTTATATTGAGATTTGTAGATTCTTATCCATTGTATCCATTTAGCTTCTGTTCTAGCATTGAACACACTTCACTGTTGGCTTCTGTCAGTTACTGATTTTATTTTCAACCATCAATTCTTAGATGTAAAATAATCTGCTATGTAAGAGAAATTGAGTGTGGGTTCCTACATTGTGCTTAATGGAGTGGGCTGGAAGATAAGCCTGGTTTTTAACTCCGAATGTACTATGTACTTATGTATGTGTCATCAAAGCTGTTTTTAATGTCTGCCTTCCCTGTCTCAAATAGGATGTCACAAAATGTAATGAGAATTTGAGAAAGTCGAAAGAATGAAAAAGCATCTTCAATGGACTATATAAAGCTTCCAGAGAAATGTTGCATATTGGTATTAAATAATAAAATATGCTGTCCAAAATACGTAACACAGTAACAAATTACTGCAAGTAATTTCAGGAGGTTTGTCTGCAAAAATTTCAGTGTTTTCAGGAGACTTGTCTGCAAAAAATTATGTGATAAACTTTTATAGATAATTGGAAATATTTCTGGGGATAGTTCTCCTAAAGGAACTAAGGGAACCTAAGACTGAAAAGAAACCAGCATATAAGAAGAAACTTTTTTTACGCATGTAGGCTCGGTGTTTATAGAGGTTTCTGAGAAATAAAGGTATACTCAGAAATAAATTAAAACTTTGTTGGGGTGGATTATTGAAAGTATGGCTCAAGCATAGTTTAAAGTAGTTCTGAGAATAAGTGTCAGGAAGATCAAAGTTAATAGTTTTCCTGAGGGTCTGAGTTATATCCAAGTTACTGATACATACGGTTAAAAGTGATTTGGAGGCTTTTTTTCGTTGCTGTTGGTTCCTTTGGAAGGGCTTTTAAAAATCTCTCATTGTACAGATCTTTTTGCATAAATCTCTTGCCTCCTCTCATATGGTCTGTATTCTTTCTATAATTTCCCCATGTTATGTTTGACCATTTTTGTGATAGTTTCTGTGAAATCACAGGATTTGAGTTTTCTTGCACAGGGAATGAGTTGCTGGGTAGAGGGATCTGTTTGGTGTAGGATCCAAAGATGTGTTGTTCTTGTAATGAACCATTTTCTTCACTGATTAAGTTTCAGAAAAACATTTATTTCATTTTAACTCCTCATTTTGGCATCTTAGTGTAGCATTACTTGATTTTTCTGCCATGCTGCCTTGGTTAATTAGCTCTGAAAAGGCTTGCTTATCTCTTATTGTAGTTTGCCCACTAATAGAAATATGATTGTAGAAATAAGTTAATGTCCCAGTGTTAGGCACTGTATGAGCTGTAAATGTGGATTATTGTTAACAAGCAATCAGGAACACTGTATTCATATGGGAAGGGACTTGTCTGATTTCAGGAATTTCCAGAATAATAAAAAACTGCTCAAAAGAATGAGAAATTTGCTTTCAGAACTTTCTGGGTCTTTGGTGAGCAGTAAAGATTGTTCCTGGTAGGGCAGGTATTTTCCATATACTATTTTCACATTTGATTAAAAGATGCAGTGTCCAGACATTATTTTCAAAAAACAGTGAAAAAGCTATGAAATAGCTTTTGCAGAATACGATAATTTTGGTAAATTATATTGAAGTATCGTTTCAGGTTTAATATGGTAAAAATTTTGCTAAAGCAAGTAGATAAATGGCAGCTCTTCTGCAACGTGATTTTTTTTTCATGAAAACATAGTGAACAATTAAATTTTAAAAATCAGTTGATGATAGAGTAGGATAGATAATCCAAGTATAATCTCTGGTTTTTTAATTACATGAAAAAATACTGTAGTTGAACCTCACTGAAAAGGGAGGCTATCTGAGAGTCATTTGAAATTGTGTGATTGGATGCTTTTTTTGCTGTTGCAGTTCTAGACATGCTAACTTTATATGAGACTAGGGACTAATTTTGAAACTTAAGTAGTAACCTCAACTTTGCCAGATTAATTGAGGAACTAGGTGCAATACTGGTTGATGTGAAGGAGAATATGGCGGAATACTAATGACTATGGCTTTTTATGCCTGGGTAACTTTTTAAATTCAGTCAATTTGACAGGGCATCTTTAGCTTTTCTTGTGTGATTGATGTGGCAGAAGAAGATAAAGTGTTTTTGTTTTCTGAAGAATGAAAGATGCTGAGAATGAAAATAAAACATCACGACAACTAGAGCTTATAAAGCACTTGAAATGAATTAAGAGTTTGCCTTTTAAAACTACAAAATTGAACAGGCTTTGCAAAACCTAGTGCCAATTAGAGAATTGTTCGTCATAGAAGAGACTGGACATTATTGCAAATAGAGCTGAAATGTAGTGTAGTCAGAGATACCTTTGGCATTTTAAGATATGCTGACCACGTTAAATGATCACAAAGCAAATTTAGACCAGAACGTGTATTGAAACTTTCCTGATTACTGATTTAACTCCACTTCTGAATCGCAATGTCTTAAGCTGTTCTTTTCAAAGTTACTGTCAACTCAGCAAGGGCAGACTGTGCTACACTATTTAAAGTTTCACAGCTGTCAAGAAAATTTGCCCGGATTTGAGCAGGATTTCCTTCGGGAAATCAGAGTAACAAGGAAGTAGCAAAAGTGGTTAAAGGATGTTTCATAATGGACTTGGCTGCACAGACAGAATGTAACAAGTAGAAGGTCATCCTGTAGATGCTCTCATTTCTCACTTTCCAGTTGTTAATGATCTGTAACCAGATACAGCATACAATATGATCGAATGTAGAATTTTAAGAGGAGATTTTAGTAGATTTTGAATGTTTCTGTGTTAGAGTTGGTAGTAAGTTGTCTTCTTTGGGTCATTTTTTGAGACGTGTTCCATTGCTTTATTTTGGGAAAAGAATGTGCAGAGAGAAATGGATAAATAGATAAATGGAAAGAAAGGTATTCACACTTCTCTTGGCCATTGATTAAATGATTCTTTTGCTTTTGGTCTCACCTAAGTGCAGTTAACCAGTGTTAGTGGATCATTGCTGCCGTCACAGCATAGAAACTCCCTTAATGATATGGTGTTCATGTGATGCTTAAAATTCTGCTGATCGGATACTACACGTAAGAAAAAAAAAAGTGACTTTGATATTTTTTGGTAGTCATAACTTGTCTAGGTCCTGTACATTTACTAAAGATTTATCTTTCAGTTAACCCACTTTGGGCTGAATTTTGCCTGGGGTGTAAGCAGCATTGATTTCAATGCTGTTACATGACTTGTAACTCGTTACCTCGCGGTGGCTGCAGCATGGTGGGGGAGCAGTCAGGGACAGAACACAACAAGCGCCTTAGACCCTTCAAGGACAACAGTGTCAGTTTGTTTGTGGAGGCTGCCTTTAGAGGGGTTCAAAATTGGCGCGCCTGACCATAGAATTGCTCGAGGTCTTGGTGCCACCCAGCTCCTTTGATCAGTCATATGTCTGCAGCCTAGGTGGAATCCAGTTGGGTAAATATCCACCCAGGGGCTGGCCCATGGTACCGAACTGTGTTTCCAAAGCAACCGTAGCACAAGCCAAGCTTGTACTGCAGCAGTGGCTTACCCGTCCATGCTAATCAGGTCTCAGTTCAGCAACAATCTTTTCTTCCAGGAGTATTTCTAACAATACCACTCTCATCAGGACAATCTCATCAACAACCAAAATGTTTGTGGTAGCAGAAGCAGTAGTCCTGCATGCTAGATTTATTGACAGAGCAAAAGCCATTCCACTTTGTGAATAGTTTGTATATTTGTGTTTGTGCTGCTGAGCTACTCTGGACATGCCCTATGCAGATTTTTTCCTTTACCTCTTTAGACTAGATTCTCTCTAGCAGTCTTGGTTTCTTTGGTGAACATTTTTCTTCTACAGGCACAAACCTCCCTCTCCTATATATGTCTGAAGTGTTCTCCTTGCTGATTGATCACTGATCTCATAACCTGCTTCTTCTGCTATACTATGTTAGACTTGGCACTGCCAGTCCTCAGCTTCATTTTTGTAAATAACTTCTCCCCATTTTCCTCCCCCTTTCCCCTTACTCTGTGCTTTCTCAGATTCTTTCCCTTTCCAACCAGTATTTCCCTAGAGTTTGTTGCTGTTTGTGAAAACAAGTAGTACTGAATCTGAGGGGAAGTGAGGTAACAGAAATTGTTCTTGCCTGCTCAGGCAGCAGCCAAACAAGTGGCATGCAAGACAAAGGATTTGGCCTGGATGAGGAGGTGGAATGTTCCCGGCAGAAAGCAGAGGTAGGGCTGGTACTCTTCTGTCGTAGAGCACAGTTTCTGTTTCACTAGTTTTTGCTCTTCTGTCTTAAAGGCACTTTGTGCTATTTGGGCTGTACCATTGCCTGCACATTCTGTGAGGATCTGGGAAGACACTTGCAGGAGTGGGACTTGAGAGCTCCATGTTGAAATGGAATTCCTTTAACAATTAGAGGAGTTGCAAAACATGCATTGATGAATGCTTAGGTAATTTCTTAAGCTTTAAGTAAGACCTAAACCTGTAGGACATCAGATGAGAAGACAAACTACTGCATGGTCTGTGCTTCAGACAGTGGCTGAGAATAGATGCTTTGTTCAAAAGTAAGGCAGTGAGGTACTGCTGCGTCCCACCTAATTACAGCAGAGAAATTTCTGAGCTAGAACTAGGAATTTATGAGCTAGAGCTCAGAAATTTGGGGATAGGCCATTCTGCTTAATGAAGGATTTTGAAGGATTTTTCTTGCTGAAATGAGTTACTTGAATCCATGCAAACTGCAAATATCATGTGTGTGGTGGGTTGGTGGTCCCAAAGACTGGTGGCATATTTTGTGAAAGTCCTTTTTTGTTTATATTGAACCTGACATCTAATTGTTTTCAGTGTCACAACTTAATTTTTGTATTATGAGACAATAAAGAGTCATTCCTTGATTTTCTTTTCCTTAACAGATTTCCTTAACAGTCAACTCTTTATTATAGTCTAATTGTTTTGCTTGATCTAGCCTTGGATTGTCCTTGCCATTCACCTTTGTTTTATTTTGTGCTTGCTAATGTCTTTGTATATCTGATTTAGTTGTCACTTAATAGCCTTACCCTCAGAACTGCACACTGGGTTTTGTGTTTGTTCAGTCATTTTCCCCCAAACATCTTTAATACATATTTTCATAACATTTCCTCCTTGTTTTATTTTAGAGTTGAAGGTATTTTTTCTTGTCTTAGTACATGTGATGTATCCACATTGATTTTTCATTCTTGAATTTGGCCTGGGTGGGAGGGAGGTATAGCAGCTCATATTGAGGTGTCTTTAGTCAAAATACTGTAGATAACACACGAATATTTTGGCTCTTGATGAACAGTACTTTCTCAGGGTCACAGGTTTTTCTGTTTCTTTTCTTCCCTTCCCCAGTAAATAGATTAGCGTGAGTACAGGTAAGAATTGTTTAGTAAGTGAAGAAGCAGAAGAAGAGAGAAGGAAAACAAAAGTAAAAAAAAACAATGTAAAGGCATTTGCTCACCACCTCCCACAAGCAGACTAATGCCCAGTCAGTATAAAGACTTCAAAAAGGTGATGCATACTGGATGCATATTAACCTGAGGAGTTGCTGCTTTTACCATCACTAATGATTTTACCAGACGCTGCCGGGAATGTTGCAAATGAGAACTGAGTAACAATAAAATAAAAGAACAATAGAGGCTAATTTTGGCAAAGAGCTTTAAAAAACCTTTTGTTTTCCAAACTCAGGATGTAATGTTGTTCAGGTGAGGCATAGTAGTAGGAGGGCACCATAATTGTGTAAATGTTTGTTTATTAAAGTATTCTGAAGTAAGGTTAATATGACTTCTATTGAAACAAATGTATTCAGGAGATAAGCTGTGTCTAAGTGTTTAATGGATGTGCAGACAAATCTGTTTTATGTGCATGGAGGTATTGAGATAATGCTGTGAAAAGTTTTGACACAACATAAGAGGAAAATATTGAGGAGATTTCTCAGTAATTGTACTTACGCAACAGCGTAAAAGGGAATAGTTTTGTGACACCTGTGAAAAATTTGCTTTAAAGTGGGGCTATTTGTAATGGGAAAATCTTTTTGCCATAATAGTTTTGGGTGACAAATTACTGTCTTCAATTTAGGCTTAAATTTAGTCTAGAATCCATTTCCTCTGTGGTCAGCGGGAGTGTAAGTGATCTGAAAAAGGTACAGAAGTTCTTCTGATCATACTTTCAGTAAATGTAGTAAATAAGGGGTGTAAGAGTCACATTTGATATTGAAAAATGCAAGTGCAAAATTTACTTAATTATTTATTATCTGACACCTGAGCGGACCATGTGATTAGTGTTACATATATGCATACATTTATATGCATGTATATATACATGTATGCAGATATATAACAGCAATATATCTGCATATACCTGCACATAGAGCATGTGAATCTCCCAGGGAAGGGCAAAAGCATTTTACAAATATATTCTTTTGAGCACACAGTCATGCCTCAGACAGAGTGAGCTTTTACTGCTGAGACTGTCCAGCTGCTGCTGCTGACTTTGTGAGGTTGCTGTTGGCGCAAAGGGGTCTGGCTCAGCTGGGCATCCACTGAACTTCTCAGCTGCTTCGTTTGCATTGTTGCACAGGGATGCAGCCTGGAGCCAGAAGTGACTCATGCCGATGGCTGTGAATTGCAGTGGCTCAGGAAGAGCTTTGTACTCTGGAGGTAATACGAGAAGTCGGCTGGGGGAAGAACTGCCTGGGCTGCACCGCCTCAGTTTCTGGGAATGAGTCAGGGCCACTGGCCATGTCTCCTGCCCTCCTTTCACAGCTCAGAAAGGATGCAGCAGCAGGTTTTGTTACAAGTGTTTTTGTATTTCAGTAAAAATACCTAAAGGACAGGAGACAAGGCTGTTTTCACAACAGCTGAGCTAAGCCCGTGCACTCATCCACTGTGATCCACGTTACCTGATTTATCCTGTGATAAATAAAAAACTTCAGTGAGAGAGTTGTTATGTGCCAAGTTTTCTGAACACCAAAAGACTTCCTTTTTGTGGTTAAGGTGGAGATACTGACATCCACACAAGCTTGCTTTTTCAACCATGCATCTATTAAAAACCCTTTCCCCACCTGAAATGTGGAAAATACTGTGAGGTCATGGATTTATGAAGTCAGTACAACTTAAAAGTATTTAAAAAATGAGAAGCTAGAAGAATACTTAGATTTTTTTTACAGCTAGATCATTGACCTATGATCAGAACATCATTACATGCTTTTGTATGCTCTGCATTTTTACCTGAAAATTAAAATTATAAAGATGGTATTCCTGCACAAAAAGAAATATGTTACCAGTGTTTCCCCCAAAGGATTAATGTGCTTGGAAAAAAAACAAACACAAAAATTTGTGCAAATTATAAGTATTACACACTTATGAGTTAAGTAAATGCTGAAAATGTTCTTCAAAAAGTTATGATGGACTGAATTTGATGTTGAACAGGAATTAAGCAGAAACGTTCCCAGAACACAAAGACCTGGAATACTGTGTCCCTCAATGTGATGGTTGTCAGGTTGGAAGCTGCAGAAAAACCCCATGCATCAGTAACATAAGAAAAGCCCTTGTGTATTGTTAAGGGTTTTATCTTTGCCATTTTGTGTCAGTATTAAACATCCATATGTGACCATATGTGTAACTCAAAAAGAAAACCTGAGGTGTAAAAGGCAGTCGGTGGTTTCATTCTGTCTTTCAGAAATACTTCTGTTTTTAGAACTTGGCTGGTGGTTTCGTTTGTGATAAATGGGGCAGAATTGAATACAGTAGATAACTTGCAAGTCATATAGGGGAAAAAGGGGAGGGGGAGAATAGAGAAAATCAGTGTTACCTGAGGAGACAGAAGAAGGTGCAGTGTTGGTGAGGAGGTGCAGTTACAGCACTATGGGTTTTCTAATGATGATTGTGCTTCTGAAGTTCTGCATGCACATTCCAAGGACCTTGTAGTGCTGCAGGTTCTTCCAGACAGTTTTTACTCTCTGCAATGACAGGGAAGATAGGTATAGCATACAAAAGCTTTCTGTGTAATGCTTGATCTTCTGATTACCACTGCAAAAGCAGGAGGGAGAGGTAACTTGAAGATAGATTTCTAAGGTAGACCACTTGGTTATTTACTTTTGCTGTGACACGGGATAAATATTGAAGGAGTGAATGCCGAGCAGAGAATGTATGTAGGTTGCAGTTAGAAGTTAATATTTTTCTGGAGCTTTCTTATTTGAATGCCCATGAATGTGTATTAGAAACATACTAAATTTTAAAAAATCATCTTGATTTGTAAAATATAGCAGTTAATTCATTGGAAAATCCTGTGTTCCAAAGAAAGCAAGAGTTTAAAACAATTTAAAATAAGTTTTTCTGCGTATGGGGTCAGGGTGTCAAACAAATTGGTTGAAGTAATCATAATAATATAGAAGTTCAAGCATGTACAACCCCAAATTTAAAGAACATGAAAACTCAAAATAATATTATCTTGTCAATTTAATTGGTTTTGTCTCTGAAACAAACGATTTCTTTCTACTTATAAAACATGCTTGCAACATAAAACTTATCATAGCGTTTGTATTGAAAAGGTAGGTGTCTACTAGTTAATCTGGATAATTTACCTGACAATGACAAACCAGTTAAAAACTGAATAAGTGTTTTGCATGGGTTGTTTCATATAGGTGGTATCCCTTTAAGTATCACTTTGTGGTACCTTACTCTTACCTGGCTTGTGGAAGCCAGGGAAGTCATGCCAGAGAACTACCTCTGGTCATCCCCAGGACTTTGTTCTGAGGCAGGGGGCAAGTGAGTGAGCTGAATCAGGGAACTAGGCACTCTGTGCTGCCTGGAGACCTGCTGGATTGGTGTGTGTTGGTGCTGATGCTTGGGTGTTGCATCCAGTGGGTACTCTCCATGACGCTCTGGATGGAGGTTGACTCCGCTGGAGAGTGAATTAATCCGGCTGCTTTGTGCAAGCGGGGACTGCCCTGTCAGCACAGAATGGGGTGAGCCACTAATCTCTGTATCCAAAAGAGGACATCCCCCTGTCTTCTGGGAAGTGTGTTTGGGAGGTGCAGGACCTGCCTGATGCAGCGTGCATCAAATTAGCATTGTAGGTGAATGTTTCAAAATGGATCTGGCAAAACCAGTGTTGGTGAGTTACAATATCGAATTTGTCACTGAGGCAGATAATTGCTAGGTGGAGTGATGCAGTCTGTGTGTTATGCAGGAGGTCAGATTAGATCATCGCTGTTTCTTCTGGTTTTGAATTCTGTGACTCTACTGCAACCAGTTGTTCCATGCAATCACTGTCCATACTTGTTTATCACCGGCACACCCAAATTGTCTTGCACCCATGTGTGGCTGACACTGTAATAGAGCTGCCTGTTTTCCAGGGCATGAAGAGTTTTCCCATAGGTAAAATGTGGTAAGGAAAATGGACTTTAAAAATTATATACTTGTATGACATGGAATCGAATCGGTGGGGGGGAAGGGGTATAGAAAATGTAGAATTTTGTATTAGGAATTCAAGTATGCCTGACTAACTTAACGCTAAATCAGTAGAACCTGTTTTAAACTGAGGTAGCACTCCAGTCAGGTTTGGAAGTAGGAATAATAAAAATACAGTGCAAAATTGTGTGTTATGCAGAATTATGTTGTTGTTATTATGTATTGTGTATGCTGTATATTAGATGCATTATGACTCGCAACGTGTTGTTCCTATTATATGTTATCATTTTCTCAATACAGAATTAAGGACAAAGTAGGTGGGTCACTTTGAAGTGCAGCTGCTTGAAAGCCTTTTCTATTATGCTAATTGTGTTAGTGTGTTTCCATCGCTGAGGCTATAGGATTGGCCAAAAGATTGGTTCAATCAGATGCATTTGGTGTTCTTGAAAATGATGCCTTTTTGCAGCTCAGCAATGTGTAAGTAGCCCTATATTTGTTTTGGTAAACCTTCATGCTCCCTTTTTTTTACAAGGTGGTTGAAGGCATATATTTACCTATGCATGCAACTTTAGGCCAAATCTGGAGGCCTGAGTAACTGAAGTTTAACTCAATTTGCATAACAATTACTTAGAGAGAGATAAAAGACTTAAGTTTTCTGACAGTTTGTGTATGTAAAAATATGTAAAAACTCGTACATAATTATGGAGATATAAACATACAAAAATAACCCCTAATTATTGAGAATTTTTTTTTAGCTTACATGAATATGAGTTAAGTTTTAGTTCTGCAGATTATAATCTGTTGGTCATATTAAACCAGTTAACATTACTGCAGTGCTGTCTGCCATGTTTGTGAGGGAGAAAGCTCTCTCCTCCCTGTGTTTGTGGCCTCCCAAAAGTAACTTATTTGCCAGGCACATTTCTTTTGCAAAGGAGGACACAACTGAGATGGATGCATTTTAGAGCACTGTTACCACTTTAATAATGTTTCAGTCAGCATTACTCTATGCACTTACTGCCTTGCTTCAATTTATCTGTCTCTTAGAATGCCTAATTTTATTTGGAAAAATTCAAATTGTAGAGTTGCTGTGGATAGTGATTGTCATTCAATATTAATTAGTAACTGGTAGATTTTCTTCCTTTTTTGCAGGGTCCAGGGTAGAATGATGAGTTTGTTGAGTGTTTTCCTTAGTCAAATAAATACTGCATTTGAGGTAATATACAAATTTTCCTCAACAAAGCTTATTTAAAAATTGCTGCAAAGGCTTGTTGTTAATAGCAATAAATAATAAATTCTGCGCTTGCTGTTGCCTTTAATATATTTCAAACATTTTAAAATGTCTTTCTGACAGATGGCCTGCATAGCTCTTCTCTTGAATCAGCTATGTCCATTAAAAGAGGGAACATAAATAGGTCATATGAAGCTGCTAACTGTTCTAATGTAATTGAGGAGCACTGGGCATAACACAGGTTTTTGGTACAACAGCACATCTTTCCGATTATTGTCTGAGGAGTATATTGCAATCCATACAAAGAAAATTTGTGTATAGAGCTATTGCTTTTATTTTGGTTTTTCTCTGACACTCTTTGCTGGTTTTATCTATGTGGTTTAGCTGAATGTTTGGGGTGGTTTGGATGGATATTAATTTAGTTTCTCTGAAACGAAAACACAGTTTTAAAAAGTAATGATTAAAAAATATGTTTGAAATCCAGTTTGCATTTAGAAGAATAGGAAGAAGGTTTAAAAGCTGAAAGTAAAAATGAAAATTTGCTACAGAGGCTATTTATGAGCTTACCGCTTTTGCAAGGTGCCCAAGGATTACTGTGGTATTACAGTTTTACTTATTTGTTAGCTATAAATGCGGACATTTTGGGTAAGTGGGGAGGTGGTTATAGCTACTTACAGCTTTTAGAGTTATCATTACTAGTTGGCAGGATGCCTCAGTGTGTCACATGTCAAGTGTTTTCCAAATGTGAGTGCTCCAGAGGCTGCTTTTCCCTAACCCATACACTCAGGTCCTCATTGGCTTTGGCTCTTTCATTGTACTGTCAGTGTGCAGTTTTAACCATTTCCTTTCAGAAGTTCCTTCTGACAGTAGAGAATTGGTTGTTCCTGGTCACGTGAACCAGAAGCTTCAGTTTTGATTCTTTCAAAATACCTTTGTTAAAGCTTTGTTGATGATGTCAGCATACTGGTCAGAACCTTGTTTCTTTGAGGATACAATTAAAAAAGGGTATCAGGGAATGGTTTCACTTCAGGTATTATAATGGAAGCAGTTTAAACACCTTTATTCAGCTGTTTTGTTAAATAGTTATTTATAGCACAAAAATGAAAGGTGGGAAAAATTAGAAGGAAGCTTCTGAGCATGCAAGTGTCTGAAGCAAGTAAATCCTTAGAAGTTGAACCACCTTTTAAAATACCACAGTTTGATGTGGAACCAGAAGAGCTCTTCAGGTCTACAGAGGAATTCTGCTTTCAGTTATGAAGAAGGGAATTGGAAATACATTTGGCATGCATCACAAAAGTGCAGCTCAGTCATGGTGTGGCATTTGAGGCAGGGGCAGGGTCTGGGTAAGCTTTGAGACAAAGCAGGTACACAGAAGTTAGGAAGGAGAGGCTAGAATGGCTATCCATTCCCCTGGTGATAAGGTTATGAGATCTAAAACCAGTCCGTCCAGGGAGGCTCCGCATCACTCAAGACAGCCAGCAGCTATTATTTATGGAAGTATTGTCAAATAACTGAGTTTTGTTTAAATATGTTGCCTATCTTGAACTATGAACACAAGTCTTTTTTTTATGGTGTTTAGTCAAATTTCCAAATTACTTCTTGTAACAAGAACATAACAAAAGTAAAGTATCCACATGCACTAGCATTTAACTTCATATTTGCAAGTGTATGTATTTAGGGAGTATAGTAAATAAGAATATAGTAAAATGGGTCAGGACTGAAAATTTGTCTTTCATATTCAAATGTGTGGTGAAATTTATCATCAGCCACACAGTGCCAATTCATGCAGATTTTTTGTGATGATTTGCACACAAGATGGATGTTCTCATGCAAATTCTTGCTCCTTTGGAGTGGTTTCCTCCCACAGGAAAGAACTTTGTTACAGTTTTGTGTAACCCATAGGGAAAGAGACAAAAACAGTACTTGCCTTACCAGACAAAGGCTTGTGGAACAGTCAAAAATAATGTGCATTTTCAAATATAAAGGATCGTGCACAACATACTTAAAGCTGGTTGTGTTATTAGGACCCAGAACTGTGTTTAGAATGAATTTTGATGTGGTGACATTTGTAAGCCAACTAATGGCAATGATACATGTTCATTTTACTGGTCTTCTGTTGCCAAGTTTTAGGAACTCCAGATATATATATCACATACTCATGGTTTCTTACTTTTGCATTAATGATGATGACAACTGTAGATTTAGGGTGAAGAACTTAAATGCTTCACAGAAAAGAAGAATATCTTCCTGTGGGCATTCACACCTCTTATAGTATGTTCTAGATGCCCCCTTGAAATGGAAAGATCCTGTGCCTTCATTTGCCTAATTAAATAATCTAGTACTGTTTTGTCAAAGTGATACTTAGTACCACAAAAACAGGTTCTTAGATTGAAATAAGTTTCCCTTTCTCCTTTTCCTAACCTAAGACTTCTAACCTTATGCTGCACTGTAGAATGCTTTGTTCTATATTGTTGCATATGCTGTTTATTATTGGAGGTTTGTTGGAAATTTACTACAAATGTGAGCACCTGAAAATAAATCTTTTGCTAATCTGGAAATGTGATATGCAACAGGAACACTCTCCAGGCTCCAGATAAGGCCTGCAAAGTATCATTGAGATGTGAAGTAATCTGTGGATTGGGTCATTCTGAAAGCTCTTATTGATACGAGTCTCAACGGAGAAGTCCTGCTGTCACATGTTCATCATGTACTGAATGAGAGCAGGGGACAGACTCAGAGAGAAGCTGAAGCTGAGATATTTCCAATGCTGCAGACAGAGATTGAGGGTGTGAAAGAGGCTAATGCTTCATTAAGCTTCACTGGTTAAAAAATGGCAGTTCCTCTCAGACATAGCAGGCTCTGTTCACAGCTAATGGAACAAAGTATGGAGCAGTGTATTAAGGTAAGGGCATTGTTCTTCAGAAGCAGATATGAGAAGTTTTGTTTATTGTCTATGTGAGGGGTTTTAAAGTGCAGTTTGCTGCTTTGCTATTGAAAAAAAAAATCGGCTGCTGTGTCACACATAGCCTTGTCAAAGAAACACCTGGAATGCAGAAATGCCTTTGAACTCAGGATGGATTTGTTTTTGCTTCCCAGGCAGTCAGCATCAGTGTTTTTAACAAAAAGGAGGCTGATTACCACAAGGTTTCTTGTTCATGTGGATAAGGAACTTTCATAAAGAAACAGGAGAACAGAAGTTCTCACAAATAATCAGTATTCTGCTGAATTTTGTGGCATCCTTTACAAATTTTAAGTGAAGGAGAAATAGGTGTCTGGAGAAAACAGAGGCTGTGCACAAGGTACTGAGAGAAAAGAATGCTGAAAAAGAAGCAGGTTTTTGCAAAATGCCTCTCCAGTATTGGACTTAGGTGCTTGCAGACACCTGATGAGAGTGTGTTGATGGGTGTTCAGGCCCTGCAGGTAATGTGGGGTAGCCTAAGGTTTGTAGATGAAGGAGGGGGTGGAGTGCAAGATTCTCCTTCTGTTTGAAGAAGGCAGCTCTTTGGGGAGCACGGCACTTCCTGAGGCTGCACTTGAATGTGCAATTGGTGGGTCGGCCACTCCTCTCTTCTCAGGGCATGTAGCTCTTGCCCCTTCCTCTCCCAGGTATGTACACATACCTGCACACACACATTCCTGAACAAGAAAGGCCTTCCAGAAAGGAAGGGCTTTCAGAGTTACTGAAACAACAGCTGGCTGCATGTAGGATTTTGTAAGGAGAGGATTTTAGTGGGGGAAGAGCTTTTGCAGGGCTGGCAGGGTCGGAAGGGGCTCCTGCGGGCCGGTCTGTCGCCCACCCATCTCCTCTTCCCGCTGAGGACAGAAAAAAACCCCGGTCCTAAAGAGGGGTCTGTTCTAGGTGAATTTTCCGCCCGAAAGTGGGATGGGGCAGTTGTTGTGTCCCACGGCGAGTACAGAACGCGAACGCATCTTTGCTCCCGCTAGCCTGCGGTTCCCCCCTCCGCCTCCCACGACTTTCTCTGGCTCGGCGCCGCGTTCCAGGCGGCATCACGCCCTTCCTGACCCGCGGCTCTGCCTTTGTGGCCGCGCGGGGCCGGGCCGGGCCGGAGGAAGGGCGAGGCGGGGCAGGAGGCGGGCAGGGGAAGTTGGCGGGGGGAGGCGGCGGCGGCCGCGGGCCTGAAGGGAGCGGGCGCGGCGGCCCCGGAGCGGGCGAGGATGAGCGATCCAGGTAAGGCACCCGGGGAGCCGCGGATGGTGGCTGTGTGCGGCTCTTATGCCCCCGCCATTTTCTGCGTCTGAAGCTGTTTCTTCCCTTTCGAACAGGACAAGTACCTAGGGAGACTCAGACAGGTGCCAGGTGTGAACAAAACATAACTTTTTTTGAACCTAAGTTACAGCATAAGAGCGTTGGGCTTCGGATAGTAAGTGATCTTACATCTTGCATGGTTAACCTCTGCATGATCTTAACTGGGAGGAGCAACAGCTTAAAACATGAGTACATATTTCTTTTTTTTTTCCTGTGCTGTAAGTACCTTTATGTTTATATGAACATGAGAGTGCATAATTAGTTGGCTGATTTTCTGGGTGCAGGGTTATAAACCATAAACCTTTTGTGTCAGCTGTGTGCTGGGATTAGTGTCCTGTTTGTCGGAGGTAGATGAAGGTAACATGGAGAGGAAGTGCTGGTGATGCTGGGTCATAATTAAGCAGCCTAGATACAAATACTTCAGATACGTGAGATCTTGGGAGTGGGAGGTCCAGCCAAAAGAACAGTGAGATCACATACTGGAGGTACAGGTCAGGTGAATTACAGTGTCTGAGCTGACCTTGAAACTCTAGAAATGAGAAATAAGTAACTTAACTTACTAGAAAGGATGAATCAGTGAAGGATGTATAGAGTTACAGGGAAAATTTGTGGTCTTAAAAAATAAACCAAACAAAACCTTATGTCGTAGTAAATCTGTTCTTTTGATCTGCAACTCTGTCTATAGCTTTTAGTTGCCTCTATCCCCACAACTAATACAGCAGAAACAGTAGCAAGCTTATTTCGTAGCAAATGTTCAGAATAATTCTATAGCAGTTATGTAGTAGAAACAAATATAGCATTTTGAAATCCCTCATTTAAAATGTCTTATTTGTAAAGTAAATATTTAACAAATAATTATTGGGATTTTTGTTAAAGTACCAGTTGCAGCAAATAGGGTGTGAGCAGTATTTCAAAAAGGCTTTTTACCAAGTTTTACTGAGTATAAAAAACTATACCATTGTATTTTGATCTGCCTTATAATTTCATGTCTAGCTGGAAACATGGCAGAGGTCAGCTGCAAGAATAGACCTATTTTCAGTTATCAGTTCTTTTAACTCACATCAATACATTAATTGTAATGCCAAATATAGATAGGCTGTGAATGGTGTTTTGATGTGAAACCTACCTGACAGTGCAGAAGAGCTAGAGACAAATAAATAATATGAGGTAATACTTTTTCACAATAACCATTAGTATTTAGACCACACATCTGAATACACTTTATTTGAGAGAAACAGTTCCTGCATATCCTGATCTAGAGAATAAACTTTTCTGGACCAGAGTACATAGTGTGTGGCAGGGCCTGTGCAAAATGTTCTATCACCACAGGTAACAGTAATAAAGTTCTCTGGTAAAAAAATGGTTTTAATTTTTTTTTCAATGAACACTTCCTCTTTAATCTCAATCATTGTGTACTAGCTGTTGATACAGCCTTAACGTGCTTCTGCACCTTTCATATATTAGATTCTTTTATTGGAAAACAAAGCAAACCTCACCAGTCTGCCCTTGTGCATGTTAGTACAGGTCAGCCCGAGCAGCCTGTAATACATTTGGTTTATTTCCATCTTAGGAGAAACAGTACAAAGGGCAATGGTGAAAAATCCTGGAAAAATCTGCTTAAACATCCAGGATTGGTTCTGAACCTCAGTTTCAGAGGTCCAGCTTTGAGCTGGCCAGTGCTTCTGAAGAATGCTGCAAACACTACCTCTGTTCTGTGAAGTAGTTGCTACTTGCTTTGGGAGGCTCAGACAAGGCCAAAAAACGTTTACATGATAGGATTCTCTTCTTCCTCTTCTTCCCTGTGGTGTAGGTACTTGACTGTTGTTGAGGAAGTTGGGAGGGAGCTGTGTTCCAAAACATGCTCTTGGGAAATCAGAGTAATCTTCTCTTTTCCAAAGATCTCTGTTTAGAAAAAAACCAAAAAAACCAGCAAACCAACTCTGGCGTTGTTCTTATGTTTGAAGGCTTCTTAGTAGTTACAATAAATGAAAGATACATTGTAGTCACTCCTTCATTGTGCATTTCCTTGGCATCATTTAATTAACATTACAAACAGCTCTGGCTTTGTTTTATATCTAGCTTGCTGTTTTATTGGTGCAGGCCTTTCAGAGTGTCTGAACTTGTTTGTTTGGGGTTTTCTTCATGCTTCCTTTTGGAAGTGTGTGGGCTGGTTTACATTAGTAACCATCCTGTATGAATCAGTATAAACTAAAACTTCACACCTAGAGAAGAAGCCACCACCCGTCTTTTTGTTTCTTCCTGTTAAAGGAGGGTCTTTCCAAACTCCAGGTGTGGAGGTGTGATGGTTGCAGTGCTCTTTTCCACTCTGGAGCTGGAGAAGTCACACTTGCCATTTACCACTCAGGATGTTATTAAGTAAGTTCTCCACCTTACAGCAGCAGTGATAGAAGTTCAAAGGCATTATTCACTTCCTTCATTGCTATCACAAGGGCAGCTGTTGCACAGATGGGACTCAGGTGTTCTTACTTTTATCAGTATGTTGTCTAATCCTGGTCAATACTAGGTTATGTAGTACAGGTTCCCTCAGCCCAGTTACAGCAGGGACTAAGGAATAGTTTTAATCTCTGATGCAGAGTATTTAATTGACCGTATAAACTTTATTGTCCTTCTTTCCTCTCAAGTGCAAGGTTTTTATCAATACTGAATGCCTCACATAGGTTGCTTTTCTGCTCCAGTGTGGTAAATCCTCTATTTCCAGCCAAAATATACACATTGTTGTTGCTCTTAGAGACCTCCCTTTCCGTCCCTTTGTCATTGTATAATGCTATAACAGAGTGAACAGTGAGAGCTACTATGTGCTGCCATGCCCACAGGCCTTCCCTTGTGCAGGCTTCCTCTTTCTTACGTGAACTCATTGCATATTTTACAGCTGTCACTGAGACACTGTGCCTGGAAAGGCTGACATGCATGTCTTGGCATCTTGCTTGCTCACATGCTCTCTGTCTTTTATTAACACCCCCAACCCAGGTATTCATGCAGTCTGTGACTCGGGATAAATTTCACCTCCCTATGGACGGGATACTCTGGGAAGCATAGGCAATCATCCAGATACCAAGAGTGAGAGATCACAGCCCTAGTAGCAGACTTGCTCATTTCTCACTAGGATGCACATTCTACTTTTCAGAATTTGGGTACACTAAATTTATTTTTACACTGTTAATTTTTGGATTGAATTTTGGGGCCCTATAAATGCAATCATTTACAGCCCTACCCACGTGATCACTTTTTTCCTTCCTCTAGGAGATGACTTCAGTAGTTAAAAAAAACAGGCAAATCCTTCCCTGTGGAACTTTATACCTAAACACCTGTGAGGGCAGTATCAAAATATTCACCACAGAGACAGTGGAGATGTTCTGAGAGGTGGTGCTGGCTTGGATGTAATGACAACAGCATTTTTCTTTGCTCTTTTAGGTATCCTAGGGGGAATTATGGGAACAGTCTGGATGATAAAAGTACAAAGCAGGTCTTTGAAACTAACGAAAGGTGCTCTAGAGAAACTTCAGGAAGAATCTTGCTGTGAAGCGAGCAGAGTAAGATCCTCTGTCTTGCTGACAAGTGTTGCTAAAAGAGTGGTGCTAGCTTTTCCACTCCAGGGGAGATAGAATTCAGGCAAAGAGAAGATGTTGGGTGCATTCCTGGTGCGTGACACTGACAGGAGGAACAAGTAGGCAGTTCTCTGTGTGACTTAGTCCAAACACAATGCAGGTGGGAAGTAGCAGCATGGAAGTGTTAGAGTATGTGGAGGAGATGATGATAACAAGGAAATCAGCTAAAACTGTGACCCTCTTGAGTTTCCAGGGGACTAATGAATGGCAGTTGTGAGGACTGACAAAATAGATGTTCCCTTGAAGTATCTCAGCTGAGACAGTCCCATACTGGCAAAGCCTTTCAGAAGGAGAAAGATGGTGTCATTATCTGACAGGGGTGACAGTGTTCACCCCCTTAGTCTTTGCTCTGGGGATGTGTTCCACTGATTGGGGGCAGTTTGAGCTTGATCAAGAACTAAGGTTTGTGCTCATATTGTCTCCAGGGCTTGCATCCAAAGCCAACTTTGCTTGGCTTCCTCTATGGTTTGACACTTAGCTTTGCAAGTTGTTTTTTTTTGCCCTTCACTAGTCTTTTTTTCTTCATTAGAGCTCCCATAAAAACCAGAGGTTTAATTGTAAAGGATCTGGAAGAAATTTTTTCAGTTTTCTCTGTGATGTAAAGTATGTTTAGGGTGAGGTAAAACTGACTTCAGATGAATTCTGAAAAGCTACAGTGTGACCCCCTGTGTGCTATACTCATAAGTCATTTTGTGTTCTGGCCATTATAAAATAAAGGAACAGGCTGACATCTGATACTTCTGCAATTTTCTTTTCTCTCTGAAATTAGTTGTGTGTTAGCCAGACCTGCAAAGACAAACCTCTTTCTTACTTGGTTGGATTACAGCCAGCATGAAAGCAGCAAAGTCACAATCACTCATTTGGAAGTGAACTCCCTCATTTTTTAAAAAACTATTTTTAGAAGATTGTTGAAGTTTCCTCTTCTGGCATAGATTATTTTTCTGTATTTCCCTGAGTTATATAACATCTCACTTAGGTTTTGGAAAGTTCATTTTGAAATGCTTGACTGTCACATATTTTCAGTTCTTAAATTTAGGTAGGTTTAAAAAGAAACAATCCTAGACTTCAGTGCTTCCTGCTTCTACTTACTCCTTTGTCCCTTTTGTTATTGTTGCTGTAATCGCATACTGACATGAAATTAGTCTTCTGAGTGTATCTGAAAGAAGGGAGAGGGTCAGAGCTCTCTAAGTCATATGGATTCTCTCACCTGGGAATATGCTGTGCTGCTCAGTGCTGTAGGGCACTGCTGTGGGTTGACCCCCTCTGGCAGCCACTCCCCAGGTGCTTGCTCACCTCTTTCCCCACAGTGGGGACAGGATAGAAGGGCAGGCATTCAGAGGGTGTCTTCCATGGTGAGCCAGAATAATGCCAAGATTCTAAGAATGCCAATCAAAACTGTACTAGGCTATCCGATTAATGGATTTTCAGGTTTTACTGTGGCATTTCTCATTAATGACAACTGTGACTCTTCTGAAGAATTCAGGCACAATTCTTTCATCCTTATCAGAGATACGTTTGAAGAAAAGCTCTTAATTTATGTATAAGAGGTAGTAATACAATAATGAAGATCTGTTGCTATAAATCAAATTGTGCTGAGACGTTTTCTTTGTTCAAAATTTAAGTTGTGTTTTTTTAAGGATTGTAGGGAAGGAATAATTCTGTACTTTGCTTGATGTTGGGCTTTTTTTTTCCTTTTCTTCTATTTTCAAATATACTTTTATGTGCTAAGGACGAGAGATGAAGATGACTAAATGCAAGAACAGGTTTAAGGTTTTCATAGAATGCTGGTAGTGCCAGAGATTATTTGCTTGGCTGTTGCTGTCAGAGCAGGATTTCTCTCTATTTTGGTCCTAACACTAGTGGCTTGGTGTACCTTATGTATATCTTTGTTTTCCACTAATCTGTAGTATTTGAGAACCTTTTGCAACTCTTCAACATATCTTAGATTATGGAAACTCAAAAATGTCTCTTGGGAGATTGCTGTACTGAACACAATCATATATTCAGAATAATATACTTTTCCTTTCTTACTCTCCAGTATTAAAGTTCTTGTTACCCAGGGTCCATACGCTGGAATTAGCTGCTCATGCTGCTTGCCACTTACTCAGATTATTCATCTCAAATTCACATCCTCACAAGTGAACAAATCTGTAGTGATGAAAATAGAACTTGAGAGAAGGCAGATAGTCACATGAAGCAGTCTGGTCAGTGGCTTTGTGCTGCTCATTGTACTTCTCTGAATTTCACTCAGTATCTCATTCTGTGCTTGATAATTCCATTTCTCAGGACTGAGTGGATTATTCCAGATGACTTCTTAGCTGAGCTGCAGATAAGACCTGTCATCTTACTGACTCCCAAACATGATTCCTTCTATAAATGCAAAGTTCCTTCTCCCGCTATTTTACTTTCCAAACTCTGTGCCTCCCTCAGGGCCCTGCTGCACCATAACCCACTTTTAGTGTAATACCATCCCATCTTGTATTTTCTGGCCTTCTGCCAAAATCACTTGAATTTCCAAATCATCTCTATAAAACTTCTGTACTGTTTCTCATTCTTCACTGATCTTTCCAGCACTGGCCTGTTTACTCCTACTTGCAGATGTCATTAGTCCAATCTAGTTCCCTTTTATAGGTATTGGAGTTAGGTAAGGTAGGCCTAACCAGTTAATGCCTCTCCACAGCTCACTGGCATTTTTGCTTACTGTATTGTGTCTTTGTCTATGTCTGACTGTAAGTTAATTAAATTTGAAATTAAGTATTCCTGAGACACTTGGAGCTTTTACTTAAATGGGATATATTCTCTAGCTACCACATCCAGTCTTCATCCAAGGAGGTTTTCAGGACCCAGTTGTGCAAAAAGTCCTAAGCAACATTCACTCTGCTGTGAGCACAACATAGGGCTAGAGATCATTTCATGGTTCTGAGGCATTCATCAGCCTTACACCACTCCAGATCTTTCAGTTTCACCACTCCTGATCCTCCATGTCTCGGGGTTCACTTCCCTGATTAATTAACATTAGGTACATTGGATTAGCTCTAGTTTCATAGGTATCTTAAAATATAGGTTGAATTTCCAAGCATAACTCTCATGTATGCTGACAGATGTATCTTTATCAACTGATAGGTTCTTTGTAAAGAACTAATTTTGTCACATTTAAAATGAGGGTAAGAATTCTGTTTGTCAGATGCTGCTCTGACCATGATGTCTGACAGCAGAGCACATCACTATCATTAATTTATAAAACAAAACAAGGTGTTCTGAAATGACTGCAGGGCATGCCTTCCATGAAATGTGAACAAGTTGGAACTAAAGCTATATTTAATATTTCAATTCCCATCTGAGGTCTTGCTTTCTTAACTATAAATAATGTACAACTCCCTTTAACGTACACTTCTGGACACTAGTGCTTAGTATAGCTTGTATGTATCTATGTTCCTTTTTAGTTTACTTTCTGTTTCTGCCTTATGGGTCCTGCATTAAACTATTTTCAGGTGTGGAATGATGATCTATAAAGCCTTTTTTCTTGGTTTCTGTTGGGAGGGGCTGAATAAGCTTTTCTTGTTCTTCTTGTTCAGTGAAGACAAATTGAAATATCTTGACTTTAATACCTACTACACATTTTCCAAAATAATGTTACTAAATTTTAATGCCTACAACAGGTAAAAAAATAATTTCCATATTCATTGCAGTACAACAATAAAAGCTTTTCTTTCATTCCCTTTGTGGTTTTTTTTCACAGAGATAAAATCACTAGTACATTTGTGGTTTTATGTGAATGAAATGTCTCTTCTCAATTACTGTTTCAAAACAAGCTTTCTAATTCCTATTGTCCTAATCTAAAAAAATGAATTATTTGTCACCAGAAAACTGGCAATGTCACCTCACTTTTGATACAAAAAAAAAAATTTCAGAATTTTATTAGTTTCTAAAACTACTATTTTTTTGTATCACTACTGTAATGTATAATTCATGCACGTAGAATAGGATAGTAAGCAGAATTAATCTTACGGTGTGTGCACCAAAATAATGTTCATAAAATTCACTGGGGTCATGATGGTTGGATGATAGGACCACTGGTCTGGGAAATGAAACACCTGGCTTCCAGTGCCAGGTCTGCCATTTTCTGTCTGATGTCTTGGAAAAAAAAAAAAGCCATCTCATTTACTGTTGTCTGCGGGAAGAAATATCATTAGCCACTTCTGTAAAGTGTTTATGTGGTACCTTACTTTTCACTCCAAGATTTTTAAAGTATTTGTAGTTTTGCATTCTTACTCTGCCTAGGAAATCCCAAGGATCCTTAACCAGTAGTGTGTGGTGTTTTCAGGCGTTGATTTGGAAGAGTTGGTAATAATGAGCCTCCCAAATCTTTCTTTCAGTGTGCTACAGGAATCTCTCAGTGTTCTGCTATTGTTGGTGTTACTTGGACTCTTAAGAGTTTGGGTTTTGTTATTTTTGGCAGGAGGGGATTCTTTGGTTTATTTTAGCCTAATTCTGTAAGTAACCTAGTTCTGTTAAGCTATGATGTTATTTTGTTTTAGCGAGGTGAGAGACTTCAGTAAAAGGTGATTGAGGACTTTTTTTGTAATTTCTGCCCATGTAATAGTTTTTTTAAATTGTTTGAAATGGCATAGTATAGTTCTGTCACACTCGGCATGCAAGAGTCTCATCTTCTGACCATTTGTGGGGAGTGTGGAGGAGAAAGATGTAATAGTTTCAAGGTGGATGATTCAGAGTAGTGGGAGAAACAATTCCATCCCATGTGTAAGGATTAGAAACCCAAAATCAGCTCAGATAAAAATAAACTACAGTATGTAAGGCCTGTTGGGATTTTGAAGGGCTGGGGTATTCCCATCTGCCTTCATTCTGCCCATGGCTGGGAAGTGGATTGAGCAGACAGAATGATTGATTCTCACAGTTTCCATAATTTTTGTTGGCAGTTCAGATTTGTCCATTGATAGTTGCGTAGCTGAGTATGTAAGACAAGCCCAAATTTTCCCTTGGCTGATTGTGCTGCCTTTGTATCTCGTGAAGTGTGTAGTTCTGGGATATGGAATAGCACTGAAACTGTTGAGTTGTAACACTGCAAAAATGTGCGTGAGTCGTGCAGAGAGATGTTTATGTTTAATGGTCTTGCCTAGAGACATCTGGTTTATACTGTCCTTGAATTCTTTGTGAGATCTCTGTCTTGTTTTCTGATTTTGTAATGGAATGGAACATTTGCTATTAATTAGCAGAGCCCTTAATGTCCTTACTTAAGAAAAGCAGCTAACTCAAATCTGAGGAAACTCAAGTGTGTTAGTCCAAAGCAAGGTTGTCTAATTCACAAAACCATTTACTGACCAAGTACCACAGTCTGCAGTCACAACATTTGAGAAAATTTAGTGGTGACTACAAGGGGAGCACACATAACCCCTACAATTGCACATGTCTCTAGGTACACAGAATGGTATTGTATGAAAAGGAAAGGAAGGCAGAATTGATGATTCCTGAGTATGGCTGGTGTGTAGCACTGAATTATATAACCATCTCTGAGCTTCAGGCAGAAGTAGTTGCAAGGAGGGCTGTAAAATCAGTGGTATAAACCTCTCACCAGCAGAGACTTTGGACCACTGTGGTTCAAAAGCTTGGCTAGTCAGAAGACATGAGCATCCCTGCTCTGTTTTCTAATAGCAGCTCAAACTGGGATTTATTCTTATATGAATATGGATCAGGGGAAAGATTAGAAAGATAAGGCTGCCCTGTGGTAACCCTCACGTTGAAGTCTTGCAGACTTACTCTGAATCTCATGCTTTTGCTGTGCAGTGAAACTGACCTCAGGGGAATGTCTTTACCAGGTTAATACAAATCCAGTTTTGACCCACAGCACCTGAGGAGATTGTGCAATTTCTGCTAGTGCAGTGGGGACTGTTTCAGTCTTGTTATATGTTTATAAATGGAACTTGAATGGAGATTTTTGAGTGTGCACGAACTGTGCATGATCAGAGCTCAAAGAAGCAGATTATGAATTTCTCTGGTTCTCTGTTAAGACTGGGCAAATGGGAAATCTTGGTAACAGGATTAAGGAGCACTACAAATTACATTTACAGAAATACTCTACTGGAGTTATGTGAGAAGATAAATATGAGAATCTCATATAGCTGCTGCACACAATCTCAGGAAACATTTCTTCCCTTCCTGTCTCTCACATCCTTTCCTTCAAGAAATACCTATACTTAAATTTGACTGGATGAGGATATATGGTATGTTAGGACCATAAAAAATTACACTAAAATTTACATATCCTAGGCAGCTAAACCACATTATTGATGCAATTATATGTTTATGATTACAATTGCATTGAAGTGGAAGGGAACAGTAGGACTGAGTCTTATTTTGTCTCTATTGTGGTTATTTCATGGAATGTGTTTTTTATAAATTTTCTGTCCTCAGACCAGATTTAGCTCTTTAAAAGCATGTCGTGGGAGAAGCTGATACCTTTTTACTCTAAAATATAGAGTGTATATCAGTATGTTTTTATTCATATTAGCACTGGCTTTCAGATACACTTTCTGGTTTTGGAATCTGAGAACAAGACAAGAAAATTAATTACTTTCCCTATTTTCTAGGTCAGGTCCAGTTTGATTTTTTCCTCTTTGTTTCAGTGGACATTTGGGTTTCTGCTGATTAGAATGCTTTACAGTGATGTTAGCACAGCCAGATTGGCAGGAAAATACCCGGTTGTGTGTCTCAAGAAAGAGCAAATTCATGGTGGCATCTGTAGTTCTTTTACCCTTCCAGTTGTTGAGACTGCAAAGAGTATTTTGCAGAGTGCTTTGAGATACACTCAGCAGGTGACATTGAACTTTGTCTGGAGCAATAACTTCAGGTCACGAGATAGAGCTGGATTCTTCCTTTAGAAGAAAGCTGGTTGCTTGCTTTTAGTTTGCTCTCCCAGCCCTCTTGGGAATTTCAGCATCTGTGTGACTACAAGAGCCCCAACCTCAGTCCTAGGTTCATTTAAGGAATAAACATTTGAATAAATAGTTGAGCATATATTACAGAGTCAGCTGTGCAGTGCCAAGGGTTTGCTCTGTGTGTCTCAGGTTCTGCAGTTAGATTTCCTCCAGCACGGAAGTAGTCGGGCCTCTGGTGAGGTTAGAGGAAGAGTAAACAAAATAGTGATGGGGAAGGGCTGTTGCTAGGTTGGCAAGCCTTGTACCAAGCACAGAACATTCTTCTGTGGCTGTTCCCAGACGTTCGGGCAAAGTAGGAAGAGGAATGTATTTGGCTGATCAGGGTCAGGTTTGCAGGCACTGAGGCATTGCTGCTTCTGCCCAAGTAGCCACTTCCAGCTTTGCTGACTGTGCTTCACTGAGCACTGTGCAACTTGTTTCAAGTTTAGCTATTGTGTAGTAACAGTTTCGTGTAATTTGCAGTCTAGGTCCATCTAATGGCAAATTTAATCCCTGAAACCTGAATGAGATGCCTGAGGCAAGTAGCTGTCTGAAAGGAAGCCATCAATACCTTCTTCTCTAAGATCAAAATAGTAGGACAAGTACTCGAAAATGGACTGAGACAGCTGGAGACTATGGTTGGGAGGAAGAGGAACACTGACCTTCTTACCATAATATAAAAGTAGAAAACAACCAATGTTAATTTTCTACAACAACCACTTCCTTCAAAAAGCTGTTTTATCTCAACAGGATTTTAAGTTTGTTTTTCAGTATAAAATACTCTGGCACATGGAGCAGTTTGGTGCACTTCAGCAAAGAAATATCATCAAGAATTCCACTATTTTGAGCAGGTTAAAAAACCCCACAACAAATCAAACACAAAACCATGAAGAAAGAACAGGTTAGTTTGTGAAGTAACTATTGCTATTATTGCTATATATTGTGTTAAAACTTGCTGTTGTAAATTGGATCCCTGTCACACAGTCTCTTTTAAAATATCTGTTTATCTGCCTTAATTTCTAGAAAGAGTCTTCAAGCTGTTATATTCTGGGTCTTAGGTACCTGTGGCAGCTGAGTATGCTGCTGCACATGCAGCATTGCAGGTAAAGGAAGCAGGAATGGTGACTGCAGAGACAGTACTAATTGCTCCCTGCACTTAGTTAAATAGCTGCATCGATGCATAACAGCAGGAGGGAGAGGGTTAATGAGGGACTAATTCCATCCTCAGAGGGACTTTAGGGCTGAATGGAAACAGCTGCTGCACTGCAGGCTCTAGGCTGCACAGGGAGTTGCTGGCAGCTTCGATGAAGGGAGGGAACAGGAGGAGAATGGTATGTGGGGAAGGGAATAAACAATCCAGAAAAAAAAAGAACATATAAAAGTATCTTATGTCGGGACCCCGGAGAGGGGAGAAATCACAACAGGCGGGAGTGGAGGAAGGGGGAGCTTAGGCTGGAATTGCAGACTGGAGGAGTGGGTGCAGCTCACCTGCGAGCCCTTGGCCTCCCTCTGTGAACATCAAGGCTAAGTCAACATGGCACAGTGTAGGTATAGCTTGGGTATTGAAACAGCATAGCTGTGTAAATGCATGCTTAGCTGAGCTAGTGGCCTCTGTTGTCAGGGGTGGGGATGTTGCTCAGGATGGATATTGGATGTATGTGGCAGTGCTTCACCAGAAGTGCACAATTCCGATGGTATTTGTCAAAATATGAATATGAATGTAGGAGTTTGGTTCACTGAAGTCAGCTGCCTAAGAGTCAAGTTACCCACAGCTCTCTAGAATATGAATAATTTGGGAAACTGCCACCTCTGCTACATGCCATGATGTTGTCAGTTGAAAGTTGCCTTCTTTCAGACACCCCTGTTGTGTGCACAGATATGTCATGTTCCTGCTTGCATCCCAGCAGCTGTTACCAGCATTCATACACAAAAAATCCCCAGAAATGCTTTAGCTGAAGACACAGACTGCTCACTTTGTGAGGCGGGAACTGCTAATGCCCTTCCCACTGCTTTCTCCTAAAGACCAGCGTCTTTCCCTGCAGTTGATAGTTATCTGAGGTGGGCTTGGTGGGGAGGACAGCCAGCTTTGAAATTCTCAACGCAGAGAACCATGGAATATACCCAGAAGAAATACTTCAGAACACAAGGATTGCTTATGTGGAGGCTAGATTGTTCATGTGGTGGAAGTCAGTGATGTAATATATGCACAGATTGCTGACAGGGAAAATTCAGCATGGCCGGCTGTGCAGCCAGGCACTGTCCCACAGGGCTGTGATTTGTCAAGCACCAGAACTGTAAAACCAAAGGGGTCCCAAGAAAAGGACCAGAGGGGATCAAGAATGGAAGAGCTTGTCCTGTTAAATAGATTAGGGCATGTTAGCCTCAGATGATAAGGAGGAAAAAGGGGTACATGTTTTGAGAAAGTATTATAAAATTCATGAGTAATATGAAGAAGATGAAAAAGGACAAAAGTTATCCTTGAGGTACAGAACATGCAAAGCAATACCCGAGAAGCATTACAGATATATACCTAGATCTTACATGTTCTCTTCAGGTTCTCTCTGATTTGCCACTCTCAGAGGCAGCATGCTGGACTGTCAGCCTGCAGTCTGATCTGATACAGGACTTCTTTAGAATGCTTTGACGCAGGAATCTGCTCTAAGATGGGAAGACTGATTTAATTTTTTTTCACTGATGTTTCTTCAGTTATATTAGAGTGATTACTGTTCCATTCTTAAAATTACACTACTTAATACATTTCTTGATGTCAAGATTTTAGAGCCCACATAAACAATTGTTGAGAATGTAAATGAAATTGAATGAAAAAAATGTGCCAATGTAACTCTTCACCTGAACTGTGAAGTATTCTGTTACACAGATGGTAAAGCCAAAATGAAAAAAGTAACTTCCACTTTCTTTCTACCACATTGTATGAGTATATGCCACATCCTGTATAAAGATTCAGACAAGAATGCTCTATGAATGAGGTACAATTTTTATGAAGAATTAATACAGAATAGCTTTTCAACTTCTGAATCAGCAAATTTTTTGGCCTGTGTGCTGTTCAGGGGTGAAAAATAAGCCATGTGTTAAATGAAATAATGCAGTGTTGATCCTTTTCTGTCAGGACAATTAACATGAGTAAAATATTTGCCCTACTTTAAACGGATAAGGAGGTACTGCATTGTGTTCTTCTTAAGATTCATGTTTCTGTATTGGCAGCTGAGAGCACAAGATTTATTTGTAGAGCCTTGTGTAGATTTACAGCTGTGCCAGTTACTGCTTGAAAGCTCTTTATATGTCAAGCTAACAGTGAGTCTTTTTCTGTGGGTGAATGTTAGTGAAAGTGGTCATAAGAAGGATGCAGGCATTTTGAAGTGTTAAGTGGAATGTGTGACACGTACAATGCATTTAAATTATAAATTTTGTCTTGTTGTGACCCCTGATTTCCTTTTTTCACATATGCATATGTGGATATGCATTTGAGTGATACAAACATAAAAAATTTATTTTATCAAAATGCTGTAGAAGCAACTTTTTGTGCTGTCCTGACTTCCTTAGAGAATTAGTAATGTTTTTTCTGTTATTATTTGATGATTTAAAGCAGAGAAAATTACACTCAAGGAGAGAACGACAGTCTCAGGGGATGTGCACTTTCCATGGAACCATGCTCTGGACTCATAAATATCTATGCAACTCCTGTTTATTTAATAGGATTGCATGGGTGAAATACATGGTTGAATTTGGCATTCAGAGTTCAAGATAAGTTAATCTGCTTTGGGGTTGGTAGAGACAAACACATCATATTGGGAATATTACATAAATTAATCTCAAAATGTTAGAGCAATTGCTGTTCTTCTGTGTGACTGAAGCTTTCAAGTTTGATAATTATAAGCATCTCTAATTTCAGTAAGTGCAATTAAAGTTTGAGTGTGTGTAGGTACAAGTGAAGATTAATTGTCTCATAAATGCATTTGAATCATCAGTTTTATTCTTTTGCAGAAAAATTGCAGGGAAAAATTCATATAAAATGAGTAGTCTTAACCCAGATATGAAATAGTGTGGTTAGGAAATGACTTTTCATTTGCAGAAGTTTTGATGCCTAAAAATACACTTCTTCTTGATGAGTAAGAGAGTATTTTTTTATACCAGTTGAAAAAGAAAATAGAGACATCCTTACTTGGAGAAAAACTGAAGTTCATTTGTCAAACCTCTGTATCTGAACTTAAAGTAAAAGAAGAAAGAAAATTAGGTCTTTGTGGGAGGAGAGGTTAGGAGCAAAACGTTTAATCTTGTAGCAGGGTTTTCCAGACACCTTTTTCTTCCCATGAGTTTTGCAGACAGAGTTTTGAACTGTGCTGAATTCTAACCATTGCATTTATGAGCACTTGAGTAGCTTCAGGGTCATAATTACTGTCTGTGCCTCTCAATTGCTTTTAATCCCATTTTAACAAGTTGTTGTCACCAGTTGACTCAAATGCTCTAGCATGGTTTTGTCGGGCTACAGACATTTGCTTCTCTGCAAATTTTACAGCTACTTGCTTTTATATTTGGAGAAGCCTGCTAAACAAATTGCTGAAAAAGTATGAAGCCACTTGAGCAAGATGCTGTGCCTGATGCTACAGACAGAGATACCGTGTTGGGTTATTAGTCCAATGTGTGACAAAACAAAACCCAAAACATTTCTTCGGAATGGAGTAATATATCCAGGTGTTACTGAAATACTAAAAAACTTAACCTATACAAATAGTTATTCAGTAACTATGTTGAGGTTTGCCAGCTGTGCAGATTTATCTGTGTTATTGCAATTGATAATAAACACTAATCAATGTTTATTTTCACCTTCTTAGTTTGTGGACTGGAGGTTCTGTTGCTTGAAGTGTAAGCCATATGACTGGAAAAGAAAAATATATTCATGCAATTGAGTTTTTTTGAACAGCTCTGGTTCATGAATGGCATATCTTTGTGCAGTTTGCTTCATTCCAAAGGTACTTGCTATCAGAAAGGAATTTGAGGCATCATGCAGAAATCTTGCATAAAGTTTTCTGGTGGTAAGCACTACATACCAACGTTCAAATAACTGGTATTAGTTGGAGGATGAAAGGTGGTGGAGGCCATTTTCAGTTTCTTGGTTTTCTGACACTGCTTTTATCTTGCAAGTAAAAAAAAAACCTCTAGTGATTTTCAGTAATGCAAATTGTGTTTTCATGTTTTTTCAGCTAGAAGAAGAGGTTTTAAGTGGAATTTTTCAGTAAGAGATTGATATCAAAAGAGTTATACTATATAGAGCAGGAGCTTACTTGAATAGGACAGGAGCAGCAGATTGTTCGGATAGACCGTAGCAATTGTGCTTGAGACTTTTCTTTATTCTGTGTATTTTCATTAGGAATCTTTATATAAATATAAAAAAACTTACTGATGTACTGAAATCCAGGTAAACAGATTCTTTTTTTTGGCTTTTTCTATTGTAAAAATACGCCTCTAGCAGTGTTGTAGTAACTGTTGATGTACTCACTTCTTTGTAGTAGACTCTTAGAGATTATTCATCACAGAGCCTTATCAGGGCTGTGTTTTGCAACAGTAATTGTTTTGTATCCAATTTGTTAAAATTATAATTTAAATAATAACGCCCAATGCAGTGGAAAACCTCAGCAGGAAATAATGCGAATCGCTCCTGCAGTTTGCCATCCATTTGCAAAGCTTTCAGTAAAATTAGTCACCTTTTCCAGATGTATTGACCAGGTAATAAGAAAGAGCAGGCAGTGAAAAATGGAGGAGTTGTGATTGAAAATGCTAGAATGTACTGGGTTTTTCTTTAGAGAGAGATACTCAAAGATAACTCTCACAAAGGTTTATGGCATGGAGCTAAAAGGAAATTTTGGAAACTTCTTGCAGCAACTGAAGTTATAGTACCATAAGTAATTTTCCCGCCTAGGATTTGTATTAAGTCTGAAGAAATTAACTTTCATTGGAGAAGTTGTGCATTGAGTTTTGGTTGGCTTGTGAAGATTACTGGGCAAGAAAACTGACTTCTGCCTAAAATGGCAAGTTCTGGTCTAGGAGACAGTTGCTTGTGCTAAGAATTGACATGCAATAGTGAGACAGTGACCTGGGAATATAGCATGGACTAATGTGAGATTTACAGCCAGGAGTGTAAAGGTTGTTGATGCTTAAAACCCTGTAACCCTTATAATGTGTTTTCTTTCTAAAAGCATTTTAAAAACCATTACTTCACTATAAGCTGAGAGGTCACTGGAAACCTCAGTTTCGTTTCCACTTTTTGACCCTGGAGAAGTTTTGACTCGTGGGTGCCCTTAGGGATGCTGGGGCTCCTGAAAGGAGTGGCCATCAGAAGAGGGAAGAGGGAGTGGCTGCTGGCCAGAGCTTAAAGGAGCAGGGAAGGGGATATGAAGGTCTCAGAGGTGCAGCTGACCTTGGTAAGGTGAAATAATTAAGAACTGTACTGAATGTGTTTTGTTAAACAAATACATGCACGTTTAGGGAATTTTGCTGTCACATCTGGGAGCTCCAAAGTTAATCAGCTGCTTCTAAAAATAATTTTAGAGCTGTACTTTTGGAAGTTGCGTAATGGACATTCTAATGTAAAGGTCTTAAGGGCATAAGCTGACTAAAGAAAGCTGGAGAGATGTTTTCTTTCTGTGACTTTCAAGTAATTGGACAAGTACATCCTAGAGGATTTGGTGGGGTTTTTTTGTTTGTTTTCTGGGTTGAGTTGTTTTTGGGTTGATTTTTTTTAATGGCTTATAGTGGAAACAAAGTGCTGATTTGACCTGGCAATAGAGATCTTATTTCTCTAAATTTACGGTGACAGGTGGGTCATTCTGGACACAGAGGTCCTTTGTACCATTGTAAGTAAGCTTTATTGCTCTTCCACAGTCCTGTCTTTGAAAATCAGAAGTTATTTTGAGGTAGTTTGTGGAAAGAACTCAAGAGCTGTGGGATGTTTTAGTAAATTATGATTAAATTAGCCTAACAACTAGTGTCTAATGTTTGAGTGGTTCTTGAATTGTGATCTCTGTTTTGAAAGATCTAGGTTATTGTCAGTCAGAAAAAACTGAGGCTGAAGGAGAAAGCTCAGTTGTTACAAAAAATAATAGAGCTCTTGGTAAACAGTCCAGTGTGGATGGACTTATGCCCTGTCTGGAATGTTGCAGCCAGGACTGGCCTGTGGGTCACCAAAATGCTAAATGCAAAGGATTGAGTGAAGTGCATTCTTGGAATTAGTTTTTCACTCCTTTAATTTCTGAGGGGAAAATAGTGTGCCCATCACCTCAAGAAACTGGAAAGGAATAGAGAAAAAGAATTTGGCATCCTAAGATTTCAAGGGAAAAGGATCTGCACTGAACCTTGCAGGTTTTCTCCTCCTGTTAATTTTCTCTGGGGATGTTGGGCAGAGGAGAATATAGGAAAAATAAGTCTCTTCCTCTTTCCATTTGTGCAGTGATAAAGAGATAATTTGCCTTACTTAAATTGAGAGTAAGTGTAAAGCGAGTAAGAATGCTGAATGAGTTCACTGAAGGGAGATAAAATCCTTCTAAGACTGGACCTAGGACCTAGCTAGGACCCTTCCTAGCTCATAATTTTGTAGGGTTTTTTTATTATTATTTTTCATTAAAGAAAGGCTGTGATTGCAGGCAGTATGTTGAGAAGTGAAGACAGTATTTTGTTCTAAGTTTAGTCTCCCCCCAACACCATTTTCATACCCTGTGTTACTGTTGCTTTACTACTTCAGTGGGAGTGGAAATAGCCACCAGTTCCTCCTCTGGAAGGTAAGAGCAAGGCTGACCATTCCTGCACAGTGTAAACGCCAGCTCTGGGGCCATCAGTGGGGACATGTGGGGTGCCCTGCAGTGCCACATGGAAGGCTGTTAAGAATCCCAAATGAGTTAACTTTCCAATGTGTAGTTTTCTGCAGTCCCTAGATTCAGGTGTTTGTCTCCTTTTGTTATTTCTACGTGTCAGTATTTGGCTTTTCTTCTCATGTCACCTAAATTTTCTTTTCAGTGATACTGTGAACATCTGTTTTAATAGAAGTAGAGCCATTAGTCTAGGCCTCGGGCATACTCAGAAGTGCAGTTAGCACCGTGGCCCATTCATCAAGCGTGGATTGCCAGATTAATTTTTCAAAGGAGAATCTTCCATGGTTGCATTCTTTTGTTTTTTCCTTTAATTCATTTTAAAACTGGTCCTGCTCACCAGAATAGCATTATTTTACCTATTCTGTGTATTTTTTAAACAATCTTTAGTGTATTTTCTTTATGGAACATGTTTTTGCTTTGATTTAGTTGGAATAGTTTTTTGGTTTGTTTTACGCAATAGTTTGAAATATTTACAAATGCTTGCAAATGTTAATTTTTAGTTAAAAAAAAAAAACCCAAGCAATTTCAGTTGAAATTGTTTACAAAGGATACAAGCAGATTGAAAACATGTTCTGCAGATTTTTCAAATTAAAACTGTATCTTAGAAAAATTTGGTCTTTGTTTTTCTAGAATTTGAATGGCTCCATCCTGGCTAGTGTTGGCACATTATTTGTTTAGTATTTCACAAGCATATGAAGTAACTGTCTAATGTTTAATATGACAATAATTGCCTCAGAAGCACAGTCATAAAATGTCCATTTTATATGTCAATTTGAAAATGTGTAGGCTTTTTATTAGTACATAACAGTTGTTTTGGGCAGAGATTTAGGGCATTTTTGTAGGCATATCCAGCAATTCAGTGGTACCATTTTTTTAGCCATTTTGATTTTCCTTGAGTAGTTACGTACAGGGCTGTTGACTGTGGTATTTCAGGTCTGTGCTCTAGAGATCATACTGCTGAAAATATCTGGGGAATATCAATCTGTCATGTTGCTGCTTCTGGGATATGGTTATTCTTTTATGTTTTTCCCTGCCATTTTGTCAGTAAATTCACAAAAACTGAGTTTGATTACGTTTATTTCATCACTGGGACCATAAAAAATACACCTTTTGTGGACTGTGGCTTGGAAAAGGTGGCATGAAAATTGTGTAGGACAGAGAAGAAGAATGGTTGCAAGTAGCTGCACATTTATACAGAATCACTTTAAGGAAGTGTTGTTTGCAAGTAGTGGTGATCTGTGGTCCGGATAAAATGTAAACTTGACAGTGCCTTGGAGTTTTATCTACAACAAATGTCTGTAACACAAGTTTAATATCTGTTAACTTCTCTCTCAGAAAGATTTTTAAGCTTTGCGTTGACTTTTGTTTCATTTTGTTTGGGTTTTTTTTCCTGGTTGTGTGAAGCAGTGCCGTGATTTCTTTCACACTTACTGTTCTGTGTAGTTTTTTCTCTGTACCTTGTTCACATGTCTTCAGTATATTTACCGTGCCTTAGCATGAAAGGTTCTCATTCACCTCAGCAAATACGTGCCAGCCTTGTTTGTGCTTTCCCTGGACCAGCTCTCATACTGTTCTGTATTGCCATTTATGAAAGTCTGCAGTCATAGCACAGCCACAGCCCTGAGATTACTGAAGGTTTTATTATTCTGTCTTCAGATGTGTTTTTCACTATGAACTTACATTACCAGCCTTTTCATTCCTTGACTGCAATCCCTCTTTCCCTTGAAGAAGAAAGGTGTCAGAAAATACAATGGATAGACATTTGCTGTTTTGCCCTTTCTGCACTGTTACCTGGAGTTCTAATTTATATTTTCTGTGTTGTCCTCTAAACCTACCATCTCTCATGTTAGGAAGCATCTCAGGTTTTCAAATCCAGCATGGTGTCTAGTGTAATTTTATAACAAAAGAATTGGAAAGTTTTCAGAGAAGAGGCAACATTCTTAATATTTAATCAGATGTTTTTATGTATACTGTCCGTCATTAAAATAAGTAGTTGCAAGACATAGAAAATGTCTGTGTTGTGGATTATTTACTCTAAACTATGCAAAATGCCAGTGGAAAATAAAGAGGAGAAAATGTCAGAGCCTAGTACTCTGACCAGGTTGTTTTAGACAGTCCACATGTGGAAGGTGTGGTGTTTAACATCAGATTTTTTTATTTGAAGATAGTTGGTGGTGCATGGGATTTCTGTTTAGCATCGTGACATAAAACACAATGAGAACACAATACAGATAAAAGCCAAACACAGCAGAGGAGAGCAATTGCAGTGCACAGCTTCATCACAGCACCAGCGTGGTTCCTAGCCTCTCTCTAATGTAATCACTCCCACCACCCTGGGCATCCCTGGCCTTGCCACGAGTAAATGTGTGAATTGAAACTGGCTCAGACTCATTACTCGCTTTGAAATTCTGTCAGTTGATTATATTTTTGTAGTTTTTATTTTGGGCTGAGCTGTGTGTAACACCCCCGCACTGGCCTGGCTGACTCAGGGAAACATTCACACTCTTAATGAGCTTGGGGAGAAATACGCACCAGCTGATTTTTTCAGCTGTTGATAGTTGTTTACCTAAATCAAAACCAACCCTCAAGTCCTCTTGGTGTTGAGATCAAGTCAGCTTTTTTTTGCAACAGCTGTGTTCAGTCCCACCCAGCCACGTTCTTCCTGAGCTTCATGTTCACATCACTCTGGCCCATCGGTGATCCTTCTCCCATGGTAGGGCTTTACTGATGAGCCACGGAGGACACACACAGAACAAATAAACTGGTCTTTTGGTGTTTGGCTGCTTTATATTGGTCTATAATTTGGTATGATTTTATGGCTCCCTGTTATGTCAGAGGTTACCATTCTGAACATCGGTTCCCAAACTGGTGTGCAGCAGTACTGGAGCTGAGGAGTGCAGGAAATAAGAGGAAAAAAGTGAGATTAGTACTTCAGTTTCACAGAGAATTATGTGCATAGGTCCTTTTTGTAATTTCTCTGTTGGAAATAGCACTCATGTGCAGTCAGTACAACTGGTTTTAGCAATATGGTTTAATTAGTCTGGTTCCAGGCTGAGGGAACGAAAAATGTGGATCAGATTTAGTGGTGAGGATCACATTTCACAACGGCTGAGATGAGTCCTGAGCGTAATAGTAATTTTGGTGCTTTTCAGGGCTTTAACCTTATCATTTTTTCAGCACCTTCTTTCATTGCTCTTTGTGTTATTCTCTTGGTTTGTTCCTGGCTTCAGAACACTTCTAGCAGTGTGTACAACACTACAGTAGTTAATCTGCTTCCTTGGCATTCAGTTCTTACTATCCCATCCAAGTTCGTCTTACTATCCCATCCACTTCTGTGTTTGTTTCCCATGAAATTCCTCAGAAACCTGACTGCCCACAAATGTTCCTAATTCCTGCAGAAAATATTTCACAGCACCAAAAGCAGTCTTCAAAGCATGATGCAAAATAGACATTACATATCATGCCTGTAGTGTTGTGTGAAATGCTTGTAGAAGCAGGTGGATAATGAGGAAGAAACTGCATTCATAAAGGAAGCTTGATCAGAGGTCAGGAAGTTGCTTTTCCTAAACTTGTTTTTGTGTTTTTATAATTATAGTACCTTTCAAAACTTAGCTGCACATTGGTTTGCATTTTAACAAAAGCATACTATGCAGTTTGTTTTTTTATATTAATAATATATTTTAATAATAATAATAAATAATTGTTATTGTATATTTAATATATTAAACCCTGATAGGATAATATTGGGTATAACATGTGGTTTCAGTATATGTTTCTGTAAGTTTCTGTATGTTTCGGTAAGCAACCTGTTGTTGTCACTGACTAAAAGCTCAAGGCAATTGTAGCTTCTTAGTTAAGATAGGTAATTAATTTTATATTTGTACTATGCATCTAATGTATTTTCTTCCTTTCTTGGGTGATGGTAGAGAAGCAAATTGATTGGCTAGTCTGACCCTTCTTATCTTTGTTCTCACATGTTGATCCTGCACGTCCTGTTGGACAGTTTGGGTGCCTCAGCATCACAACAGTGGTTTCTCTCGATGGAATTTGAGTAGATGTATTGGATCAATATAAAGTTTATGAACAACACAAGCTTTGTCAGTTGACCATTTTCTCTGTATGAAGTAGTCTGTGCAGTCTGTTGCCTAAAGGTTCAGACCTTTGTCTTGTACAAGCAGAAATCTTTGTGCCATCTGTATTAATTTTGCACAGAGATGAGTTTTTTATGTGTTTTATAGTCTTGTGTCATTAAGAGACATGACACTTTGAACTATAAATGTATAATGTCAGTGTTAGTCATGGTGACTCTGCCTTATCTGTCATTGTTTGCTGAGCAGAGAAAAAAAACCAGTATGCCGTGTGGCTACCCATGGTCTCTCTTCCTCACTTGTCACAATCTTGTAGCGGTTCCGCAGACTTGCAATTGTGGTTGACTTACTTTTGAGATTTTTGTCTTTAATGATTTGGTTATTATACTTGACTTCTGTCAACTTTATTTTTTGCTCACCCAGAATACTTCTGCATGGACTGTAGCTCTTTGCTCTGATGTTTCCTTCTTTGAGTTACAGCAACATCCAGAGATCATGTTCTAGTTCCCACCTGCCTTGTGATAAACAAGTATGCTGGGAAGCACGGTCTGTGGGAACACTTACACCTTAAGGGAAAGTGCAGCAATGATTATGTAACATGTTTTTAATGAATTGGAGAGGAGAGCTTGATTCTGCCATTAATACGCAGTTATACTGGATGTGTTAACCTTACGTATTATAATGCAGTATTAGCTGGAGGCATCACTTGCACATCCAACTAGAGTACCACAAGCAGCCCTCTTCTTTTATGACAGCTTCTTTTTGCTTAATCTGCCCTTCAGTGAATTTCTTTTTTTAAAATTTATTATTTTATTAGCACTTGGAAACTGGAAGAGTCCAATTAATGGAAGGGTAATTTTGGATGGTAAAAAGATGAAACAAGCTTTCATTGTCATTAATAAATGCATCCTTTGGTTCCTTGGAGAAGAGAGATGCTATACTGGAGGTGGATGTAACTCACATATTGGATGCCCATGTTTGACAGGTTGTGTCAGGCCAGGCAGCAGGGTTGCTGTAAAACCAGGCACAATTCATGTTGTTTCTTACCCAGCTTGCAGTGTGCTAGGGAGCATGAAGAACAGCTGAGCTGACTGCAGAGGGTGGGGAGGACAAAGACAAATCCATTGGAAGTCTGCCTTGTTAGTTCCACCGTTCAGAGAACAAGTTGCTTTTCATTGAGATTTTCAAATTAATGGTGTCCTTTTATATTACAAGGCTATGTGTACAGGCATTATTAGTCTTGTATTTAATTAAAACCACAGCTGGTGATCATTTAATTACAGTGTGTGGAAGGGAATGATACTTGACTATGTAGCATTGTTTTATTCAATTTGGAGAATTGTAGATGTTTTTCATGTACTATTTGAAAGCTGTGGTGAAGGATGCACATTCTGATGAACAAACTTGTGAGTTTCATTGCAACAATTCCGCTCTGTTGTGGGAATAAGATGAAACAGTGGCTTCAAAATTTGCCGTCTTTCCTGGAAATTGAAAGCAAGTTGTTGTTGGGGATTGAGTTTTTGTTTCTTTTTACTGTGTGAGTTTGGAGAATTTTTCCCATTATGATGTGGGCGGGCAGCGTGGAGCGGGGGCTTCCCAAGGGGCACGCCAGTTTCCGGGCGGGGCTACTCGTGTTTCCGGCGAGGGAGCGGAGAGAGGGACCCCGTCTCGTGGCACGTGGGCGAGGAGCCAGGAGAGCCAGACTCGCTG
>WBND01001097.1:169687-180373 GCA_013398595.1 Tychaedon coryphoeus | reverse complement strand
CCCAAATATAAGATTCAGAAAAACAAAGCTACAGATTCAAAAAACACTCATTGTTCCTTACCAATCTTTGTACACTGGGAAAGGAAATAATTTCTAGGATAACAACAGCCTCAACAGTGTGAGTGTGTTATTGGCTCCTAAATCCAAGGAAAAACATTTTCCCCAGGAGCTGGGCCAGGCAGGAGCTGCAGTTTTTGTTTTTGGAACCTCTGGAGCATCCCTGCTCTGGCAGGTGTTAAACAGGCTCCAAAATCTGATGATTCCATGGAAGGGATGTGGGACTTTGATGCAGCTCCTGAAAATAAAACAGATACAGAACTGTTGGAAAAAAAAAAAAAAGATACAGAACAGTTGAAGAGACTTTCTGGTTTTATCTGTTTTTATTCTGTTTTTATCTGTTTTTATTCTGTTTTTATCTGTTTATCCACTCCAGAATCTCCCTGGTAAGGGTTAAAGGAAATGCTTCACATTGCCTTGGTTTTGGAATAAAATCACAAATCAGCAAATCCCACCTGGAGGTTTTTAGAGGGGTTTGAGGTGTAGGAATCCCATGGATGAGGCCCCCCTGAGCTGGAGACAGGAGATCCATCAGTGTTGTTATTCCCCAGAGAACAACTTCTGATTGCCAAAAGGATGTTGTGGCTCCTTATCTTGGATTTTGGGCTGGCAGCTGGAACATGTTCTGGTCATTTCCTCAGAGCAGCTCCTTGTGCTGCCCCCAGGCTGCTCCAGATTCAAGCAGGAATTGCTAAAACCTTTAATGGTTTGGAGCCCAGATTCAAAATGGCCTTGAACTTTCAAGTAATCCCCCCACAAATTTCACCCTGCTCGTTTTAATTTCACAGGAGTTCTGAAAATAGAATAATTCTGATATCCCAAAAATGCACTGCACATTTTTCTCTCCTGGTCATATTTCCCTGGAAGAGCCTGTGAGCTCCTAATCGTGGCAGTAACTTTTCCACAGGTTGAAATAGGTGACAGGTTTGGGTTTATTTCCTGAAAAACACATTTCTCACCTATACAGGACAAGAACTAAAGGCAGCTGTAAGGAACTGTTTACTCACCAGCTTTAGCTACAGAGAAATTCCTTGGAATTGCACAATAAAGCTTCAGGAGCTCCAAATTAGTCGTGTTTTGCCTCATTGCCACAGAGTGTTTTCCAGGCAAAGTTTTCCTTGGGGAGCTTTCCTTGCCTGGCTCAGGAATCCAGGTTAAATCTCCATCCAAGGGGGCTGCAGGAAGCTCCAACCTGTGCAATTCCTTCCCTTCCCCATGGCTGGGGAGGGAATTGAGGACTGGATTTGCCCTGGAGTGATTCAAGCTGTTGCCACGTGGAGGAGGCAGCAGAAATCTCAGGGAAATCTCAGTGAAATCTCAAGGAAATCTCAAGGAAATCTTGGATTCCATGAGCTGAGATCCATCCCTGGGAGAAGTTTTGATGGGAGAAGGATTGATGGATCCATCCCTGGATAGATCCAGCAGGAAAAAGGTTGCTCAGAAACGTTGTTCTCACTCCCAGCCAGTGCCAGACACACATTTGCTGCTCCCTGTGCTCTGCTGGGGCTCTTGCTGGATGTGGCACTTGGGAAAATTCCATGGATCTCAGCCTTTGGAAAGGCTTCACGTTAATTCTGTTCCACTTGCATTAAACTGCCAATCTCCATTAGTGTCTCAAGCCTAAAAGCTCTTTCCAGGCTGGTTTAGGGGGCTTGGGCTGCAGTTCCTTTGCTCATTTTTTTACTTCCTTGAGTTTGGATCAAGCTCTGGCTGGAAGAATTCAGAAAAAAAAAGAATAGAAACCTCGTTCCCAAGTTCTGGATTTATTTGTAAAAGATGCTTGTGGGATAAAAGATGGGAGAGTGTAAAACATGGGAAGGGGTCTGAGAAGGACAGGGGGACACCAGGAGAAGGAGCTGGGGGACAGCTGGGAGGTTTGGGGTCAGTGTGGGATCTGACAGCATCAAAAGAACCCAAATTAACGGGAAGCAGTTTTTGGTGGCAGCAAGCAGCTGGTGGGAATGAGCTGAGCTCGGTGGGGTCAGAGCTGCCTTTGAAGATGAGGGCTCAGCTGTGCTCCAAATCCTCCCAAACCCTCCCTGCTGCTGGATTCCGGGATGGAGAGCACACCTAAAGGAGCTCTAGGTGCAAAATCACCAATTCTGCATTTAATTGCATCATTCTGTTCACAGCAACTCGGGTTTGGGGACGGTGGTGGCAGGACACACCAACCCCTCCTTCCTCCCCCAGCCTGGTTTAACACGTGGGTCACAGGGAAATGTCCATGGCATTCCCAAAGGAACACCCAGGCTTTGGGATGAACCTTTCCAGGGGGCTGGCATTTAATAAACAATATTAAAAAATCAGCTCTGGGAGGACAAGATCAGTTTCCATGGCAAAGAAGAGAGGATTGCAGCGAGGCTGCTTGGAGGTGGGAAAAAGGGATTGGAGAGGAGAGGGGAAGGTGCTGGGGCTGGGTTTTACTGCTCACACCATTGCTGACCACCAGCTCTGGGATTTGGAGGCTTCACATCCTCAGGATGGAAATTCAGAGCATCAAAAATGCACCATGATCAGAGAATCATGGAATGATTTGGGATGGAAGGAGCTTAAAGTTCATCCAGTTCCATCCCTGTGGGCAGGGACACCTCCCACTGTCCCAGGGGGCTCCAACTCCACCTGGGGCACTGCCAGAGATCCAGGGGCAGCCACAGCTCCTCTGGGAATCCCATCCCAGCCCCTTTCCCAATATTTCTTCCCCAAATCTCATCTCAATATGGAATCATGGAATGGTTTGGGTTGGAAGGGACCTTAAATCCCATCAGTGCCACCAAGGGCAGGGACACCTCCCACTGTCCCAGGTGCTCCAGCCTGGCTTTGGACACTTCCAGGGATCCAGGGGCAGCCGCAGCTCCTCTGGGAATTCCATCCCAGCCCCTCCCACCCTCACAGAGGAAAATTCCTGTGTAAATCAGAAGGAAATCTATTGCCGTCAACTGAATTAACAGAACTAAAAGCAGCCTAAGCCCCAAATCCTCACTTCTCCTTGTGCATCTAGAGAATAATATCCATCTATTTCCCATATTTACATGGAAACAGGCTCAGTTATTTGTTTCTAGTTTCACAGTCCCATAAAAGTTCAGGATTTAAGGCAGTTGTTGCTGATTCTAACACAATTTATCACTGATGAGATCCAAACTAAACCGAACAACCTCGATGAGAATTTAAAAACCCAGAGAAGTTTTTTTTTTTTTCCGGAGCTCTGACCCAAGTTTCTGGTGCCAAGTCCCCCCCATGAAAACATGGAATCATTAAAAGTGTTAATCCTGGAGGGATCCAGCTCTTCCATCTGCAGTGGACACAGATCTGGATAAGAGCAGGGATAAATTTCACTTTGATAAGTTTTAAAAAAAAACCAATCTGAACTGCCTCCTTCAACCACAGACTCCCAAAAACTTTCAGGTAACTTAAAAATATTATAATAGAAATTTCTGGGATTTGCAGAAGTGTTCCAGGAGGCTGGGATCCAACTCCCTTAATTTTCCCCAATTTTCACCTCTGTTTCACAGTTTTGAAAGTCAGCAGATGATTCAGTTTCCATCTTTAGCCAGCTGAATATCCCAGTCCCCCACGTTTTCCTCGTGACTTTTTAAAAGTTGAGGAAAGAGGAAGAACACCCAACCTCTGGAGAGAGCCTGAAATAGAGGCAGCCCCAGAGTTGTTTCTAGGCAGGGTTTTGGCCAATACCTGGAAAGCACTTTCCAGGTGTTTTATCCCCCAAAAAATCAGCTTGAAAAAGCTGGCACAGCTCCAGGATCCTGGATCCTGCCCCTCACCCAGAGGGAGCTGGGCACTGCCAGGGAATGGGCACATTCCCAAATCTGCCAGAGCTCCAGGAGAGTTCGGACAGCACTCCCAGGGATGGCCAGGCTGGGATTTTGGGGTGTCTGTGCAGGGCCAGGGGTTGGATCAGTGACCCCAGCGGGTCCCTCCCAGCTCAGGTAATTCCATGATTTTATGAGGGTCAATCTTGCAGCACAAGAAGTCTGCACAGGCAGATTCCAGCTGTTGATTGTGTCACAGAGCCACAGCAGAGCTCCACAGTCACACAGAGCTCTCGAGGAGAACATCTGGGAGGACAAACACACATAGACACGCACTCCATCATTCTCCTTTTGTATTGATACCCGAGCAAAAGGGGGAGAACATCCCTCAGAGCTCACGCCCTCATTTGTCAGCCCCAAACCATCTGGTGGAGGCTCTGCTGGAGCCATGGTTGATCACCCTCCCCTCCAACCCGCAGCTGTTTCCTTTCTGATGGATAAACACGTGCTTAAATAACGTGTCCTACCTAAGCCTGTCTTGTTTTTTTTTTAATGTTCCCTTTGACAACTGAATGTTTGCCCCATGCCCAATAAAACCCTTGGAGCCTGCCTGCTCCTGCTTTCCGTGCACATTAAGGCTGCATTTCCTCAGCCTCACCTTCCACGGGCAGCACTGCAGCTGCTCATTATTCCCAGCACTTACTGCAACAGACTCATTTCCAGCAGATCATTTTTTTCCCCTTTACAAGTCCATAAAGCTGTTCTCCTTGCTGCCCACAAAGCCCCTGGTGGATCAGGGAGTGCTGGGAGCTTTGTTCTGCTTTCAAAGGGCGCTGTCAATGGCACCATCCCTTTTTTTTTTTTTTCCGTGGAATGGGAATGGAATGCATCCTGTTGTGCTGGGCTGTAGGAAGGGTTTGGAGCTGAGCTTGCTCCACACCTGCAGCACAAAGAGGGAAAGGGGAATGGTGGCAAGCGTTGTCCAGCTGGGCACCAGAGCTTTGCAGGACTTTGTCACTCCCTGCCCCTCGTTGTGACACAGGTGGAGGTTCCAAGGCTCTTCCTCAGGCTGGTCACAGTCCCTGCAGCTCCTGGGTGGCTTCTGTGTTTTGGTGCAAGCCCGTGTGTTTTATTGCAGGGTGAAGAATAAGGAGGGGAACCCCATAATTACAGGGAAATCAATGGATACTTAAACAGAATCATGGAATTGTTAAGGCTGGAAAAGACCTTTAAGGTCAAATCCAAAATTACCAACATGGCACCACCACCATGGTCCCCACTAAATCATGGCCCCAAGTGCCACAGCCACACAGTGATTGAGCACTGCCAGGGATGGGGACTTCACCACACTATTCCAATTCTTTACAACTCTTTCCATGGAGAAATTTTCCAAATATCCAACCCTGAGCTCCCCTGGCCCAGCCTGAGGCCGTTCCCTCTCCTCCTGTCCCTGTTCCCTGGGAGAAATCCCAAATCCCCCCAGCTGTCCCCTCCTGGCAGGGACTTGTGCAGAGCCAGAAATTCCCTCTGAGCCTCCTTTTCTCCAGGCTGAGCCCCTTCCCAGCTCCCTCAGCCTCTCTTGGTGCCTCAAACCCTTCCCCAGCCCCATTCCTTTCCCATTTTTTGTTTATATAAAAGGGGGAGCCCTCATGGAATGGCTTGGGTAGAAGGGACATTAAAGATTATCCAGTTCCACCCGTGCCAGGGCAGGGATACCCCCACTATCCCAGGGTGGCCAACCTGGCCTTGGACACTTTAGAGTCCTGTTGATTTTATTTATGGATAAAACCAGTTGAGTTTAATGGAGATAAAATAAAATTTTCTGTGTTGGGCGGCAGAAGCAATTCAATGATTTCACTTTCCTGAACTGGAGGAGTTTCTCTAATGGATTTGATGGCCCTTGATTTGCAACACTGGGGCAAGAATTTGAGATTTTGAGAGTTCTAAAGCCCCCAGAAGGTTGTTTGGTCACTGTGGTCCTTGAGTGACTGCACTGGGGCCACCCCACACAACAGAGCCCAGCATCCAGGGATTCCATTAACATCAGCCAAAAAATCCAGTAGGAAACTCATGGGCTAGGGAAACACACAAATATTAAATACAGAAAGGATTTATTCCAATTGTAACATATTTCTCACACTGGGGGAGCAGCAAGGTTCTGCTGCTGGGAGTTTTTGGGATGCTGTGTGGTGTCAATCCTTGCAGGGTGGATGTTGTGGATACTGGACTAGCAGCAAGGCCCATTCTGATGGTGCTGAGGGTTTTTGGGAGCCTGTTTGGTGTCAATCCTTGCAGGGTGGATGTTGTGGATGCTGCTGGGAGTTTTTGGGAGCCTGTTTGGTGCCAGCCCTTGCAGATTGGATGTTGTGGATGCAGGAGGAGCAGCAAAGCCTGTTCTGCTGCTGCTGGGAGTTTTTGGGATGCTGTGTGGTGTCAATCCTTGCAGGGTGGATGTTGTGGATGTTGCTGGGAGGTTTTGGGAGCCTGTTTGGTGTCAATCCTTGCAGATTGAATGTTGTGGATACTGGAGGAGCAGCAAGGCCCATTCTGCTGGTGCTGAGAGTTTTTGGGAGCCTGTTTGGTGTCAATCCTTCAGATTGGATTTGTGGATGCTGGAGGATCAGAAAGGTTCTGTTGCTGGGAGTTTTTGGGAGCCTGTTTGGTGTCAATCCTTGAAGGGTGGATGTTGTGGATGCTGCTGGGAGTTTTTGGGAGCCTGTTTGGTGCCAGCCCTGTCAGGGTGGATGTTGTGGATGCTGGGGGAGCAGCAAGGTTCTGTTGCTGGGTGATTTGCTGCTGCTGGGAATTTTTGGGAGCCTGTTTGGTGCCAGCCCCGGCAGGGTGGATGTTGTGGATGGTGCTGGGAGTTTTTGGGAGCCTGTTTGGTGCCAGTCCCGGCAGGGTGGATGTTGTGGATGCTGCTGGGAGTTTTTGGGAGCCTGTTTGGTATCAATCCTTGAAGGGTGGATGGGTTGGATGGTGCTGGGAGTTTTTGGGAGCCTGTTTGGTGCCAGCCCTGTCAGGGTGGATGTTGTGGATGCTGGGGGAGCAGCAAGATTCTGTTGCTGGGTGATTTGCTGCTGCTGGGAATTTTTGGGAGTCTGTTTGGTGTCAATCCTTGCAGGGTGGATGTTGTGGATGCTGCTGGGAGTTTTTGGGAGCCTGTTTGGTGCCAGCCCCGGCAGGGTGGATGTTGTTGATGGTGCTGGGAGTTTTTGGGAGCCTGTTTGGTGCCAGCCCCGGCAGGGTGGATGTTGTGGATGCTGCTGGGAGTTTTTGGGAGCCTGTTTGGTGCCAGCCCCGGCAGGGTGGATGTTGTGGATGGTGNATGGTGCTGGGAGTTTTTGGGAGCCTGTTTGGTGCCAGCCCCGGCAGGGTGGATGTTGTGGATGGTGCTGGGAGTTTTTGGGAGCCTGTTTGGTGTCAATCCTTGCAGGGTGGATGTTGTGGATGCTGCTGGGAGTTTTTGGGAGCCTGTTTGGTGCCAGCCCCGGCAGGGTGGATGTGTGGACACCGTGTGCTCACCACCAGCCCTGTGCTCCCCAGAGCTGCTCCTCCCGGGCTGCCTCCCCTCCCAAACGCGCCCGGAGCCGCCGTGGCCGCATGGCGAGGGGAGTCATCTGGGGATAAGAGCCCTGCATTCGTGCGTTCAGCTCGTGGAAAAATCTGTCCCTCAATCTGTGCGAGATCTTTTTCTTGTTTGCTATTTTCCCTTCTCCCACCCTTCATCTGTCACTGCTGTCTGGAGTACAAGCTCTGCAGGGCAAGGGCTCGCCGAGTGCACGAGCGCCGGGTACCAAGAGCAGCTCCAGCTCTGTCAGGCCCCCGGGCACAGCAAACGGCAGATTTTGGATGCTGAGAGGTTTGTTTATCTCTAGATTTCTTCTCCTGGTGTTCTGCCCTTGTGCAGGCAGGGAGCAGGTCAGGAGAGCACCTGGATCTTCGCAGTGAAGCACTGGGTGTTTGTTCCAGGTGGCTGCAGTGGGTGTAGAGCCAGGGAAGGGAAAGAAATTCCTCCTTGGGAGGGAGGGGAGGGGCTGGGATGGAATTCCCAGAAAAGCTGTGGCTGCCCCTGGATCCCTGGAATTGTCCAAGGCCAGGCTGGAGCAGCCTCCTCTAGGAAAGTTATCCCTGCCCATGTCAGAGATGAGCTTTAAGGTCCCTTCCAACCCAAACCCTCCGGGATTCCGGGATCATCCCACGCAGAGGCTGTTAGCAGCTGCAGCCCCACATTCCACCAAGGAAAAGCTGCACTCTGAAAAAGTGGAACTCCCTTTGGACACACTGGCATTGCCTTGCCCAGACAGAACCAGCTTAGAAAACTCCAGAACGGCTGGCACCCCTCTGGATCGTGCCTGGCTGGGCCAGAGATTGCTCAGAGCAGCTGTCTCTCACTGACACGAGCAGCAGATATTCCCAAACCTGCCTCCCGGGGCAGATTTTATTTTCCTGGAGGATTTTTTGCACCTTTTCCTCTCCACCATCCTGAGCCAGGCCCGGCCCCAGAGGGCAGCAGCTGCTTTTGCCCATGAACATTCCTCACGTGGGGCTGGGGACGAGACGGATTTGTTTGGCTTTTCTGGGAGCTCCGAGCCTGCTCGGCGTGAGCAGAGCTGTTCCACAGCCCAGGTGCTCTGCAGCCCTCTCCTGGCTGCATCCAAGAGTGCTCAGCTGAACGGGGAGAGCGCTCCGTGTCCGGACGTGCCTGAGTGTTGGGCAGATTGAGTCTGAAAAATCTTACCAACATGAATGCTTGGATTCTGAGAATATAGGAACCATAAGCAAAATAGAAATGAAAGCCACCTTCGAGTTACCACAGCTTAGTTAATTATTAACTATAAGACAATGGGATGGCCAGCCAAGGTAATCCCCCCTTGATTGAACAATGGGACTTGCTGGAGAGCAAGTCCAAAGGTCAAAGACGACCTTGATAAGGGTCCAAAGAGTAGTTCTTAGAGTTTAAAGTGTAACACATTATGGTAATGCAATGATTCTTATAGGCTGTATGTAAATGCTATAGAATTTGTATCTTGTGTTAGATTGGTTAGTGGAAATCAGAATATTCAACATAGAAGAAGATTTATTGTATTGTAAACAGGAAAATTGCTCTCTTGCATCCTCCTCTTCCCTCTGCTCTCTCTCTCTTCTCTCCCTTACTCCCTTATTTCTCTCTTGCCTCCTTCCCTTCTCCCTTGCCTCTTCCCTCTCTGGCCCCTTCCCTCTCTCTTGCTTTCTTGCTTCTTCTCATTTTCCTCCTCTTCTCTCTCTCTCCCATCCCTCTCTCTCTCACCCCCACTCTCTTTCTGTCCTGCTCTGGGCTGTGGCTGGCAACCCTCAGCAGGACTCACTATAGCCACGCCCTAATAACAATAAACTGCAAATTCAATAACAGCTTATAGTGTGCCTGAGTTTGTCCCTGAGACTGTCCACCCCAGACCAACAAAGACTCCTACAGCTGAGCTCTGCTTCCCAGAGATATTCCCGGGTTTCAGCTCGGGCAGTTTGGCTCCTGCCAGCTGTTCCACAGGGATTCTGACACCCGGGGATGTTCTGTCCTGGACCAGTGGCTCTCTGCAGGGACTGAGAAATGGGACAAAATTCAGATTTTCTGCTCTCTGTCTCCATGATGAACACACAACTCAGAGCATCTTTGTCTTTTGGCCGTGTGTTTTCTGTGCTAATTCACTGAGATTTCACAGAATCAGGTTTGGGTTGGACGGGGCCTTGAATCCCACCCAGTCCCACCCCATACCTGGGCAGGGACACCTTCCCCTATTCCAGACTGCCCCAACCTGGCCTCAGATTTTGCCAGAGATCCAGGGGCAGCCACAGCTTCTGTGGCAGCAGAGTTGTTGATCATTAAACCCTAATTTCTGGTGTTTCAGTGCTCCTATGATACAATTTGGTTCATCTGGGGCTTCTGTTTGGTTTGAGAGTTTTTTAATGCCATCCACACATTCCTTTCTGCTTTAAAATTGTCCCTAAACTGTTTCTTACTAATAATTTCCATTGTTTCATGTAATAATTGGATGGATTCACTCAGTTCTGTGGCAGCAAAGATTGCTAAGCCCAGGATATTCCCCACCACCTCTGCTCCAGTTTTCTCAGGGATTCTGAAATTCCTCTACCAGTGATTCCCCTGCACACTTGCCCAGAGGAATGAAAAAGTCATTTGTTTATTGTAGAGTATCAGCAGAGGGTTCTCTCACTGGGGAATGTCCTTGCCTGCAATGCTGGACACTCTCACATTCATTTTCTGCTCCCTTGATCTCTGACACCCGGAAATTCTGCAGAACGTGACTGAAGCACCAAGCCCTGCTTGTGAATAATTTTTGGAGGGTGTGATTGAGCCCCTGCCCTGCCCCTCCTGCCCTCCCTGTTTGCCATTCCGGGAGTGTTTGGAGCCCAGTAACAATGCTGCTGTCCCCTCCCTGCTCTCTGCAGTGGCAGAACACTGGCTCTACCACGGTGACGAGAGGCTTTGGCAACACATGGAGTTGTAGCATTCCACATCCAGGGATCTTGGGTTTAGCATTCCACATCCAGGGATCTTGGGTTTAGCATTCCATATCCAAGGATCTCAGGTTTAGCATTCCACATCCAGGGATCTCGGGTTTAGCATTCCACATCCAGAGATCTTGGGTTTAGCATTCCATATCCAAGGATCTTGGGGGTTTTTAGGGGCTTGGAGACCTCGTTTGACTCTGCAGCATCTCGTTTTGACACAGAGGAGCGGGGGTGAGCTGCACAGCTGTAACTAGCAGGAGTATCTTCAGAGCTGGGCAGCCAGGGAGCCTCAGAGGTGCAGGGAGGTGGCTTTTCCTCGAGCTGCTGGGCTGAGCAGCATCACTTCCAGGGGAAGAGG